>JBAWJQ010001134.1:0-509462 GCA_037783105.1 Bactrocera zonata | reverse complement strand
AGAAGTGGCAAATATCAATTGTTAAGTAAGTATGTGAAAAAAGTGTGTGTACTTTGAAATTGGACTGCGCAGTCCAAGACAATACGCAAAACTAATGCATACATACGTACATACACTTGCCCGCGTATCTCTGCGTACAGCGCTAAAAAAATTAGAAGAATTTCTCAGGAAATCTGACACGTATCTAACCAAGCTTGATTTCAATTCATTATTTATTAATTTCAGTAAGTAAATAACAATATAAATTTTATTTTATTCAGACAATTATAGTTTAAATTCATTTTATTTGAAAACAATATGAAGAAAAGGAACTACAAAAGTCTGCGTACATAAAGGTATTATTAAAGAAATTAATGTCTTACGACTCTCTAATATCTAGTGGGATATCCTTTTCTCTTTAGCACTTCAATAAGACGCCTGGGCATTGAATCCACAAGTTTCGCTGTATCTTCTGGCGCAATTTTTCCCCGTTCCTGCATTATAATATCCTTATAGTATGTTTACATATGAACCTAATCTCGTTATAAGCTTGTTCAATAATCTACCCGTTTACATAGGCAAATGAGATTATCAACTGTCAAATTTGTTGTATTTGTATTCTTCTTGGTGAATTGTAAAATTTCGTGAATCAATATTTTTACTCGTGAACTAAAAAAGAAAAAATAAAAAAAATTAAAGATATGGAAGAAAAACAAAAGAACGCCATTGTATACTTGATTATGCAGATTGCTGCCAGTAATAAGAAGTTGTCAGAAATACGGAAAAGACGGCAACTTAGAATGGAAAAAATATTAGGTTGTCAAAAAAGTCTTGCGGTATTTTCGCTAGTTGGCGCTGAAAGCGCGTAGTTCCAGTTTTATTCGTCGCATCGGGTCATGCTATACCTTTTTTGAAAGCTCATTTCACGCGTTAACACGTGTTTGATTGATTGTCGTTTCTTTTAAGTCGTTCATGAGTTATAGCGTCCAAACATGAAGCCAAACAAAGAGAAAATACGGCGAATTTTACAGTACTACTACGATAAAGGCAAAAATGCTTATCAAGCCGCCAATAAAATTTGTGCAGTTTATGGACCCGATACAGTTTCCATTTCCACTGCACAACGATGGTTTCAACGTTTTCGTTCTGGTGTAGAGGTGGTCGAAGATGCGCCACGCTCCGGAAGGCCTGTCGTCGAAAATTGCGATAAAATCGCTGAATCGGTCAAAAGAGACCGGAATAGAAGTCATCAAACCGTTATAAACCGTTCGAAGAAGCTTGGAGTTACTAAAAAGCTCGATGTATGGGTGCCATACGAATTGATTCAATAAAAATACCGCAAGACTTTTTTGACAACCCGTTATTAACTGAGATTAAAAAGCAAAATTCCTTATTGCTTTTTGTAACAAATAACAATAGGCCAAAACGTTTGTGGAAACACGTAAACAATTACATCATTTTATAAAATTCCCACTTGGCGTTGTTTTGTAGGAAAGGCACGGTAATTTTTGGGAGCTCGGCGTTGCTTTCAATAGTCACCAATTCTTCAAGGAGAGCTTTAGAATGAGTCTGGAATCATTCAAAATTTCATGTAATGAGCTAACAAACATTGGCAAACGTGATACTACATACAGGCCATGTATTCCATTAGAAAAAAAACTAGCTATCGCTTTGTATGCCCTTGGTTCTTCTGCTGAGTACAGAACAGTTGGAAGACTATTCGGGGTTTCCAAAGGGTCTGTATGTTTTATCCTCAAAGACTTTTGCAGAGCGGTGTAGGACATACTATCGCTTAAATATTTAGCCAGTTCATTTCTTACGCAAGAAAAAATTACGGAGTGCGTTGAAGGATTTAGAAAAATTGGATTTCCCCAATGTCTGGGCGCAGTAGGTAAGCTTATGAATTTGAAATATTTTACCCATAACATGCAAATACAATTTATTTCAGATGGATGTCATATTGAGATTAGGCCCTCCGCATCTAATGCTGTTGACTATTTCAACTACAAAGGTTGGTACTCAATGGTTTTATTAGCCCTCGTAGACTACAGGTAAGTTAACAAAATACATGTTTTGGAAAATACTTAAAACATTTTTTGTTTTTAGATATAGGTTTATGTACATTAATGTTGGAGCACCTGGTCGTTGTAATGATTCCCAAATATTTGAAAAATCCGACTTGAAAAGAATGTTGCAAAACCCTCTGCTTAAAGAGAATGCGAAAAAACTTTGTGACATTAATGTCCCAATTGTAGTTCTTGGAGACTCGCCGTTTCGCTTTACTCCGTTTCTAATGAAGCCCTATCCCTATAACCAAGCCGCTGAGGATCACGAGAATATTTTCAATTACCACTTACATATCTAAATCTCGAAGGGTTGTGGAGAACGCTTTTGGCCACCTGAAGGCAAGGTTTCTGTATTTTCAGTAAATTCATTTTTCATATTAATATATCACACATTAACAATATTAATTCATTAACAAAAGAAATATATGTTAATACATATATATGTATATACATATATGTATAATAAAAAAAATCTCCTGGACTAGATATTTGCTTTGTGGTGTAAAACGTAATTCTCACGTTTACAAGGATATATTATTATATACTTTCCTTAAATGCTTCTAAGAATTTTTCGAGGATGTCATTTCTTTTTCTTTCAATTTGCCATCCTCTTCAATTGCTTCAATTTCCGCCGCAATTTTTCTATTTGAAGCCCGGAATTCCTCCAAAAATTCATTTTGAATATTGTTTGAAATATGTTTTTTCTTTTCCTCGCAGGTTCCTCGTCTACAAACCGCAATTCTTCCTGGGAATCTAACGTAATGGAAGAGCTGTTAAGGGGTGATGCACAGTCTACAACTTCGTCAACTTTAATAAATTGGTTTATAAAAATAAATATAAACTTTTCAAATTTCTGTTTTGTTTTACTAACCTGTGCTCTCCTCCACCAATGTTTCCAAATTGAAGCTTTTATAGCTCCCGAGGATAATATTTATTTTAGGGTAGAATTCCCATGTCGAAGGGCTGCCGCCAGAGGGACCAATAGATTTCCTATCATCTCTGTAAAATTTTTTTAAAACTTTTATATGAATAAATGCACATGCATATTAAATAAACTTACCTGTATTTATTTGTCAAATTATGTATTTTCACACGAATTTCATTCGCGGAATATGTGTACATGACCCTTTGTGGCCATTTCTACCTACATATCCTTAAAAACGTGAGAATTACATTTTACACCACGAAGCTGTGGCAATTTTTCCTCCCACAAGCATAGAAGAAGTTCAACTTCCTCTTTATTCCACCTTGATCTCTTTTTCCTGAAAAATTAACAAATTTACATACTTATATTTTAAATAATAATTTTATTGGAAATAAGTTTACTAACCTCTTTCCCACGCTGTCGGCCATTTTGGTTTACTTTGTCATTTGACATTTCTCCTCTTTTTCGCAAAAATTATCGATAAAGTTAGGAATAACACCGATTATGTAGTTGTGTAATCTGAGATTAATTTTTAATCTCGGATTAACTAGAGAGAACTGGTAAATCTCGTTTCTTAGTTACGGATTATCGAGTTAATCTCGTTATATGTAAACATACTATTAAGCGTATTTTTTGATGTTATGGCGTGTTTTCGGATTCTGCGCTCAAGCAAGTCCCACAAATGCTCAATGGGATTTAGGTCCGGAGATTGAGGAGGCGTCTGCAACTACTGTACTGTACAAAAGCCAGAGCTAGACATTTTGCGCAGTATGTTTGGGGTCGTTATCTTGTTGGAACCGAAAATCTTGTTCCATCCCCAGTTGGCGAACACTTTGCAGAAGATTATCTTTCAAAATTTGTATATATGTATAATCTCTGATCCATTATGGAGTCAATAAATGTAAGTTTTCCAACACCGTTGGCTGCCATACAGCCCCAAACCATAACACCGCTTCCACCATGTTTTACACTTGGTACCAAATTCTCGCCTTTCCCGTCTTTCTCCATACCAGTTTCATATCTTTTATCCCAAAGATGCAAAACTTGCTCTCATCCGTAAAAATAATACTATTCCCAAATTCTGGGGGTTTTGAAACGTATTTGTTGCGTCAAGCGACAAAATATACATATATTTAAACCTAAAACTACAATTAAGAGAAATGAATTATAAAAAATTATAAATATTGAATTATATTAGTATTGTATACTTACCCTAATAATGTTATATATACTTACCTTAATCTATTACTATAAGTTTTCAAAATTAACTACTCACCTCTTTTTGTACATACCTGTATACTTCCATTCCAACTGTTTTTTCCCGTTAGCTTTAAGATTTAGGCTAAGTCATTTAGTTGCTAAAATAAAGAACTGAATTGTTATTTGACCGCAATAGAGAACGCACGCGTTTCCCTTTTTATCGCAAATTTTTCGTCGCAATATCCGTAAGTTCTAGTGTCCGGTACCAGGCAATTGGTTGAATTGTGCTAAGTGAATGTTCTTTAAAAACAAAAAAGTATTCAACAAACACGCATCCTAAACAATTTAAAAAAGTTTTTTTTTTTTTTATTTATAAAAGCTTATACAAAGTTAATACTATATGTATAACCTAAGGCATGCAGCGCTAGCTTCAAAGGCTATCAGCTGTATTAAAAAAGTTTATTTTTCAAAAACGCTTGAGAATTTTCAGTATTCGTTTGCAAAATCCATGCGCTTTATCTCCGAAATATATGGCTTCTTACGGGCTACTCGGCTATCATATCCAGTTTTTTTTAAAATTCTACGGATTGTATCGTCAGAAACAACTTTTGAATACCTTTGCTCCACCTCTAGTTTCAGTTGATGAGCAATCATCCTTGGATTTTGCTGAACTAGCTGTACGACACGCTTGTTTTCGCGGTTTGTTAAAAAGAGTTGGTCGACCAGCACATGGTTTTGATAAGATAGATCCAGTTGAAATGTAATTAGTTACCACCTTATGTACCGATGAATGAGTTCGGCCTACTATTTTTCCAAATTTTCCTTAACGTTTTGCCCTCAACATGTAAGTATGTAGTTTTACGATAATTTTTCTTTCATCAGTGCCAATTTCCTTGCCTTTTTTCCATAGCTGTTTTAAAATGATCTTACTTCTGCAATCACTTGAAATACAATAAAACAGTTATTCCAAAGTCGCACAAGGGACTGAGAAAAAAGCTAAACTAACGGTAGTCGCAAATTGCTATTCTTGTGCTGCTGTACGCAGAGTTTTGCGTGCATGAATTTTCATGATGTCGACGAATAATTCCCGTTAAAATGGAGATGTATGTATTAAAAAGGTATGTTTATGCAATATATGTATTAGGGTGTACCATTTTGAGGCAACCTTTTTTTTCAACTGAAAAACAGGGTCAAAACTTTCGAAATGTGTAAAAAAAAGTCACTCAACAGATGAGCTCTTAATATTAATATTAAGAGGTGCCTCTTTCAAATTTTCTGTTTTCCGTATAAATAACATGAAAAAAAAATTTTTTTGTGGTGGTTATTGTGCGGAGGTTTTATATGTGCACGCGTTGGCTGCCAGTAGGGATGGTAAACTCGATTCCGATTCTACTCGAGAATTGAGTTTTCTCGTTAAATAATCGATTTTTTATGCGTTTAAGGCGGCCTGCGCAATCCAATATAATATATGAAAACTAATGTTTGTTTTATATTTTAAATGATCAAATAATATTTATCTTTTCTCTCAGATGTTATTATTATTTTTATTTAATTATTCTTCCTTTTCAGATTTTATCTCTATATTTAATTAATCTTTGCTTGCAGAGTAAATTCTATTTGTATTTAATACATTTTATTTTTTCAGATAATATTAATCTTTTCTTTCAGATATTATTATCATTATATACAATTAATCTTTCTTTTTCTTTTAGATATGTATTACAAATTCAGTGTAATTATTATTTATTTTCAAACTTCACGTTTTGTCAAAAAGTCAAACATTGTTTTGCTGGTAGAAAATCCAACCTGTGTCGAAAAAATAAACGAATGGCCGCCGATTGTCACCGCTTTCCTTGCCGCAGTACAGCTTCGCCCACAAACCAGCGTAAATATGTATGTTTGTGTGTGAGCTTGCATACATATCGACGTAGGTTTTTTGAAAGTCGCGTAAAAATATTTCAGAATTACAAAATATTTTTTTTACATTCCTTGACAAATACAGTCAATCCCGGTTATGTGCCACAATCAAAGGTACAGATATTTGTGGTTAGTTAAAAATAAAAATATAATATGGTACATAAGCGAGTGTGGATACTTAAGCGAGTGGTACTTAAAACAATAATGTCTATGCATTTCAAAAAAAAACAAACCATGGGACGCAGCAGGATATATAATTTTATAGGCTGTTAAGAGTGATGATGGAGGGAAAAGACGCTTGTAGGCAAGGCATGCTCGGGGAGACATAATGGCGTCTGCTTTTATAAATGAATCGAATATGCTTTTTGAAAGTACGTTTGCGTTCATGAATGCAAATTTTGTTGTTGTGTAATTTACTATAAATTTTGACGCCGGCAATTTGTCTGCCATATTAGTTTCTGATGCTTTTTTAAACGATTGTTGTTTTTGTACAACAATATTTGTAATTTTTGCGTGCGACATATCAACATGTGAACGCATATAAGTACGTATGTTGTGTATGCATTGTTTGTGTGGGAATGTCATACGCACATTTTTACATGTGTACTCAATTGTAAAAATGTCTGATGATTTTTGAGACTATTGTTGTTTTTCCAGAAGAATGTTTGAATTTTTTGATTTACATGCTCACGCATATGTATATTATTTGTGTGAGAATGTCATACGCACATACGTATGTACATACATACATATGTGTGTACTTACAGATAGAGAAGCGCGCGCTTTTAATATTCCTAATAAATGGTAATATCTTGATTTGAAATTGATTTGTGCTTACATACATATGTACATATCTGAAGATTAGATGCGTATGAAAGTTTTGAAAGATAAGAGGTGTGATTTACATATATTATTATTGTAATTTATTATGTTTTTAGGATATTACTATAATATATCACATACATATGTATATAGCATACATGTATACTTATGTATGAAATTATATTATACATATATTGTCAAAGATAAGAAATGTTTAAAAAGTTGCTTTTATTTTCACATTATTTATAAATATAGCTTGGAGAATTGCATAATTTAATAATAATGTTATCAATTTTGCATGAATTCACAAAAATTCGCAAAATCATATTCATATCAATTGATGTGATAGAATGTAAACGTATAAAAATATAAGCCAAAAGGCCAACAGGCGTCTGTAAAAGCAATGTACATACTTATATTTCTGAGCATAATTTTCATTGAATTCTCTGCTCTGTTCACTGATTTCTGTTAAAGTTTCCCCTGCCGAGCCAAAAGTGGTGAAATCCACTAATGGAAAATTCATGGCTCTTGACAGTTCAGGTGCTGAACACAATGCTAGCGACAGACCGCAAACGACATCTGTCAAATGACATCTGTCAAATATAAAAATACACACGTTCTTATGGACACTGTTATTTTGACAGCTGCACGACTACACGACTGCAGGCCGACAGTTGTCGTTCTCGCTAACTTCAATATATTCTTATATTTGCCAACGACAGCAGGACGACAGTAGAGTTGACAGTAGAGAGAGGAGGTAGAGTGGTGATGTCACTTATACATATGTAAAATTATTCAAAGCTCTAACAAACTTGACGTTATTTTACAAATAAAAGCATAAAATAGCTCTATTATAGCTTTATTACACCATTTGAAATAACGATTGATAATTTAAAACAAATAAATTTACCTATTTACTTATTTTTTACATACAAATTTTCAGTTTGAACAAAATATTAAAATTTCATTGAAATGAAAGATATTAGTATGGTCACAACGAAATTGTGTACGAACAAAATGGACAACAGCGTTGTTTTGTGTACATGCCGGCCATTGTTATGTCTCTGCCTTCTTCCAAATGTTCATGTACATAGTAGGATGCACAACGCAATTTTCAGCTCAATGTCGTGCTGCCCGGTCGTGTCGCGAGCATTGTGTTCAGCATATCACACGCTTGTCCGTAGTTGAACCTTCTCTATTAATGTACGTTCTCTGCTCGAACCATTGTATAAACCTACAAGTAACCAATCCTTCATTTTTCACTAACACATACGCAAAAATGTACTACAAATTAGGCACTTGGTACGGGTTGCCCCCAAATATTATACTACTAAAACGTTCAAATGCCTCAAATCTGCTATAGTGTGTTGCCGTGTTAGGTTTTAAAATTTATAACTTTAACAATATTTTTATAAAATATATATATGTATATATATTTTTATAAAATAATCAGTTTTGTCCAAAATATTAATTATTGTATCAATATATTATTAAATGTTTCCAATTTTATAAAAAAAAAAATATTTATATAATAGTTGTGTAAAAACTATGTATTTCGTGTAACCGTGTAATGTGTCAAATCATTTCAACGCACATTTTTTTAAGCTTAAGAAGCTCAGGAAAATTTAAGTAGTTATTTTAAGTTTGTTTTTAGTAAAAATTATCAATTAAATCATCATTTAAAGAGATATTCAGCGTATATAAGTATAGTAACATTAATTAATTAAATTTGTTAATATTTGTTGTTTGATTTTGTATAGGATGCCTTGCAGAAAGTGTGTTGCTGGTTGCAGTTTGTTGGTGCCGCTGTATCCCCAGAGGTGGTGAGGAAGAGCAATAAATATCCAATAAACTTTTTTTCAAAAATATTCTTGAAAGTTTTCATAAATGTTCTCCGTTACAAATACTTTTTCACAAAAAAGTTGATCTACAACATTTCTTTTAATTACTTCTCTGTGCCTAGAAAAGGCAGATTTCGATCAGATGATCTCAGCTGTGAAAAATTCTTGGAAAACAGCTGATTCTTTTGTTACTTGTAGGGTTATACAATGGCTCGAACTTTGAAAAAGCAATAAACCGTTTATGTTAATATCAATGTTCAAGGTGTCGTACCAATTTATCTAAATTATTTAATTGCCATATTAATCCGACATGCAAATAATCGCCACCAGCAATAGTTGAAATATTTGACTTTGACGGACAATCGAACTTATAAAAGGAACTCATTTTCTTTTAAACCAATTAATGTGAAATGATGCGCAAACACGCGTCAAATCTAAAAAAAAAATTTTGCCACAAAAGTGACAAAATATAAGTAAATAGAACTAAGAACAGGCATGCTTAGCTCGAGTGACGACAGATGTCCGTTATAAACGTATGTTGTTGTTGCAATTTTATATTCGCGTTATCTTCAGCACCTTGTTTCCATTGATAGAATTGTTTCTTTTTTTGATGCATTCCACGTGTAGTACCGCGAAACTTCTGGATACAACAACGTATTAGCAAACGGATCTTCTTCATATATTTAAAAAAAAGCTGTAAGTGTAGTATTTGGCGGGTTTGCTACTAATTTTGCAGCCAGTATTCTAAACTGTAAATGAAGTCCTTTGGCCGTTTTAGAGGTGCACGTCAAGATGGACGACGGTTGGATGGCGGTCGTGAATGGAAAAGCTCAAAATTCTCCAAATTGCGTTATTACGAGATACATACTTATGTTTCGCCCCATTTGATATAACCGAAACCATTTGACACCGAAAATTATCATGTCGCTCCCTTTGTTAGTATGTATGTATGTGCAAATGTATTTTATTGATTTCACATACATAAGTAGTTGCAATATTCACCGTTGATATGAGGCTGAAAACCGGAGGATTATACGGTACGACCCATCTATTGTCAACGTGCACTTCCCTCTGTTTTATGACTACTCCCACGTCTTCACGTTTGAAAGCTCGCATATATTTTTTCGTGCACTGTCTATCTTTCATACATGGCGAGATAGTATTGAATGTATCGCAAGAACCGTGGATCATTGTTGTGCGAACGACTTTAAATAAGAGCGGATCTGTTTCTTTGTCAGGAAGTTCTGGTGATCTTGTCAATGTGATCAAAATGATTTTTTTTTCTTTTACCCAGATAAGAATGTGAGATTGTGGTACATTTTTCTTTAAAGGATGCTCGAAGAAAATTCTATGTAGAATTCTTCGATAATAGGTAATGCATAAAAGTAAACTATGCGGCTTAATTTCTGTTGCGTTCATATTTACAATCAAGTAAATACTTACATATGTACATGAAAAACGTTACAATACAATATGTAAACAACAAATACAAGTTGATGAAATAAATTTTATAAGTGCATAAATATATACATTATTTCGTCAAATCGTCAAGAAAATTTGCAGAAAGTTGGTTGTCTTTAGGTGAGCTGCTGTTTTAATTAAAAATTTGGTTTAATTTTGTGTTTAAAGTTTTAATAAAGAAATAATATTAATATTTTCGAAAAGGCATGTAAGAAGACTAATTAAAAAAGAAGAAAGTGAAGCACCTTAATGCGTTACTATTTGATAAGTTTTTCATGCTTTTATCATTGATGGAAATTTATAATTACATACGGTTTCAACTTTTTTTTTTGTAGATCGTGTAAAAGTAGAAGGCTTCACCGAATCGGATGTGTTCACCAAACTCAAAAAAGCACCAGACTCGTCAAAGGGCCTTTCTCTAAGTCTCGTTGCTTGGAAAAAAAAACAAAAAGAGACTCAGCCACAAAATTTAAAGAAAACCATTCCTTTTTATACATAAATATTAGGTCTACAATTTTGCTTCCGCCGTTTTTTTTTTTTTTTGTAAATTTAAGGCTTTATTGTATAAAAACGGTTACAAAAATGTTGTTCAAGATATTGGCCGTCGCTAGCTATTACTGTTGACTATCTTTCTGGCAGTATGCGTATTCGGTAACGAAAGAACTCCTCATCTTCCGAGTCGATCCAAGTATCAATCCAATTTTTGACTTCTTCATATGAACTGAAGTGCTCGTTTGCTAGACCGTGTGTCATCGATCGGTGGTCAGATGGAGCAACGTCTGGAGAATACGGCGACCTTTGCGACGTGAGGCCGAGCATTGTCATGCTGGAGAATGACTTTATAGTGTCTTTCCTCGTACTGTGGCCGTTTTTCTTTTAGTGCTCGGCTCAAACGCATCAATTGCGTTCGGAATCGATCGCCTGTGATGGTTTCACTTGGCTTTAGCAGCTCATAATATATCAGCCCCTGCTGGTTCCACCAAATGCACAGCATGACCTTAGCGCCGTGAATGTTCGGTTTTGCCGTCGACGTGGATTATCGTAGTGGATCCATTTTTCGTCGCCAGGTACAATGCGATGTAAAAATCCCTTTCGGTTGTGCTTTTGAAGCCGCTGTTCACATGCAAAGAAGCACCGTTCGACATCTCTGAATCATCCCCATGGCTTTGAGGCGTTTTGATACGGCTTGCTGGGTCACTTGCTACGGTTTGACCAATTCATCTTTTGTATGAAACGCATATTAGTCGAGTAATGCTTCCAATTTAACATCTTCGAAAATCTTCTCCCTTCCACCACCATGCCGGACTTCGACTTCATAATCACCATTCCTAAAACATTGAAACCATTCGCAACATGTTCTTTCACTTAGGACAGCCTCACCATACGTATCCAAAAGCATTCGCTAAGCCTCAGCCGCACTTTTCTTGGAATTAAAAAAGAAAAGCAAAATGTCCCGAAAATTTCGAGAATTCGGCTCAAAAAGTGACATTTTCAGTTGAGAATAAGTTTGGGATGCAAACAGATCTCAACATATATTTTGTTGGGTTGGAAAACGGTTTTAAAAGGTGTTCCTGCATTTGGAAAGCATTATCTCCCACAAAAACACACGGCAGCACCATGTCGCTGTTTGGTAGTTGCGATGGTGGAGGTATTGGCAAAGATTTGCTGTAGAGTGCTCTCTTAAAATCGGTATTTTTTATTACTCCACCGTCCGAAATACGACCTTTCGTGCCAACATCAGCTACTATGAATTCATAGTTTGCATTAACCGTTGCCATGAGTACAATACTGTGAAATTCGTTATAGTTGGAATAGAATGAGCCGGATTTAGCCGGTTTTATAATTGCGATGTGTTTGCCGTCGATAGCTCCTATGCAATTGGGGAAATTCCATGCTTCATTGAATTCATCTGCAACTTTTTTCCAATCTGATTTTGATCGGCGAAAAGAAAACCAGATGCTCCTGATGCTCTATTAGAAATTGCAACAAAACGATTTGCTGAAAAGGAGCCCAAAAAAACCACAGCGTTAACCGATGCCTGGGCGGCAAAGCTAGAGCGAATGTCTGCAGGTGAGAGAATACTTTGCGAAAAGTTTATAGAGGACATTTTGTTTGAAGGACAAATGGAGACCCTCCACACACATTCCATAAAAATTAATGAGCCAACACCACCAAATTTTCACAGCGGCAGTTCGACTCATTTCACCTACAAGGGCAGCGGCACTTTTAACGATGGTGATGTGTCACAGTCATCAATATCAAGCTTTTTTTTCTTTTAAAGAATAATTTGTATTGCTCTAAAAATTATAATAAAAAATAATATAACATCATTGATTGATTTGTTAATTTATTCACTTACCTTTATAAAATTGGAAAGCCTTGAAATAAGACTTCATAAGTTTCTATTACAATCAGTCCAAGAGATCATGGGGATATTGCTGTCATGAACTTTAGATTTTCAAATTTATCTCCGGTAGCCAAATATTTGAGTGTTGCTGACAATCGCATGTTAGGTGCAATAGCTTCTCGCATGACTGTGTTTTGATTTTCTGTTATTGGCTTCTCCATAGTTAAAAGTTCATTGAAGGTTTCTGAGTCCATTCGTAAAAAGTTATGATAATCGCTTTTGCTTGATAATTTTAATTCGTCTAATAGATTTTCATGAGTAAATTGCTTCAGATTTTGGTACAAAACTTTCATCCACTCCGTTTTCTTTCGCCTATTTGCTTTCTTTTTTTTCAACAGCACTGCCGCAGACGCTAATAAAAGTAAATCGTCTTCCGATGACGACATGATAACCGAACGCTATGAGTACAAATTAAAAATAATGATTGCCGTGTTTATTTGAACGTTTGCGGACAACACACGAGCGAACTTCACTCACACATATGCAATGCTTGACGTAATTACTTGATCGTCTCGCCAGGCCATACTATTGACCATGGCATAGAAGAATTTTCCGTTAACATTGGCATTGAAGAATTCTTCGTTAATTTTGGCATCGACATCTGCATCGTTTACCTTGCTGCATCGTTTACCTTGCTCGCTTACCAATGTCTACCATATCCCGCTGGGCATGTTTTCTGCCACTCAATCGTGTATCTGAAGCATCTAACTTCACCGAATATTTCTTACGTATGTATGTATGTACATAAGTAAATGAGCAAGGTAGAATTACCATTTGCCCAATATCTTCTGCATTCCCATCATCTTGGAGGTGAACGAACTCTTCTGAACGGAATTTCTTTTGATTCATTTTTAAGAATAAAAGCGCTCACTTTCAATTCTTGCGTACATGTCGGCTCAAAACTGTAGCAAAAATCGTCCACAACGTAAAAGGTGATGTTGATCTTTTCTTATCATTATGCGATAAGCGTAAACATTCATTGCTTAAACTTTCTTGTTAGTGGGTGCATTTGTCCCAGAGTCAATTTGATACACTTTAAAATTGTATCCATATGACCAATATTGATTTTTGAACGTAAATTATATTCAACTGTACTGTACAAAGGATCATAATTGAACGCTTATTTTTGCATATCGATATTCAAACCTCTACGTTCCCGATTCGGGCTGGCTCAGCCTTACTGCTATTCATCTATCTGTTATGTTTAAAAGTCTTCTTTCTTGCTGTTCTTCATTCTCGTCTTCTCACGATTTCTTGTTTCTCTTGACCTGAGAAGTGTTCCTTGATTATGACCTTTTTCTTTTCGTAGGCATGTTATTAAAATATAATTAATGAAAAATACATAATCAGGAACTTTAACGATATCGATCAAAATACGGCCACGAAGTTTCCAAGTACACAATCATGCGCGGACATACCGAAATAGCGTTTTATATAAGATATAAATAGGTGGTATAAGGGCTGTATTAATCTGTTTCTGGTAATACCACATACAATTAAACAAGCCATATACATACATATGTACTAATAATATGTTCCCTGAATTTCATTAAGGTATGAGTGAAGTCATTCGGCGGCCAACCCGTGATATTTGTTCGGCTAGGCTAGGGCAAGTTTTCTCCCGATTATATCAACTTTAGGGACAAAGATACATTGTTATTAGTAAAACACTCTCTCTTATTTTCACTCTCTTATTGACCGAAATATGCTGTATAAAGTAAACCGGAAAATCGAAAATATTTACATATGTTAAGTATATTGACATGCATTTTGTTATCTTCTTCTTCTTCTTTACTGGCATAGGCACCGCTCACGCGATTTTAGCAGAGTTAAAAACAGCGTGCCAGTCGTTTCTTCTTTTCGCTATGTGGCGCCAATTAGATATTCCAAGCGAAGCCAGGTCCTTCTCCACTTTGTCTTTCAAACGTAGTAGAGGTCTTCCTCAGATGCCCCGGCGGGTACTGCGTCGAATACTTTCAGAGCTCGAGTGTTTTCGTCCATTCGTACAACATGATCTAGCCAGCATAGGTGCTGTCTTTTAAATCGCTGAACTATGTCAATGTCGTCGTATATCTTATAGAGCTCATCGTTCCATCGAATGCGATATTCGCCCTAAGGACCATACATTTTTCACAGAACCTTTCTCTCGAAAACTCGCAACGTCGGCTCATCGGTTGTTGTCATCGTCCAAGCCTCTGCACCGTATAGCAGGACTGGAATTATGAGCGACTTACAGAGTTTGGCTTTTGTTTGTCGAGAGAGGACTTTGCTTCTCAATTGCCTGCTCAGTCTGAAGTAGCACTTGTTGGCAAGAGTTATCCTGCGTTGGATTTCCAGGCTGACATTGTTGGTGGTGTTTATACTGGTTCCCAGATAGACGAAACTATCTACGACTGCAAAGTTATGACTGTCAACAATGACGAAAGAACCAAGTCGCGAGTGCGACGACTGTTTTTCTGATGACTGGAGATATTTCAACCCATTTGCTTTGCTTTCTCATTCAGTCTGGAGAAAGCAGAACTAACGGCGCGGGTGTTGAGACCGATGATATCAATATCATCGTCATACGATGATTATTTTCTCCAGAAGTAAGTTGGAGAGTCGCTCGGAGAGGTCCTTCTCGAACTTAACAGAGCTTTTAATGTTGCTCACAGTCATTTTACACAGACGTATTAGTTTCGCAGGGATACCAAACTCAGACATCGCGGCATAAAGGCAGCTCCTTTTCGTGCTGTCGAAAGCAGCTTTGAAATCGACGAAGAGGTGGTGTGTGTCGATTCTCTCTTACGAGCCTTTTCCAAGATTTTCCGCATGCTGAATATCTGATCGGTTGTTGATTTCCAGGTCTAAAGCCATACTAATAAAGTGACGGTGGGCTTTAATCTTTCACGCAATAAGCTCGAGAGAGCCTTATACACGATGTTAGGGAAGCTTATCACGCGGTAGTTGGCGCAGGTTGTGGGGTGTCCCTTGTGGTGGATTGGGCAGAGAACATTTCAATTCCAATTGTTGGGCATGCTTTCGTTCGACCATATTTTACAAAGAAGCTGATGCATGCTCCTTATCAGTTCTTCGCCGTCGTGCATGAAAAGCCGGCAATCCATCGCGACTCGCCGCTTTGTTGTTTTTCTGCCATTCGAACTTCTGCATGGTCGGGAAATGGAATACCTGCTCTCTCGTCATCGATTGGGGAATCGGGCTCGCCTTCTTCTGGCGCTGTACTTTCACTGCCATTTAGCGGGCTGGTGAAGTGTTCCCTCCATAATTTTATTATGCACTGGGCATCGGTTACTAGTTCACCTCCTTGGGTTCTACGAGAGTGTGATTCGGTCAGCTTGTCAAGCGCTTCATATTCACGCATTTCAGGCTCCCTCTTTCTCTGTCTGCAAATGCGTCTCCCTTCCCTCTTCAACTCTCGGTATCTATCCCATCCTGCACGTGTTGTGGTCGGTCGTAACGTTGCGAAGTAGGCAGTATATTTTCTCTCCGCTTCGACATGGCGCTCCTCATCGTACCAGCTGTTCTTTTGCATTTCCCGAAAATCAATGATTTCGGTTGCAGCTGAACGTAAGGAGCTTGAAATGCCGTCCCACAGTTTTCTTATAATGAGTTTTTGGCGAGTGCTCTCAGAGAGCAGGAATGCAAGTCGAGTAGAAAATCGTTTAACTGTGTGTTATGACTGCAGTTTCTCGACGTCGAACCTTCCTTGTGTTTGTTGACGTGCGTTTTTTTGCTGCACAGAGGCGAAAGCGAATCTTGGAGGCAACAAGATAGTGGTCCGAGTCGATTTTAAGGTTTTTCGATCCGGAGACAGCCAGGTGCCTTGATGAATTTTCTTATGCTGGAATCTAGTACTACAGATAACCATATTTCGGGCCCCGGCGAAGTCGATCAACCCTAACCTATTTGGGGATGTTTCATCGTGGAGGCTGAATTTACTGACTGTAGTGAAAGTTATCTTTTTTTGCCCACCCTGGTGTTAACGCATGATTTTGACATCGGGGCGCTCATGGAAGGCATCTTTGATCACATCGTCCTTCTCTGCGGTCGAGGCGTGGGCGCAGATCAGCGATATGTTGAAGAACTTCGCTTTGATGCTTATTGTGGCTAGACGTTCTTTCACCGGGGTAAATAATAGTACTCGGCGACGCAGTCTCTCTCCCTCCACGAATCCCACACCAAATTTGCGCTCCTCTATATGGCCATTGTAGTAAATACTACAAGACCTTACTTGTCTCAGTCCTTGTCCCTTCCGTCACATTTCTTGGACGGCGGTGATGTCAGCCTTCACTCTAACGAGGGCATCAACTACCTGGGCAGCGACACCTTCCCAGTTAAGGGACTGGACATTCCAGGTGCATGCCCTCGAATCGTTTTCCTTTGTTCGTTTCCAGTGGGTGCGTTTTTTTACGTGTCGGGTCCTTAACCTAGCACATAACCCTGCGGTGGGTATGCATCGCCTTCTCACTTTAGCTCGCCTTCAAACGGATGTTCTTAGGTTACAAAAAGGATACTTAGTCAAAGTCCGAAAGTAGTGAGCTGCTTGAGTCATATGTAAAAGAATCGTCTCTGGACACTCCCAAGTGAATCGCGATCAGAGAACTTTCCTCACTTGCGTGAACTTCTACATATGACTCCATCCTCTCATTTTGTTATCAGAACCGGAGAATCGAAAATATTTATGTTAAGTATATTAACATTGACATGCATTTTTTATCAGAAAAGAATTTGCCTCGAATTTCAATAACACATCTCACAACTTTTTATTTATTTATTTATAATCTATATATGTAAATAAAAATGAATCGCCAAAATGTATGTACGCTCATAACTTTCATACGACTGAACCAAATTTGATAATTGTTTTTTTAATGTGTTCGTTGTGGATCGGGGAAGGTTTAGAAATAAAAATACCTTATACTTTTTATTAGGAAAGGTCGGAAATTGGAAAATTCCAAAAAATAACTTCTTTTCATATAATTTTTTTTTTTCAATTTTTGTTTGTTTTGTTTTTCAATATTTTGTTTTGTAAATTATGTGAATAGTTCAATTTCGGTCGCTTGCTTTTTTAATCCAGCTATTCAAAAGAAAAATTTTTGAAAATTATTCAGTGAACACTTTATGCGTGTTTCACATAAAAAGATCAATTACAGATTGAAATTTTTACGAAGCCACAAAGAGGTCGCGCTAATATCGGTCGGCGTTCTGTTTGGCATCAATTTATGGCAGCCTAAGGCAAGGTAATGCAGGAAGTACTCCCAGGATGCGATAACATATAGTACGTGCTGAATTATGGACCGCGATAGCTACTCAGCGATCGTCACGATGTCACAACACGACTTTTCAATCAACAGTTACGATGTTTGATGGACTTTATCTTGAATCAACGTGCTGTTAGATGCTGGATGTACTCTGTTGAGGGGCAAAGAAGAGGTTTGCCGCTTCTTCTTTTTTGGATGGTGGATGGTGGTTACATTAGATTAAGTTGATGCAATCATTTTTGCGGAAATTCCAGATCCAGAGATAGATCCAGAATTATACGAAGTGGTAAAAACCAATATGGTTCATGAACATTGCGAACACCACAATCCTTCTTCGGTTTGTATGTCTGACAATAAATGCACGAAACACTATCCACGTGCATTTCTTTAGGAAACGCAAACTGGAAATGATGGATATCCACTGTATTGGCGTCGCTCACCAGACGACAATGGCAGAACATTTAGCATTCAATTTAGAGGAGTGAATATCGAAGTTGACAACACATGGATCGTACTATATTCGCCAATTCACATTCAAAACTTGAGTATTACAGTTTGGTGAAATCACTGAAATACGTTTGCAAATACGCCACCAAAGAAAGCAACATTGCGAATATTGCCCTTAAATGAGATGAGATCAGTAAGTATCAAATGGGTCGATACGTGAACTGCAATAAAGCGCTTTGTAGGATATTTACTTTTGCATTTCATGAAAGTTTTCCGACTATGGTGCGCCTCGCGGTTCAACTTCATTTAAGTCATTGTGTACTGTGAATGGTTGAGTGTTTGCAAGCCAGCAAGTACAATTACTGGAACATGATAATAACTGGAATCAAATGATGGACGATGCGATAGCTACTCCGCATGCCACTGAAGTTCGCATACTTTTCGCGAAGATCATTTCGACATATCATCCTTAAAATTCGCGTCAATTAAGGGATACGAAAAAAATAATATTGTCGATGACATTTTACATTGTATTCGCTAATGATTGGAAATGGCAAATTTCGATTGATACTTCCATTGGTTTGATATAAATTTTTCCTGCCTATTGTCAATTCACTTCAACGAAAGAAGAACTCATCACGTTTATCCCAACAATGGCAAATTGTCATAACTACGATTGCTTGAGAGCCCGCGCAATTTTAGTTGCCAAATATACCGATGTTAATGACTTAAACTGGAATATTCAAAGTCAAATTCAGAAGGGTTTGCGCTCATAGAAATCGATCGATCGTCTTGACAATGAAGACAAAGCCGTGAATTATCCAGTGGAATTTCTAAATTCTTTGGATAGGCTTGGTATGCCGCAGCATAATTTCCATCTCAAAGTTATATCTGTCATTAGTATGTTTCACAGTTTTCATTTATTCACCGAAACTGTGTAAAGAACCCCAATAATTGCGACACAGTTACCGAATATAAGGTATAAATTTCAAACATATTCCGTTTCCAGAGAAAATTGCATTTGTGATGGCAACAGGACAAAAGGATAGATAGATAGAAGTGTGGCATAAATCTAGAAAAGCCATGTTTTTCACACGACCAGATATACGTGGCGTGTTCACGAGTTGGAACAGAAAACAAAAAAATTTGTTTATCAAGCTGCGCTACATTAAAAAAAAAAAATAAATGATTTTCAACACAATATAAATTGAACTTTCATTTCAAAACACATAAATTCACGCAGGGCAACGGCGGCGGGATCAGCTAGTTACAAAATATATGTATAATTTTTTTTTTAGCAACTACGGTGCTAACACGAAGTCCCCGAAATAAACTCATCAGCACTTTGATAGCTGGTATACCCAAAAGGAATGCTGCTGAAGAGGAGAGGCGACGGGAGCATCGTGAAATGATGCAGTCCATTCAAGGCCTAACTAATTCCATAACGGAACTAATAAAATCGTATAATAATAATCTATATAAATAAAAATGAACTGCTGTTCGTTAGTCTGATTAAAACTCGAGAACGACTGGGCCGATTGAGCTGATTTTGATTTTGAAATATTTGTCGTAGTCCAGGGTAGGTCGAAAAGGCGAGAAATAATCGAATAATTGCCGGGAAAACTCTAAAAACAGCCCTTTTCTATTTCCCAGACAAAAGAGACGTGATGCCACATCACATGACATGATATCACATCACGTTGCATATATACCCATCATATACAGGGTGGCGCAAAAGTAATTCTACTACATAAGGTGCTATAAATTTTGCAATTGACCTCTAATATCAGTTCTGTTTTGACAATTGTGTAGTAAACACATGCGAAATACACGTAAATAAACAATGGGACGCTACACTGTTTCAGAACGCGGGTTATTGGTTACTATTTTTTTGACCAATAATCTGTCGGTGACTTTGACACAACGTAAATTTAGTCGCAGATTTCCAGGCAGTCCGACGCCTACTGGTGAATGCGATTATATACCTGTACGTGCGGAATTATGGACGGCGGATTTATTTGTTACATTCACTTGCAATGAACAATGACCATAGATTACGGAATTGTTGAATCAATGACCAAGATCGTCACATTGTCACAGCACAACTTTTCAAACAACAGCTATGATGTTTGATGGACTTTATTTTGAAGCAGCGTATGTATATATGGTGCTGTTAGATGCAAGATTTATTCTTTTGAGGGGCAAAAAAGATGTTCTTGAGATGGTGGTTACACCAGATCAAATTGATGAAATCATTTCTGTGGAAATTCCTGATCCAGAGAAAGATCCAGAATTATACGAAGTGGTGAAAACCAATCTGGTTTATGGACCTTGTGGACATCACAATCGCATTTCGGTGTGTATGTCTGACAATAAATGCACGAAACACTAGCCACGTACTTTTCTTTCGGAAACGCAAACTGGAAATGATAGATATCCATTGTATCGGTTTCGCTCACCAGACGATAATGGCAGAACATTTAGCATTCAATTAAGAGCTGTGAATAACGAAGTTGACAACATATGGATTGTACCATATTCGCCATTGTTGTCTAATTCAAATTCAAAGCTCATATCAATGTTAAGTATTGCAGTTTGGCGAAATTGATGAA
Source organism: Bactrocera zonata (assembly GCA_037783105.1). Lineage (NCBI taxonomy): Eukaryota > Metazoa > Arthropoda > Insecta > Diptera > Tephritidae > Bactrocera > Bactrocera zonata. The sequence continues at coordinate 488,524 of JBAWJQ010001134.1, read as the reverse complement.
GTAAGTTTGCAAGTACGTCACCAAAAGACGTAGCGGCCAATAACCGCTACGGCCGTGAACGAGATGAGATCAGCAACTAGCAAATAAATCGATGCGTGAAGTGCAATGAAGCATTTTATTATGTATTTACTTTTGCGATTCATGAACGTTTTCCAACTGTTGTGCATCTCGCAGTTCATTTAGAGAATGGCCAAAGAGCGTATTTTAACCCCTAGAATACATTACAGCCAGTGAAAACACCGCCAGCAACAAAATTAACATTGATGAGTTTTTTCTCAACTTTCGTCAGTGATCCGTTTGCGAAAACATTGCTCTATTCGGAAATTACGTGAGATTATACATGGAGTGCATCGTCGGTGAAATAGCTACGCAGAAAGCAAGGCCAACCAGTAGATTGACATCCAGGTGTGTTTTCAACTAATGCCTTATGACGAATTTACACAATCCACCCGGAAAAACGACGATTGCTTCTACCTTCGGTTGCTATTGACAAATGTACGCGGTTCAATTTCAATTGAGTCATTGCGTATTGTGAATGGTGTTTACAACTTTTTGAGAAGCATGCCATCATGGAATCAAACGATGGACGATCGCCATGATCATTTCGACACATCAGCCTTCAAATCGGCGTCAATTATAGGATACGAATAAAAATGACATTGCCGAGGACACTTTAAATCGTTTTCAATAAGAATTGGATATAGGAAAATTCCGACTCATACTTCCAGGCGTTTGATACCAATTCCACGTGCCTTTTTTCAATTTTAGCAGTCAAAAATACCGATGCTAATGACTTAAACTGGAAGACTCTATGTCAAATTCCGAGAGCTTTGCGCTCATATAAAATGATCGTCTTGACAATACGAAGCCGTTAATTATCCAGTAAAATTTCTAACTTTTTTGGGGAGGCTTGGTACGCCCCCGCATCATTTGCGTCTCAAAGTTGGATCTGTCATTATCATGTTATCCAATCTTCATGCGCCGAAACTGTGTAATGGAACCCGATTGATTGTAACGCAGCTATCGAATACAAGGGGCAGACCGCTTGATTCTACGAATTCCTTTGAGTTCAAACGATTTGCCATTTCAGTTCAAACCTATTCAGTTTCCATGGAAAATTGCATTTGAAATGACAATTAACAGGACACAATGATAGTCGCTAGAAGTGTGTGACATAAATCTGGAAATACCATGTTTTTCACATGGCCAGCTACATATGTATGTACATATATGTATGTGGAAACCATCCTCTCTGTACATTTACACACCGAAGTAAACTATGCTACATTTGAAAAAAATGTGGATAAATCGCAAATATGTGATTTTTAACATAATATAAATTAAATTTTCTTTTCATTTTAAAACACATAATTTCACGCAGGACAACGCCTGCCGGGTCAGCTAGTAATTCATATAACAAAAAGAGTTTTATTATATAAATACATAAACGCAGCACTGGCTACGAGGCCTTCAGCCGCCTTGTAATTATAACTAGGTAAAAATTCTATTTGCTAAGGGTTAGTAAAGATGTAAGTTGCTTAAATATATTTTGACAAATCGTTGGTTTTTAAGAATCTATATACAATCATAACGTTTTTTTCTGAAGGTTCACTTAGTAGTTTTATGAGATCAATGTTGCCAGAGTTGTGGGCTGTTGAGTGGAGCATCGGACAGAGTGTGAGTAAGTGTTTGATAGAAGCGGTGTCCTCGCAAAGGGGGCAAATGGATGGGCTTTTACCTGATAGTAAGTGGGCGTGTGTTATGGTGGTGTGTCCAATCCTTAATCGAGTATATGTCTTCATTGCGCTAGTTGGAACTGTTGACGAGTAGATTATTCGATTTCTGGCTGGGTTTATGACCGCGTAGTGATGTTTAAATGTTTTCCATTCGCTTGCGTTTTTTTGATGCCTTTTTTGCTTAATAAGGTTAGAAATGTCTTGCTTGGATGAGACATATGATGTTAAGGCAGGAGTTCTGGCTACATTTTTTGCAGCGAGGTCTGCAAAGTGGTTGCCTGTAATACCAGCATGGCCAGGGATCCACATTACTTGGATTTTCTGAGGGGCACCAATGACCGCGTCCCTGATAATTTCTATTAGGGGATTGCGATTGGAAGGAGACGTTATTGCCAACATACACGATTTGCTGTCTGTACAGATGAGGAACTTTCCTTTAGTCTTTTTTGCGTGATTAACTGCATGAAGGATAGCAGATCCTTCAGCGGTAAATACAGAGCTCGTTGAGGGGAGAAGCCAATTGCAGATAATTTCTCCTGTGGCAGTGACAACTGCTGACGATGTGGAATCGATGGACTTGGAGCCATCCGTAAACAATAACTTCCAGCCATTTTTAAAAGTGTTCGCCAATTTAAAATTGTGGTCTATGGGAAATAGGAGTAGTTGTAGTAAATTTTCGGATTTTAAATATATCTACACTGGAACATAGGAATGTCAAGGTAATTCTACATACCAAAATTTGATCGTTATCGGTCAATTAGTTACCGAGATATAGGTTTTCATTTAAAAGTGAGCAGTGACAATCCCATTGCCTTATTTTTACCCCAGATCCTATAAAGGCCTCTTGTACTATCTCGAGTTTTATCGCATTTTTGGTAGTTTTTAACCGATGCGTTTAATCGGAAGTGCGCTGCTTATCATTCGGTTTCATCCATCCTTACTGTGTCGGTAGGGGTGCTTAATACATTTCCCTTAGCGATTTTGGCTAATAATTTGGTTACGCCAAGTGTAGCTACATATGTATGTACATATGTATATGCTATAGTTGGCCGATATCATCGGCTTCGCTAAATGCACCTTCTTGGTGAGAAAAGAACTAGTTCAAATTTTCAGGTCGATACGGTCAGAAACTGTGGTTCTACAATAGCTACCGTATATAAAGGCGGACAGAAAGACTGGCATGACTAAATCGACTCATCTCGTCACGATGATCATTTATATACTTACAAGGTACAGGGTTTGTCCGGAAAGTAATAGGACTGATTTTCTTCCGCCGCGACTATACCTAGAGGCATGCGCGTACTGACTCGATTGGGTAAAATGCGTTCCTAGTTAACGAACAAGCGGCCGGTCAGTTGTCCCCGAGCACCTGGAGAGTCAGGGCAAACATTTGGCGCGACGTGTTTCTGTTGAAAGTTGAGTCTCCGACATTTCTTTTTGGATGTTACAAACATCATGGCAAACTTAATATACCCTGTCCAGGGTATAAAATAAAATATTTAATACCGTTAAATATGTATGTGAATAATTTACAATTTATTTCTTTAATTTACAAAGGAATTTATGTAGGTCGAACACTTTTCATATACTGCAGCAATGATTTGAATATATCTGTACAATGTATATGAAAACATTGCTAATTTTGTACACATATACATACATATTTGTATGTATGTATGTACAGGTATGTGGATATGCGCGAGTACTGTCCTGTAGCCGTGTTAGGATGAGGCCTGATGAGCAGCACTGCTCTCAATCCCTTGTCTGTTACTTAGCCGCATAACTGGTTGCCATGACGTTCGCAATTCGGGTCGTAAACGCCAAATCTAAATAAGCAAACGTGTTGGTAAGTCTCGCCGGGGTTCAGTATAACGGAGGGGAAATTGGCCTGAAAATTTTCAAAAACGATATTTATTTTCATAATTTCCTATAATACTAAGTATGTCATTATATAGCAAATACTTACGTGATTCACAGCGTCCGGGAACCAGTGTGTTTCCATACAGAATGACCCGTGCTTCTCGTACATACTGCGCCCCTTGCCGATAATCATGGGTTGCGTGTTACCTTTCTTTTTACCCCTTTTCTTTTTTAGTATTTGTCATAACAATGTACATATGTTAATGTTAGTGGGATGTGGTATGAGAGGTAAGTTAGTAATTTAGTGGGATTGATGAAGGGAAGGGCTAATGTGGTTAGGTTCATTAAAATACTAACCTCCAAGTCTGGCATGTTGTGCGCGGTATAGAAGTGCATACAGGGCTGATTGCTTAAAATTTCCATGCAGCGACCACTTGGAGGATGGAATACTCTGAAAAATGGTATATGTTGAATTGCTTCAATTCTTGAGTAAAAATGGGGGTTTTCTTTGAAACATTTTTTATTGCTTACTTTAAAGTGTAAGCTTTATGTACAACCCCAACTGATGCATAATTGTTTTCACAACCTAAGAGTTTACTAACATTTTAATGTAGTTGGTTTAGACTATATTTTCATACAATTAAAAATCCCTTTTAAAATACTTTTGATCATAAGCGGATGGATGACTTCTAGGGTTAGTGTTAGGACCATATCTCGATCGACACTAGTATGAGATAACTTCTTTTAAGTTCTGTATGAAATAACAAAACACCTATAAAATATACATATGTATAACTTTCTAAATATTTTATTTCAAAAGCTGTAACTTTTCTCTTGAAAAGCCAACAAATTTATGCGTTTATTGTAAAATCAATCAAATTAAAATTATGCACTTTGCCTTAGTCTATTCTAGCAACTGCATTTTTATACCCTGAGCAGGAAACATTGGAGATCCTACATAAGACATTCGTATGTACATATGTATATTTGTATGCACTTATATAAATGATCAGCGTGACAATCAGAATAAATATCCCTTTACTATATTTCTCTTTATGCCATAAGTGCAGTTGTGAGAGGTATTTTAGCTTCGGTGCAGCCGAAGTTAACGTTTTTTCTTATTATAACTGTCTTATGAAAGTTTTATGTCAAATCTTGAAAGAGTTATCTCCACAACTCACGATTTCAGCTCCAAAACTACTGCGTACGTACATAAGTATATATATCCTTTGACATTTCTAACACTATTTCCGTACAAAATTTACGAAGTAGCACCAAGGGTAATTTTTAAAATTGCTAATAATTTTCATTTTACAATAACAAACTAACCTAACCCTAAGAATTATTTTCTCCCCTTAAAAGTTTTCTAAACGAATGAACCTGAATTGTTTGATTGGAGAGGATCCAATCTTCTTAGATATATCCGTTTGTACGGTTACCGTATTTTTAAAAATTTGTTCGTAAAAACTTTATGGCTTAAAATCATGGAATCTCATATTTAAATGCACCTTTGGTTTTAACAGTGTCGTCACTAATACATGTGAGTTTGTGCATGAATTAACCTTACCCCAAACTCACAAAATTATAAGCTCACTGTGATCAGATATTTCACTCAAGTGCATATAAAATTAATGATCCATTGGTTTTAATGAAGAGAAATGAATGCACTCTTGTTGAGTTAAGCAATAAATATACTCGAATTGTTTAAATACTTACTTTGCTTGCTTCTCAATACATCCCGGTGTGTACTTCAGTACGTAATTGTGGTCGTAACCCTTGGCGATCTTAGAGATTTTTCTCAAACCCTCTCCGACATTTGTCAGCTTACGCAAGTCCAATGGATGATTCTCCAGACTAATAAACTCACCATTGGGCACCGTTTCTTCGTCCATATCGGTTATACAATCGGCCTTTATCTTAACGATATGTTCCGCCATGCCCTGCTTTCCTGCGTTCTAAATATATTTACAAGTGAGTATTAGAGCGGGTCGACTTCCTTACCATTAAATTACCTATGCGGGAAATATTATACTGATCATTATGATCATCTTTGCGAATTTTAAAAATCTGATTAATCGGTTGAACGATAGATTTGTGAAATAGTTTTTCGACCCAACCGATTTCGACAAATTATTAGCAATAAACTTAATTAAGATATCTCAAACACAGACGAACAAATGTTTACGATCTCTAAAAAACTTCGCTTTTAAAAATCGCTGGTTTGAAAACGATGCCTCTTTGGCAAAGTTGTTCGGAGTAATTTGTACAACATTCCCCGCATACGCGATTTTTTCGTTTTTTTTTGGCTCCCTATATAGTTGTAGGTATTATAATTCAATGGATATTTTACTCACATGTCCCGCCAAATTGAAGTATGCATGATTAGTCATATTAACCGGTGTTGGCTTGTTGGTGGTTGCTTCAAAGCAAAAGCGCATACAATTATCATCCGTAATAGTGTAAGTAGCGGTGGCAACCACTTCACCAGGAAACCCCTCATGACCATCGGGCGAAGTAAACTTGAAAACAACACCATCCGGTCTAATTTGATCCACTTCCCAAATGACCTTGCTAAAGCCATGAGTACCACCGTGCAACATGTGCTTTCCCAAGAAGTTTTTAGTAACCTCGTACTTTTTCCCATCGAGTATAAAGTTGCCATTGCCAACGCGGCTGCAAACACGACCTACTGAACACCCAATATAGGGATTATTCTCGGTCAAGTAACCTAGGATCAAAATATGAAAATCTGATGAAACAACCTCTTATCGACAACAAAGCCTCACCTTCGATATTATCGAAGCCGAGCGTGATATCCTCTGCCATGCCATGCGAGTCCGGCACTTTTAGTGAAGTTATTGTGGCGCCGAAGGTTATCAACTGAAAGCAATTGCATTAACGATTCGCATGAATTTTTAGACGTTTGCTCTTGTGCTCTCACCTGCATCGACATCCTACGATCATTGGTGATGGTGAAACGCCTGATTGCCACTTCTTTCTTGGTTAGGGGGTTGATTGTGGTACCGAAAGCATCCTCTGTCACGCAAACCATTTTGTCACTAAGTTAGCTTTTTTGTTGTTTCACGCGGCTACAATTAATTTGGATTATTATTTTATATTTTACTTTTTTTTCCACACATATGTGTGTATGTATGTCTGTGTACTGTTTGACTACTAAAATCGCCGTTGGGCGAAAATATTCCTATAGTCGTTTCAAATTGAACGTCAACAAATCTTAGACAATTTTTGTAGGTACTTTCCGTTTGACTGCTTTCATTTCTCTAAACTGTGAACAATTTTATTTCTCAACCTAAAGTGTACAAAGTACTTGTAGTCGAACTGCTAAAGCTACATGACTTTTGTGTAATCAAGCGCTGCGCGTCTTTCAATTCACATTCAATGTCGCTGACATAGGAGAAGAGATAACGTCAACCGAGCGCGTAATCTATATTTTGCTTCCGAACGCGGTGCTGCTCAATTGCCACTTGTGGCTGCTTTAAGTAGGAGCACTCTAAATATGCACCAGTCAATGCTCATTATGCAACGCTTTGCTCTCAATAAGCGTACAGGTGGCTGTTTTTGCGAGAAGACTTTTGTACAAGTCAACTCAAAATACTATGTATGTATGTATATTTCAAACAAAACTAATTTATTTAGCACTTGAATATAATTACAAGTATGTATGTATGTGTAGTTAATAAATTACAATAACTTGTTGGTTTTTCAACTAATTTGTTTGCAAGCGAAAAACATGTATGAATGTATGTATGTATGTAAATACATTTTATATACTATTTTCGAAATATTCATATACATAGTACATACACATACATATGTAGGTATAGCATTATCTATTTGCTTCAAAGTTCCTTAAGTGAAATATCACAAAAAATAGTTTACAAATAAAAACAATTGACTGGTCCAAAAACTGTTAAGTTTATACATACATACAAGTACATTTGTCATAAACCAATTTTTAATGACTCAATAAATTTGACTTACAACGTATAACTAAGACCCCAAAAAGAGATAGTTTGAGTTTAGTTTTATATTTTAATTTCTGTTTTATATATGTTTATATGTACATACACTTTATTTGATGAGATGTTGTTTGCTACTGGGAATAGATGTTTATCAAGATATTTTTTTTTTTGCTATTGTATATATTTCAGGAAATTGCTTTCACTAAGTGACTTAATGATTGGTCATGCTAGATTCATCTATCGATAAGTTGAAAATGTTGGATTGACCTTCAAATACCAAGAAATATAGCATGAAGGTGAGCAGTTTGAAATGTGGGTTCTCAATTATGAATGACCACAGTCTAAATTACCTCAGATTTGAAGAAATACGTTTTCGAAGTTTCATCTAAATAGTTAAATTCAACCCACCCTTCTTACTTTATTATTTCACTATTACAGCGATCGGGCTGTGGCAAGGAGACTGCTTAATAATCCAATATAATTAGGCAGGATTTAATATGTTTGTGATCTTGATAGGCGAGACGTTTACAACAATACGGTAATCATATCTTTATATATGTATGTACATATGTACAGTCATTTGTATGCACAATGCACATACGTATGTACTATACATCACACCTAGCTTCTGGTGTCAGCTAAGTGTCACTCTTTATATTCCCTTTAAATAAGCTTAAACTTGTTATCTAATCTTACATATGTATGTACATATGTATGTAGGTATATGTTTAGTCATACCGTGCGTGTACCGTTTGATAAATTATTGTCATTACTTATTTTGAGATCACTACATTAGGGTGATTCCAAATTTGTGTCTTATTGCAGTGTGGCCGAAGTTTGGAAAGGTGGCAATATTTGAAACCAACCGGAACTCAGATAACCATCATTTCACCTGCCCTTCAAAAAATAACCCTTAGTATAAAATCTCTCTTCAAGAATTATTCATAGACACGAAAAGTATGGCTAGTTGAAGCCCATAGCAAATTTCGTGAAGATGTCTCTTAGAATGAAAAAGTTTTCCATACAAATACTTGATTCCGATGTTTCAGTTCATATCGCAGCTACATATGTAAGTATGTATAAGTATATTATAGTGATTTGATATCGGCGATTCCGACAAATGAGCAGCTTCCTGCACAGAAAAAGCTAAACGGACGAACAGACAGACGGACGTGGCTAAATTGACCCAGCTCACCATGCTGATTAATTATATAAGAATGTACATATATGTAAATATTTTATAGGGTCTCCGTCATTTTCTTCTGGGTGTTAAGAACTTCGTGGCAAACTTAGTACAGCCTGTTCATTATTATTTTCAGCACACAAAGTCAGGTACAATTGTGACCAGCTTCCCTTCAAAATAAACTAGTAAGGAAGGGCTAATTTAGGGTGCAACCGAATTTTGTATACTCTTGCAACTTGAGTGCATCAAAGCTAAGGAAATACTTTACTTAATAACCTGACGATCAGAATCCAAGCAATTATATACATACATATGTACATATTCAGTTGAACTTCCTTAACTCGAATCACAAAATAAACTTCGAGTTAAAGAGACTTCAAGTTATGGAAGGTAATTTGTATGAAATTTGACTTCTATTGCCAAGTCAAGAGTTAAGAGAATTTCGAGTTATAGAAGTTCAACTGCATATACATATGTACATATACATACTTATTTATAATTTATATAATACGTATACATATATGTATATATAATTTGTATAATATGTGTATATAGAGAGAGATAAAACTTGCACTTACCGACATACATATGAACATATGTGACAAAAGGTTTGTTAGAAAAACGAAAATCATTATACGTAGAATATGAAAGTTGGAGTAGTATCGACCCAATTTTTATCTATTTTTGCCAAAATTATCTACTATTAATATGCCACATATCAATAAAATGTTCCTTGAGGTTCACTAAGGTACCATCAACAATCACATGATGTAAAGTCATCCGAATATTACGTCTTTGCTATATGTTTCAAATGCAGTTTGATACCCTGAAGTCAAATCTGAAAACAGAATTTTTCTATCACTCACTGACATTCTGTAACCTGCGGCTTTAGATTTTACAACACAACACATAGACTAACGGTGTCCGAATCGGTTACGTGTTCTAGTATGTTTAGATAGCAAAATATTCTTGAGTTCACATTCTTTTACGTTTTTGAAATTACTGTGCCAAAAGTGTATTTTTATTTACCAGTGTAATATGCGATATAAAGTCTCCTAGAAGTTCGAAAATCTTTGCGTCATATACATACCTATGGGAGCTAATATAAGTATTGGCTCTATTCAGCCCATTTTTGACCCACACCAATACCATAGTCAGGAAAAGATTGTATTTCAATTATACTTATATCTCACATATTGACTATTGAACTAAAAAGTCAACAGGGGTTCAAATATTCTGCACTTAGAGGCTTGAACAGTTTGTGTTCCATTTGAACAATTTTAGGTCATAAGGTCCTTCCCGTTATATTAATTTCTTCTTGATTAATACAGCGGAAGGTGAAAGAATCAAATGAAATTTAAAATTTTGTTATGTAGGAAGTAAGTGTGGTTGTAGTCCGATTTTGTCCATTTCGCTGTGAAAGAGAAATGTTGGGACAATGCTAAGTACCAAAATTGGTTGAAATCGGTAAAGCAGGTTATGTAGTTTTAATTAAAATTTCTTATGAAAATTGGCGGATCAGGCTGTTGTAGTTGTAGTAGTCTAGAAGATATACAAGTACATACATTAAATCTGTTAGAAGGCTGATCCAATAAATAAAATAATTTTGAAAAAAAAAAAAATTCTTAGAGGACGGAACCACACCCATTTTTTCAAAAATTGTTTTCGGAGGATGCCCTTTGCTATTGCAATCCTTTGTGTCAAATTATAGGTTTATGTTTTATTTTAGGGCTTAGTTGTAGCACTTTATAAGTTTTCTTTTAGTGACACATTGTGGGCGTGGCAGTCTTCCGATTACCCCCACATACAAACTCCGCAATACTTTCTTGTCAAAAAACAAGTATACCATGTTTGAGTAAGTTATCGAATTTTTTGCTCATGATACAATTTGCTTGGATGGATAGACGGACGGACAGATAGAAAATCACTCGGATTTCGACTCGTCTCGTCCTCCTGATCGTTTATATTGGGTAGTCGAAAGTCTTTTCGTATTTCTAATCAAACTTCAACTTATTTCTTTATATTTATAATGAACTTTAATGCACCAAATATGTACCATTTTGGTCGACCACTTCCTGGCATTTTTCCGCTAGAGACATTATTCCATCAGTGTAAATCTTTTCTGGTTTCTTGGCGAAAAACTGCAATAAGTAATTTTCACAAGCCAACTTTACTCCATTAAGGGAGTTCTGCATTAACCGAAACAAGTGGTAGTCCGATGGTGCAAGGTCAGGGCTATATGGTGGATGTATCAAAACTTCCAAGCCGAGCTCCTCCAGTTTTTGCCAAGTCATCAAAGATGTGTGTGGTATAGCGTGGTTGTGATGGAAGACGACGCCCATCTGTTGATCAGTTCTAGCCGTTTTTTTCGATTGATTGCTTCAATCTCATCAGTTGTTGAAAGTAAAATGTAGAATCTTCTTTCCAATCCCACCAAATACTTAGTATAACCTTTCGAGGCGTCAATCCTGGCTTTGCAACCATTTGTTGAGCTTCACCACACTTTGACCATGATCTTTTTCACACATTATTGTCTTATTTAATCCTCTTTTCGTCTCCTGTTACCATTCGGTTAAGAAATGGTTCGGTTTCATTTCGTTTCAGCAAAGAATCGCAGATGTTAATTCGATCCATTAAACATTTCACAGACAATTCATGTGGTACCCAAACATCGAGCTGCTTTTTGTGTCCAGCCTTTTTTAAATGGTTCAAAACCGTTTAATGACGAATATTAAGTTCCTTAGCGATGTCATGGCTGCTTATGTGATGGTCCTGGTCAATGTTTTTCATAATTTCATCGACTTTTTCAACGTTGGCCAACCAGAACGAAGTACATCTTTCACATCGAAATTTCCAGAACGAAAGCGAGCGAACCATTGTTGTGCTACACGAACTGATCAGCATCGTCTCCGTAAACTTCACAAATTTTATTGGTGGGCATCGTTTCTTCGAAGAAAAAATAATCGGTATAGAGTGGTAAGTGAAAAGTGCAATAATGGAATGGTGTAATTTGTGTAGTGAATATATTACAAATAAATAAGGAAGGGCTAAGTTAGGGTGCAACCCAACTGCAGCTTGCAAGAATCAAAACTAGCGAAATATTTTAAGGTGTAAAACCAATGTTATAGAGTAAAGTCAGCCGGAAGTTCGAAAATTTTGATATTACTCTTACATATAAGGGCTAGGCCAAATTTTCGCTCAAATTTATCTATATCTTAGGCACAAAGATACACTGTCATGAGGAAAATACGCTATCTTATTTTCATTGGGATAACACACATATTGGCCGGTATATGCGGTACAAAGTCACCTGGAAGTTCGAAAATCTTTACATTAAGTATATGGGGGATAAGTGAAGTATTGGTCCGATTCAACCTATTTTTGACATGCGGACCTACCATCATAAGAGAAGGATTATTCCTTAATTCCAGTTATATACATATATGTACATATATTATGCATTGACCAACATTTTCTATCAAAAGTCAACTATAGGTACCGCGGTCTAAATATTCGGTACCTATGGGCGTGAACAGTTTTTGTTGGATTTGAACAATTTTTGGTCATAACGTGGCACACTTTCATTAATCGTGCAAAGTTGTATACCGTTATATTAATTGCTTCATCATTTGTGTACTGGAAACTGAACGGAATCCAGTGGAATTTAAAATTATGGAAAGTAGGCGTGGTTGTTGTCCGATTTCGCTCCTTTTCACAATGTGACATAAAAGACTTATTGGAAGGCAGTGCCATGCTCACTTTTCCAAAAGTTTTTTCCCACAGGTGCCCCTACTAGGTGCTTAGTTATGACATTTTTTAGGGTTTCTGTTAATGGCGATTTGTGGGCGTGGCGGTCTTTCGATTACGGCTATCTACGATTACTAAGGAGCCTGTATACCGAGTTTCATCAAATTATCTCAATTTTTACTCAAATTGCTGCTTGCACGGACAGACGGACGGAAAGACAGGCAGTCAACTAAATTTCAACTCTTCTCGTTACCTTAATCTTTTTGTATAAATAACCCTATATCTATCTCGTTTAGTTTTAGGTGATACGTACAACCGTTAGGTGAACAAAACTATAATACTCTGCAGCAACTGGTTTCAAGAGCATAATAATAAGATGCTAATATTTTCAAATTTTCAAGCTTCAGTGTTTGGCAAAACAGGTGAATCGCTGCTACCGCGCTGATGTTGTTATAGCGAATAGTTTGACAGTTGATAGGAAAATGCAATTGTAAGAACGCTGTAATGGGCAGACTAGTGGACTAATGTATTAACTTAAGAGACATTTGCAATGGAAATTATAAGAGTGAGGCCAATTCGTGAAAAATATTTAGACAGAGTGTAAAGGGAAACAGAATATTGAGAATTAAATTAATTTACCCAGCGATGAATGAATTCGTAGCGTCAAGACTACCGTTGACTTGGAAACGAAGCATTAACACTTTTCGACCGTATTAAGTGTATATGTATGTATATGGATGTCATGCTTGTCGGAACTAATTTTCGCTGAAAAATAAAATTAATTAATTAAGATAGATTTATGTATATAAAAATTATACGATATGAAACCCTGGTTTTCGAGAACATGTGTCACAAAAATAGTTAGTTTGGCGTCTTCCGCCTGAAATTTTTCTGTTTGAACATAGAGAATAATATTTACTTTTTACATCCTCACAGTGCCGCAATATATGGAGTTTGCCATTTAGCCTTTCCTCTGTCTCTGAGGACGATAGTCTTCCTGGTTTTTAAAATATTTCATTACGAAAATCACCTACAAGTTGTTCTTCCAATTTTCGGACAAACATAATATGTGACATAGGCGTCTTGTTTTCTCTTGTTGCTGACTCCTTATACATATGTAGTATGTATAACATTATTAGTTTTTGCTACATGAAGCTTTTTAATTACATCTGAAATATGTTTTCTATTTGTTTGAATTGTACCAGTTGGATAGCAGCTTAGTTTTAAAAGCTTAAATTGTGTCTTGCACAATTGTTTCAAGAAGTGTATCTGTAAAAAAGAGTCTGAAAAAATCGATAGGCTGCGTATAATGAACAAGTACATTAGGTTCAACTCTTTTAAATCCGTTGAAAAATTGTTTTTTGATAGATGCTGGTCATTGTGCGTAACATTTTCCAAGGAGTAAATGCGTTTATACAATTACTCTCATCCCATCCTTTTATACTTCTTCACTATCGCTGGATATATCTAATTGCATAACTCGTCGCTTTAGTGGAAATGCATATGTTGGAGGCTGGAGTCATGTGTAGAAGTTCACGCAAGTGAGGAAAGTTCTCTGATCGCCATTCACTTGGGAGTGGCCAGAAACGATTCTTTTACATATGACTCAAGCAGCTCACGACTTCCGGTCTTTGACCAAGTATCCTCTGGGTAGCCTAAGAACATCCGTTTGAAGGCGAACTAAAGTGAGAAGGCGAAACATCCCCTGCATAGGGTTGTGCGCTGGGTTTGGGACCCGCCAAGTAAAATACAGTACCAATGAAAAGGAATAGCAAGCCTCGGATGAGAGACTCCCCTTTTGATGTCGACAATGGCAAACGAAATAAGGACTACAAATTGAGGGCATGCACCTGGAATGTCCGGTCCCTTAATTGGGAAGGTGCCGCTGCCCAGCTGGTTGATGTCCTCGTGAAAATAAAGGCTGACATCACCGCCGTCCAAGAAATGCGATGGACGGGACAAGGACAAAGACGAGTAGGTCCTTGTGGATTTTACTACAGTGGCCATATAAAGGAGCACAAGTTTGGTGTGGGATTCGTGGTGGGAGAGAGACTCCGTCGCCGAGTACTTTCATTCATTCCGGTGAATGAACATCTAGCCACAATCCGCATCAAAGCGAGGTTCTTCAACATATCGCTGATTTGCGCCCACGCCCGACGGAAGAGAAGGACGATGTGACCAAAGATGCCTTCTATGAGCGCTTGGAGTGCACTTATGAGAGCTGCCCCCGCCACGATGTCAAAATCGTGCTTGGCGACTTTAACGCCAGGGTGGGCAAAGAAGATATCTTTGGCACTACGGTCGATAAATTCAGTCTCCACGACGAAACATTCCCAAATTGGTTGAGGCTGATCGACTTTGCCGGGGTCCGAAATATGGTTATCTGTAGTACTAGATTCCTGGCTGTCTCCGGAACGAAAAGTCACAAACCAGATCGATCATGTTGTGATTGGCGGAAGACACGTCTCCTAAGTTCTAGACGTGCATACGCTCCGAGGTCCTGACATCGACTCGGACCACTATCTTGTTGCAGCCAAGATTCGCACCCATCTCTGTGCAGCAAAAACGCACGTCAACAAACACAAGGAAGGTTCGAGAAGCTACAATCACAACAGACAGCCGAAAGATTTTCTACTCGGCTTGCATTCCTGCTCTCTGAGAGCACTCGTCAACAACTTGGTATAAGGGAACTGTGGGACGGCATTTCAAACTCCTCACGTACAGCTGCAACCGAAACCATTGGTTTCGGAAAGTGCAAAGGAATAGCTGGTACGACGAGGAGTGCCGTGTCGCAGCGGAGAGAAAACAGGCTTCCTACCTCGCAACGTTACGATCGACCACAACACGTGCGGGATGGGATAGATACCGAGAGTTGAAGAAGGAAGCGAGACGCATTTGTAGACAGAAAAAGAAAGAGGCCGAAATGCGTGAGTACGAAAAGCTTGATAAGCTGGCCGACAGGGGTAATGCTCGAAAATTCTACGAAAAAATGCGGCGGCTTACAAAAGGTTTCAAGACCGGAGCATACTCTTGTAGAACCCCCAAAGTTGATCTAGTCACCAATGCCCAGAGCATACTTAAATTATGGAGGGAACACTTATCCAGCCTGCTGAATAGCAGTGAACGCACATAACCAGGAGAAGGCGAACCCGATTCCCCAATCGATGACTTTGGAGCAGACGTTCCATTAGCCGACCATGAAGAAGTTCGAATAGCAATTGCCCGCCTGAAGAACAACAAAGCGGCAAGGGCCGATGGATTGCCGGCCGAGATATTCAAACACGGCGGCGAAGAACTGGTAAGGAGCATGCATCAGCTTCTTTGTAAAATATGGTCAGACGAAAGTATGCCCGACGATTGGAATTTAAGTGTGCTATGGCCAATCCTTAAAGAGGAGACCCCACAATCTGCGCCAACTACCGTGAGATTAGCCTCCTTAACATCGCGTTTAAGGGTCTATCGAGCATATTGTGTGAAAGATTAGACCTTATCAGTGTGGCTTTAGACCTGGCAAATCAACAATCGACCAGATATTCACCATGCGCCAAATCTTGGAAAAGACCCGTAAAAGGAGAATCGACACACACCACATCTTCGTCGATTGACTCAGCTATAATCGCGTAAGCGGTGTCTGCGCCAGTAAAGAAGAAGCAGACATATGTCACAATCAGAATCACTTCTGTAAATATTTTCAGAACAAATATTATCACTTTCTTTATCAAAGTCAGTGTTGAAAGAGTCAAAATAAAATTCGTCATCCATACTTTCAGGTTCACGGAACATTTACATATTTCAGTAAATTTATTTTTGCCATTTTGTTAGGGTATCGCCAAATCTAAGTTAAGTACAACTTATAAAATATTCGATTTAAACGAATCGGCAACGCTTAAAAAAGCTTTGGTCGTTGGAAGCAAACATACGACTGGAATGGTAAAAAATGCTTTGGTGGCTGAAAGGAAACATATGTACGGTTGTAAAGGGTTAAACAAAAGCGGAAACCAAAATTTCGCATTTTACTAATGCCGGAGAATATGTAAGAAATTAGTATTTTTTCAAATATAACAAAAGAATTTTTTATTAATGCCGGAGAATGAGTAGAAAATTAGTACTTTTATCAAATATAAGCAACTGTTGGCTTACTGCCAAACTTAAATAAAAACGGCAAATTACCGTCAAAAATTCTTCATGCTATTAAGTTTTGTATGACGCTTACCTTAACAAACGCGGCGACAACACTAGGGGTTGAAAACTCGATTTTGACAGCGCGTTAAGAAGTTTTGCATTAAATTTCATTTATACGAATTTTAGAATTTAAGTAATAATTTGACGTATAGTTGCCGTTTTATTTACGGGTATTGCGTCGGCTTTAATGAATCGCTCAACGCTTTAATTTAGTTATGCCAGTAAGAAGACAAATCAGCTTAAAAGTGACTACTGTACATAGACTAAAGTCATACCTCCGTTATGAAAAACATGTAGTTCAATCATGACTATTTTGACCCGAATTATGGTAATGTTACGAAAGTCTCAAATACCATCATAATAAGATTAAGAAAAGAATATACTCGTCCAAAACCGAACACTTTCCTCCACAACCTGTCTTTACATGGTGAAAGTTTATCATTTTTGCGACATCCGTTTTATTCCATTTGCCATACACACAACTGAAATCACATTTGTCAATTTTTTAGATGATGACTGGTACCAGCAAAAACATAGTCCCTAGGAGTGGTCAACAGAAGTGATTGTGTCCGCATCATATTCGAAAACATGGCGTATACGTAACGTATTGGAATAGACTGTTTGCACGCATACAGCGTCGGTACAAATTAAAGCACGAAGTTCATCTTGTACATATTTAGTTACAAACAAAACGTACAACTTTTAATTTTTTATGAATATAGTAATTGGATCATATGTTTAAAATAAAAAAAGAAATGCTACGTATCTGCCAACACGACAACGTTATACTATATAAATTACATACAGATAAATGGCAAATTTCGTACTTTAGTTTTGTCTCACACTATACATACATATGTATATATATGTATATTAGGGCGGGTCGAATTATTTTCGTATAAAACGGCTAGCGAAAGCGAAAACTACAGAAAATTCTAAGAAAGTTTTGCCAAGAAACCATGGGTCTAAAATTAATTCCCAGTTCGCGCAGAGCGACTTTAGATTTTAAGGTCATACTTATTAAATTGTACTCAAAAACCTACAGTTTCAAAAATAACAACATGCCATGCAATGCAATAATAGCAGGCTTTTGTGACTTATTTGTGTTTTCACGTGGCCGAGCAAAAAACAACAAAAAAAAAACAATCGTACGGTACTCTTACCACACAAGTGGTCTGCGTTGAATAAACAATAGTGTGTTATACAAGTAAATAATTTTTTACAAGTTTTAAATAGTTTTCGATTAATAAATTACAATGGAAACGTCTGCAATGTCAGTTGATTTCACCAATTCAGAAACTGATACAATTTCAATGAACTCCGGGTCTTGTGTTCTTCCCAGTGTGAATATTGGCTTTACTAAGAGATTTAAGTGATCTAAATCTACCAAGTAATCGTGACGTATTAAATTAATATTTATTTTTACGCGTGGCTGAGCAAAAAATAACAAAAAAAGGCAAGCAGACTCTTACGTTTATACGTGACAACTAGTTCACCATCAGCGAATTTAAAAACTTTGGCAACTTACATAATGAAAGTTTACGTACCGATGTACTTCAACATTAAGTTCTACAACTCAGTTGTATACGGCAGTCTCTTGTTTTTAAAATTTATACAATCCACGCGATATTTGCCACCAACGCTGCGAGAAATTGTTAACACTGTAATCCAAAATAATTCATACTTCGCTCATCCTGAAAATATCTTACTGGCAAAGCTTTATGATAAGAGAAAAGATGTTCGCGAAAGAGCCATAAAAAAGATACTACACTATCGTGATAAAGTTTGTGATCCGACTAATCTAAGGGTTTATGATAAAAAGAACGCAATAAATTTTGAATTCTCACACTTCTTTGATCTGGTTAACTTAGATGAGTTTTGTCTGAGCCTCCATCCTTAACAAACATTCCATACGAACACTTGTTGCAGTTTATTGCAAAGAATAGCGACGATGTCATGGCCGTAACTATAGAAAGTCGTACTACAACACCACGCATGGAATCCAAAAAAACTTTAAAACCTAAAAAAAAACTATAACTAGAAAAGATTCCCAGTCATCAGCAAAAAAACCAATGTCTGTAACTTGCCCAACAAAAACATTTAATTTTTTGAAAACTTAATTACATTAAAAAAATTTTATTTTCGATCCCTAATATTCCATCCATATTTTCTACAATTTTAGAATTAAAAAAAAAATATTGGAATATCTGTATGATGCATACATAGAAGCACAAACTTTCGTTATAATCGAAGAAACCAAGCATAATGTTCTTATGAAAGTAAAGGTTTTGAGTACAATTTAATAAGTATGACCTTAAAATCTAAAGTCGCTCTGCGCGAACTGGGAATTAATTTTAGACTCATGGTTTCTTGGCAAAACTTTCTTAGAATTTTCTGTAGTTTTCGTTTTTTTCCACTCATACAAATCGACCCGGCCTAATGTATATACGTACATATTATGAATTATAAACAGAAAGAATAAAACTTAAAAGAATATTGAGATTTATTCATAACAGTGTATCTTCGTTCCAAAAATATATAAATTTAAGCGAAAACTTGGCCTATGTAACTTATAGCAGGATTTTCCAACATCCGGCTGACTTTACTCTACATATAAGTATGTACGTCTATGATTGGTTTTACACCTTAAAGTATTTCCCTGGCTTTGTTGTCGCCAGACGTCGATTCATATATATTATATATGTGGGGATTATTATAGGGACCACCAACCACACTCGCCGTCAGGATATTAAACACGATATATTTAAACGATTAACTAGTGTTCTAGTGTTTATTTATAAAAAGTCTTAAATTTAGTTCTTAAGATTATAGTACATATGTATTAGCACAAACGTTCTTTCGGACAACGGCTCGGCCCGACTTACTTATTGAACAGTTCACGGCAACTTAAACTCAACTGAATTTTGGCTGGTTTGTCTTTGTTCGTGTTTCGTCAAAAGTTCGTCCAGTTAAAGGGTTGCGTGTCTTTTGTCAGCGTTGTATTGTTTACCACTTCTAGTTCGGGGTTCGGAACCCACATGTATGCGATCTATCGAGGTTCTCTACAAAAATCACTGAAACTTCAAATTCAATGGGGAATGTTTATTATCATTCGAAAGAACATTCTTTGGTTCTTATTTTTTGAAGATAATCTCTTTTAAATGTTGGCTGCGGCTATGTCTCAGATGGCTCATCCGTTGAGTCCAATTTTCAATGAATCGTTCGAACATTTCGGCCCGTAAGTGGCGAATGACACTCGTGATGTTTTGCTCCAATGGCAGGGAGATTTTTCGCATAGACTTTAGACTTTACATATGCCCACAAGATAAAGTCTTACGATGTGATACCACACGATTTTGGTGGCCAATCAACCGGCGCTAAACGGGAAATCCTCTGCTGATCGAAGTGTTCTCTCAATAAATCCCTTGATTAATGCGATTTGTGGGGCCGCCTTTTTGAAACCAATTGTCGCCGAGATCACGAGCTTCAATTTCAGGCATCAAGTAATCGGTTATCATGGTGCGATATCAGTCACCATTGATGATTGCCCACAGAGCGAAGCAATGTCGCTTGGGAAAGTCGAGCTGCTCCAGTTCTTGCACAAGCTTTATTTTGTACGCTTTAAATTTATGATTTCGGCCCAAAATGGGCAAAGTTGTTCCATACATCAGTCCGAGTTGCTGCGAACGGCGCCGAATGGACTCTACGCTCTTGGTGCACACTCTCAGCTACCGTTGCTATATTTTCTTCAATGCGTGCTGGACCGTGGTCTATTCGGTTGGACATTATACAAAGGAATGTTGGGTCTTAAGATGGGTGATGTAGTACGTTTAGTGGGCCAATTATGTTGACCATAAGTTTAGCGAAGCACCCGAAAAACTTTCTTTGCAGAACGTGAATTTTTGTAGTAAA
Organism: Bactrocera zonata; assembly: GCA_037783105.1. Classification (NCBI taxonomy): domain Eukaryota; kingdom Metazoa; phylum Arthropoda; class Insecta; order Diptera; family Tephritidae; genus Bactrocera; species Bactrocera zonata. The sequence continues at coordinate 467,921 of JBAWJQ010001134.1, read as the reverse complement.
GTACGAACTAGTTGAATAATATTTATTTTAATAACAATGCTCTAAACAAATCCATTATTTAACCTAAAACAACAATTGTATGGAAGGAAAAAACAAAAATTGCGTTGACAAAAGTGTACTTACAGTAAGAAGTTCATAGTTTGTACATTGTTATGATAAAGGTAAATTACCGTAAGCATTTTTCTTTCATTTCATTATGTTTCCTTTTTGATGTTTACTATATTTAGTTGTGGTTTGAACACTTAAATAGTTATAATGGTTCCGCGAAAAGAAATATCAATTGATATAGGAAATTTGCAACCCGGACTACCAGCAGTTCTACCAACTACCTCAAGCGTCTTAGCAGTATTCCGTTATCTTGAAATAAGCTAATTTCCTTACTTTTAATATTTTCTCGGTGTAATTTTTTTAAATGAGTAAAGAAATTAGTATTGAAATGCGGCAACTACATAGTTATCAATTATTGGAAAGACAACAAATCTTTAAGTGAGATAAGAAAACTAGTGGGACATCCAAAATCAACCATTCCAACAATAATTAGGATTTATAATCTAACGAAAAGTGTACAAAGCAAGCCGAGGAACAGTCGACCGTCTAAGCTTTCATCACGAGCAAAGCGTCAAATTTTAGCAGCAGTTCAGGAAAATCCTCAGGTATCGGCTATAGAAATTGGGAAAACCTTGGAAAACTCAGATATTGCTTCAGTGCATCCAGAAACTATTCGGAAGTGTTTAAGAGATAGTGGATTTCATAGCAGTGTCCCCAGAAATAAGCCGTTATTAATACAATAAATAAACAAAACCATGTTTATTTTGCTACCGAATATATTGAATGATATGAATGTTTCTGGACCAATGTCATCTTTAGCGATGAAAACGAGTTCAACGTGTATGGCTGTGATGGAAAACAAAACGTATGGCGCAAAAACAGATAAGCTCTGTTGTCAAAAAAAAACTTGCTTCTTACAGTCAAACATGCAGGCGATTCTGTAATGGTGTGGAGTTGCACGTCAGCGTCTGGTGTGGGAAATTTAGTTTTTATCGAAACAACAATGGATAGTATGGTATATTTGAATGTACTAAAAGACAATCTGAATCTGGTATGTACTTCCTACAAGACAATGACCCAAAGCATACATTATGTATTATTAAGGAATGACTGCTACATAACGTCCCTCATCAACCCCTCCCCTCTTCAGTCTCCTGATTTGAACCCCATAGAGCATTTACATAAGTATGTATGTAAAAGTTTACATACGGTACTAAAATAAATCTGCAGCGGTACACTTTGTTAAATATAAGAATTTAAGCATTTTAACTTTTTTTGTTACTTTAGTAAATACATCAAATTTTGCATTGAAGAGTATTTATAATCTTTCGTTTAAAGTTATAAAAACCAGCATAATATGAACAGTATTTTGATATTTATAATAAAACTAACTGACCCCGCAGGCGTTGTCTTGCGTAAAATTATGTGTTTTGAAATGAGAAAAAGTTTAATGTACTATATTTTGTCTTAAAATCATTTATTTGCGATTTTTCTAGATTTTTTTTTCAATGTGGCGCAGCTTGATAAACAACATTTTTTGTTTTCTGTTGTTAATATACCTTCAGATAGAGGCATGCCTATGCATTTCTCCCACCAGCATACATTCTATATTGCACGAACACCTGGCCGTAAAAAAGGTTTGTTCTTGTTGGATCCCGCACAATTTGACAATCGCTCAAAAGAAGGCTCGTGTGGATTGGCGTAAAGAAATGCTGAAAAAATCCGATCGCGGTGCTTCAAAAGACGTTTATAAGATCGTCACAGAAACAAAACAGCATTCGACCGTGTGGGTCTTCCAAGACGAGCCAAATCCAAGGAAAAAAAAACCATTTTCGTTGATAAATAGTATTCGGCTTCCTTGTAATCGATAGTGTACCGTTACACAGTTTCGGCGCATGAAGATTGCGAAACATAATAATGACAGATCAATTTGAGACGCAAATGATGCGGCGGCATACCAAGCCTCGCCAAAGAATTCAGAAATTCCATTGAATTAACGGCTTCGTCTTCATTGTCAAAACGATCCGAATTTGCCCATTTCCAATTCTTAGCGAATACGATGTAAAATGTCTTCGGCAATGTCATTTTTGTTCGTATCCCACAATTGACGCAAATTTGAAGGTTGATATGTATGTTGAAATAGTCATCGCGAAAACTTCATTGGCATGCGTAGTAGCTATCGCATCGTTCATCGTTTGATTCCAGCGATTACCAGTTGCACAGCATGATTCTCAAAAAGTTGCACACACCGTACCATTCACAGTACGCAATGACTGAAATGAAGTTGAACAGCGTGCATTAATCAATATCAACCAAAGGTAAAAGCAATCATCGTTTTTCTGGTTGATTGTATAAATTAGTTCTAATGCATTAGTTGAGAATACACCTGGATGTCCATCTACTGGTTGACCTTGTTTCCTGTGTAAACATTTCTTCGACGATGCATTCTATGTATAATATCAAGGCATTTCCGAATAGAGCAATTTTCTCGCAAACGAATCACTGACGCAAGTCGAAAAAATACTCGTCAATGTCAATTTTGTTGTTGGCGGTACCATATTCTCTGCATTGAAATACACACTTTGGCCTTCTCCAAATGAACTGCGAGATGCACAGCAGTAGGAAAAGGTTCATAAATTGCAAAAGTAAATATCCTACAAAGCTCTTCATTGCAGTTCATGTATCGGCTTATTTGATAATGTCGCGTTCAAGACCAGTAACTCCCATGTTGCTTTCGTTTGTGACGTACTTGCAAACGTATTTGATCGATTACATTAAACAGCAATACTCAACACTGATTGATATGAAGTGGGATTGTGGTGTCCGCAAAGTTCATGAACCATATTGGTTTTCATCACTTTTTATAATACTGGATCTTCCTCTGCATCAGGAAATGATTTCATCAATTTGATCTGGTGTAATCACCATCCACCATCCAAAGAAGAATGTGTGCGTGGGGCAAACTTCTCTTTTGCGACTCAACAGAGTACATCTAGCACAGAGATGGGCAAATGAAATGTATGGATGTATTGGTAACCGCGAGCGTAAAGTGGCTACCATGGGACAAAGAACATTTGCAGTCAGTTGATTAACAAACAACAGCGAAGCAACATCGTGCGCCGCTTGATTGTTTTATGATACTACTTATGCGCGTACCTATATGTGTTTGTTCAAAATGAATGACAAATATTGCTTTATGATTTCCGATGCCTTTGGTTATATGCAATGTCTATTATGTAATATGTGTGTAAAGGGGACCCGGGCATATAATTTATATATAATTTTTTGGGACGCCCAGAAACAACCCCGTTTTGACGAAAAGCTTTATGTAAGTGAATATATTTCAAAGCGAAGGTGTTTTTGGACGCCGAGGCAAGCCTTATTTTTAAGCATGATTTCTCGAGAACTTCACAATTTCAACTTTATCTTAAAATTTCCGCTAACTAGTTTGCTAGTAAAAGTAGTCAACTCCCAATTTACCCCACCAAAGGTATCAGAAATTATAACATTTTATTTATGTTATACATTTCAAATGGGGCAAAAATATACTAGGGCATAAAAAAACATCAACATACCGACTACCTATGTTACCTCGTTGCTGTCTGCAGCGAAACTGGCAGGAAAATCAATTCATTATCCCACAGTGCAAAACTGGTTTTTTCGCTCTCAATAGCGACTGAAATAAGAACGTAAGAATACGTGTGCTGAGAGTAACTGCTCATGTGAGTCAAAACGCCCATGTATGATCTAGCAGCTACAGGGATGGGCACATTTTTGCCCAAGAAGTTAGCAAAGTGCGCATGGGGGCTAGATGAGGGGAATATCAGTGTACGGAGGGAAGGGCATAAGAAGTTGCGAAAAAAAATCAATTACATTCCTCCGCAGCTTAATGTTCATCGCAGAATGCAGGGATAATGGGATGCCCAACTTATTCCAGTGTGAGAGCGCCTCAAAATAAGCGTTTTTTATAACATTTTCCATTATGGCCAGATTGATTAAAAAAATAATTTTTGGCCATTTTAAATTAAAACACCCAACATTTATTACGATTGCAAATTATTATATATTGAACTTCTAATATTGGCGAAGCAATTTAAATCTTTTTTTATGATTTTATGGTATATTAACACAACTGACTTTCGATCCTTCAGTACTTAATAAGGTGAATTAAGCCTGTTTTTAATCATTTATAATTGAAAATTAATTCTAAAGTGCATCAAATTACAAAACGCTTCAAGAAATATATGTATTTAAATTTCGCATTTTATTTGATTTTCATTGTTTTAAATTTTTATTAGCGATCTTGAACGGCGGCAACAAATTCCTCCGTTCACATATATTTTTGGTATAATTTCAATCTGGCCGTTCCAGTCATTCCAATTACAAACGTCAAAACCTCCTCAATCCAGTCAACTGTCAAAGTTTAGGTGGTTTTGACGTTTAGCAATTGTTCTCTCACTTCCAGTGAGAGAAGAGTTGGACATCTCTTTATCTCTGGCAGAATGGTTGCGGCAATACTGACATTGTACACAAATTTAAGAGCGGAAGTTTACTTCATATCGGAATTGTACAGTTGTGTGAACAAAAAGAGGTAAACATAATTTGCACGTTTTAGAGATTCGCATTAATATCTGTTTTAATTTACCTTTGCATGCTGGAAATTCTAAGCAGTGTTCGGAAAAAATATATATATGTTATACTTGTATCTAAAAACAATTTTATTTAATAAGAAAACAGCATAATTTAAAACTTCACAACACCTTATGATTGTTCCTATTTTGTTCACACCACTGTACATGTGATAGATCAGTTAATGGTGGTGATGCCAGTTGTAAAAATTCATTTTAGTTACAATTGGGAAAACTTATCTCAAGTTGTGGGCTTTTATACATACAAATGCATATCTGCATAAATAAAAAAGAAAAGATACTTGTTAATATTATATATATTGTGTTTAAACATATTGCAGTTCCATTTAATGAAAATACTTGTATAAATATATGATTTGTGATATTTTCAGTTTGGTTGTTTTATCAAAATATTCAAAAAATTGAGGTTTTTTTCTATAATTGTTTTGTTTAATTTTAAAAATCTAAGTTGCCTCTGGAAATGTATTAAAATAATAATATGCTCTATAGAAAGGGAACACATCAAATAAAAATATATTTGCGCGGTATGGCATTATTGATTGAGAGTGGCTAAGCACACAAATAGAATACAAACGCTAATGGTAGAAACATCTTCTCACTTCGCTACGAGCGGCAGGCGTTTTGTTCTCGTTTTCATTCAAACAATGTTGCCATTACTCAATACGCATATGTATATAGTTTTGTACACCTCTAAGTTTTCAATTATAATTTTTCATAATATAAAATATCAAAACAGAAATCAAACTATTGAAATTAGTTTATATATTTGTAAATAATAGCATTCGATTCTAAATTTGAGTTATTTTAAGAAAGTTTCAAATATATTGAAGACATTATAATTACTACAGTATATCGAGCTTGGCAACCCTGCGGAAAACCCCAAGTCGTTGGAAATTCTACGATTGACGGGTGGTAGAAGGGTTGTTGGGTAATTATTTACATTGCGCTCTCATAAAATTCATTTGGTCATATGTGTTTGAAGAAACAGTGGTTCATAAATTGAAGTTATTATTGAAATTACTTTTTATAAGGAAGTTTAAAGAAATAACCTGGTTTGAAACTTTTTGCTTCGAAAATTATATCTAAAATAAGAAGTAGGATATCTGATTTAAATTTTGGTATAATAATGAGTGTAGCTATAGCAAATAAGATTAAACCAAACATATAATTTATTACTTCAAATAAACAAAATTAAATACTGATATAAAGACATATTAAAAAAAAAAAAAAATACTAAAATCAAATATTTATTATACTTTTTGTTATTTGTCTTACATTTTATAAATTTATAGTAGTTACAAAGAAACTTAAAATTGTTAGGCAATTTTACAGTTATTATTCACAGTGCAACTTCTCATATATGCGCGCGCTCTCATTTGTAAACATGGTGTGGGAAAATACGTTGCTCTCACTTCCCTCTTCATGTTTGCCCGTGATGATCCCCTCACCTAGCCCTCAAAATGTGCACTCGTGTCCGCACGGGCAAAATGCCACTGAGGGCTAATGTGCCCATCCCTGATCTAGCATCAACAACTGTATACGATACTTCAAGATAAAGTCCATCAAACATCGCAGCTGTCGTGCTTTAATATCGTGATGATCGCTTGCTGATTGGTAGCTATCCATAATTCCACACGTATGTATGTCATCGCATCCTGGGAATACTCGTTCATGTATCTTGGGCTGCCATATGTTGATGGCAAACCGACCGATATTAGAGCGATCTCTTCGTGGCTTCGTAGTAAATTTCAATCTGTAATTGAATACGCATATAAAATTTGGTAAAAATCGGTAAAGCCGTTTCGGAGGAGTACGGTAACTAACATTATGACATGGAAATTTTATATATTACATTAAAGTTTTATGGTCATATGTAAACTTTTGTAAGACTGTGTAGATCGTCGCATCAGAAAAATTACAATAAGAAAACAGGACCTTAAAAACGTGCTACTCCAGGAATGGGATCTTATTTCTAAAGATTATACAAAAAAATTAGTTTTTTCAATAAAAAAACAGATTAAATGCTGTACTTCAGAGCAAAGACGATTCATCTAAATATGGATTTAATTATTATTATTACGTTTCATTTTGTTGAAAATACGTTTTTGGTAAGAGTATGTAGACTTTTCTGCACACTTTTCTGTGATATGAAAGTGCTTTTTGGGTGGAAAAGTACTTGTATATTTGCGCCGAAACCAACGGTAAAAGGAGAAGAACGTTCTAGATTTGAAAAAATACATATGTACACATGTATGTATGTATATTATATGCAAGTAGTTAGACTTTTTTAATTGTAAGTTTTAATAGGGAAATTTCACCAAAATGGAAGCTAAACAGAAAATTTTCAACGGAATTTTAGTTTTAAAATAACTTCGACGCTTGAAGATTAATTCGTTTCCGTTCGCGTTAAAGAAAATTTTTGTAAATTAGAAAAATGTCGCAAGAAAGAATGTGTCGTTATCGCGAGTGCATTTCCGCGGCTAATCAACTTTTTTCTTTCGCAAGGGATGAAGAACAATAACACGAATTTGGCGAAAAAACTGAGGACCCCACGACCGCTGGTTTTACCCACACACAATGCATTCGTTTGCATAAAGCACTTCGAGCCAAGTGCAGTGGGCATGAAGAAATTGACGGCAAATGCTGTGCCAACACCCTCACCCTTGGTGAGAACTTTTTTTAATAATTAAAATTAAACTTAAATCTGCAAGAGGTAAAAGTACAAAAGTACATTAAAATTTTGGGTTTAAATTGTTGGTATAATAATATTTCCTGTCATCTTTTGGATTACCAAACGTTTGTCTTTACATAATTGAGGTGGATTGAAACTACACTCATCCCTCGATAATTTTCTTTTCATTTTCATCAAGAAGAGTATCGAATGATTTAAAATACATCAATTTACCCGAGTACAACAGTTAATTGATTTCGTCGACTTCTAAATGTTTAGTCAGTATACTCTCACTTAGCTTGTGATTTTAAATACATTGTTTGAAAATATGAATTTTATTGAATTTTAACAAAAAAAGATCTTATATCCTTCCCCTGGTTCTAAGCTACCTCCTCCTCACCAAATGTGCCAAATATTTTTTTTTAATACTTGTATATTTAAAAGTGAACGCAATATATTGGGAAGCATACACCACCCACGCACAATATACATAATTGTTCAAAAGAAAATGTATCTAGGTTAGGTATATTTACAATTCATTTAATTTAATGTTATTTATGTATGTAATTATATTAGTTTTACGCAAGTATATTGATTATTAGTAAAAATACGGATGCCGATATTAAAACTGAATTACAAATAAATACCATTAGGAATATGTGTATAATTGTCTGAATATTGTGATATAATTATTGCATGACCTGTGCACTACATTCAGATTGTTGTAGTACAGTTAAAATGTAAAAACTCGGCTATTCGTTGTATCGAGGTGTTCACTGTTTAGAGTGGGGTATGGTACCGATGATTGCAATCTTGAATATTATACATAAAAAATAAATATGGCACATGTTAATGCATGTATTATATGTATTTACACCCCCATTCTGTGCACTTGCCAAATTAATAAAATATTGAAAATTAACTCAAATTTTTATCAAGCGAGAAATATTTTGGTATTCTGTAGCAGTCTTGATAAAAGTAAAAGCTCAATTTGCAAAGCGTTTTCCCCACAGGTGTGGTGAAGAAAATAATGTACATATATAGAAGCAGCTGATTTTTATTCAAATTATTCGTTAAAATGAACTCTTCTACAACGTAAGTTTTCAAGTTTTAATTATTAACAAAATTTATAATTTAACATTTATTTGATAGTAAACCAAAACACGATCGAGCTATTCACGAGCAGCTGGAGGCATATGCTTTATTTTGCCAAGCACACCCAGAAATGGGTACGGGGAAAAATTGCCCAAAAACGCCTCAACAGATGAAGGAATTATGGCAACAGCTGGCAGATGTATGTATGTACTTAATTCTTGTAGAGGACCAATTCGAAATGCTGCAAAATGGAAAGAGGTAACATTTTAGTTTATGTTGATACATTTATTCGTTTATTTATTATATTGTGTTAACTTGTACGTTAGGAGTTTGGAAAAGCTAACTGCGCAGTCGTGCAAGGCGGTTAAAAATGAGTCAAAGGCTTACAGGTGGAAGTCCAAGCTCCAAGCCGATGACCGATTTTGAAAAAAGGCTTTATCTACATTTGGTTCGGCTGCTGTAGATGGGATAAAAAATGTTCAAAGCCTTGGTTTAACCCCAACAGAGCAAATAGTTGAATGTGCAATTTCACCGCCCACGGGTAGTCTTCTGCAATTATGCAATCCCGTAGAAGCAACCCCAAATCCCGAACAACATCCAGCAAGTCCATCAACACCATCTACGTCCATTATTTAGCTTGGAGAGCCAGGTGAGTTTTCATTATGAAATATGTAATTACAAAATATATGTTTTTTTAGCAACTACGGTGCTAACACGAAGTCCCCGAAATAAACTCATCAGCACTTTGATAGCTGGTATACCCAAAAGGAATGCTGCTGAAGAGGAGAGGCGACGGGAGCATCGTGAAATGATGCAGTCCGTTCAAGGCCTAACTAATTCCATAACGGAACTAATAAAATCGTATAATAATAATCTATATAAATAAAAATGAACTGCTGTTGTTAGTCTGATTAAAACTCGAGAACGACTGCGCCGATTGAGCTGATTTTAATTTTAAAATGTTTGTCGTAGTCCAGGGTAGGTCGAAAAGGCGAGAAATAATCGAATAATTGCCGGGAAAACTCTAAAAACAGCCCTTTTCTACTTCCTAGACAAAAGTGACGTGATGCCACATCACATGACATGATATCACATCACGTTGCATAAATACCCATCATATACAGGGTGGCGCAAAGGTAATTCTACTACATAAGGTGCTATAAATTTTGCAATTGGCTTCTAATATCAGTTCTGTTTTGACAATTGTGTAGTAAACACATGCGAAATACACGTAAATAAACAATGGTGTAGCGACACTGTTTCAGAACGCGGGTTATTGGTTACTATTTTTTTGACCAATAATCTGTCGGTGACTTTGGCACAACGTAAATTTAGTCGCAGATTTCCTAGCAGTCCGACGCCTACTGGTGAATGCGATTATATACCTGTACGTGCGGAATTATGGACGGCGGATTTATTTGTTACATTCACTTGCAATGCACAATGACCATAGATTACGGAATTATTGAATCAATGACAGCTATGATGTGTGATGGACTTTATTTTGAAGCTGCGTTTGTATATATGGTGCTGTTAGATGCAAGATTTATTCTCTTGAGGGGCAAGAAAGATGTTCTTGAGATGGTGGATGGTGGTTACACCAGATCAAATTGATGAAATCATTTCTGTGGAAGTTCCTGATCCAGAGAAAGATCCAGAATTATACGAAGAGGTGAAAACCAATCTGGTTTATGGACCTTGTGGACATCACAATCGCATTACGGTGTGTATGTCTGACAATAAATGCACGAAACACTAGCCACGTACTTTTCTTTCGGAAACGCAAACTGGAAATGATAGATATCCATTGTATCGGTCTCGCTCACCAGACGACAATGGCAGAACATTTAGCATTCAATTAAGAGCTGTGAATAACGAAGTTGACAACATATGGATTGTACCATATTCGCCATTGTTGTCTAATTCAAATTCAAAGCTCATATCAATGTTAAGTATTGCAGTTTGGCGAAATCGATCAAGTAAGTTTGCAAGTACGTCACCAAAAGACGTAGCGGCCAATAACCGGCCGTGAACTAGATGAGATCAGCAACTAGCAAATAAATCGATGCGTGAAGTGCAATGAAGCATTTTATTATGTATTTACTTTTGCGATTCATGAACGTTTTCCGACTGTTGTTCATCTCGCAGTTCATTTGGAGAATGGCCAAAGAGCGTATTTTAACCCCTAGAATACATTACAGCCAGTGGAAACACCGCCAGCAACAAAATTAACATTGATGAGTTTTTTTCTCAACTTTCCTCGGTGATACGTTTGCGAGAACATTGCTCTATTCGGAAATTACGTGATATTATACATGGAATGCATCGTCGAAGAAATAGCTACGCAGAAAGCAAGGCCAACCAGTAGATTGACATCCAGGTGTGTTTTCTACTAATGCCTTATGACGAATTTACACAATCCACCCAAAAAACGACGATTGCTTCTACCTTCGGTTGCTATTGACAAATGTACGCGGTTCAATTTCAATTGAGTCATTGCGTATTGTGAATGGTGTTAACAACTTTTTGAGAAGCATGCCATAAGGGAATTAAACGATGGACGATCGCCATGATCATTTCGACACATCAGCCTTCAAATCGGCGTCAATTATGGGACACAAATAAAAATGACATTGCCGAGGACACTTTAAATCGTTTTCGATAAGAATTGGAAATAGGAAAATTCCGACTGATACTTCCAGGCGTTTGATACCAGTTTTTTAGCAGTCAAAAATACCGATGCTAATGACTTAAACTAGAAGATTCTATGTCAAATCCGAGAGCTTTGCGCTCATATAAAATGATCGTCTCGACAATTAATACGAAGCCGTTAATTATCCAGTAAAACTTCTAACTTCTTTGGGGAGGCTTGGTATGCCGCCGCATCATTTGCGTCTCAAAGTTGGATCTGTCATTATCATGTTATCCAATCTTCATGCGCCGAAACTGTGTAATGGAACCCGATTGATTGTAACGCAGCTATCGAATACAAGGGACAGACTGATTGATTTTACGAATTCCTTTGAGTTCCAACGATTTGCCATTTCAGTTCAAACCTATTCAGTTTCCAGGGAAAATTGCATTTGAAATGACAATTAACAGGACACAATGATAGTCGCTAGAAGTGTGTGACATAAATCTGGAAATGCCATGTTTTTCACATGGCCAGCTACATATATGTGGCGCGTTCTCAAGTTGGAAAACCATCTTCTCTGTACATTTACACACCGAAACAAACTATACTACATTGAAAAAAATGTGAATAAATCGCAAATAAATAATTTATAATACAATACAAATTAAATTTTCTTTTCATTTTAAAACACATTATTTCACGCAGGACAACGCCTGCCGGGTCAGCTAGTATAAAATAATTTCTAAAGTTTAATTAAAAGATTAATAACTTATGTATAACTTTTATTTAATTAATTTTTATGGAATTAAATAAGTTTGGTTTTTTTTTGTTTTAGAATAAAAAAAAACTGGAATACAAATTTCAATTTTTTTTTTTAAAAAGGGATAAATAAATAAACAAATAATGCAAGCAGTGTGTTTCGAAAGTTGAATTGTGAAAATATTTAAATGCTTAAGTATGTATATGGATTGACTTCTGTATAAATATATATTCATAATTAAAGAGTTGATATATGTACATACATACATACATAAACATATGTACATATCTTGATGTTGTCTTTTCACCTTCGCGCATGTACTGTGAAGAGTTATAATCATTAATTAAAGAATCAAAGTCTTCTGCACCCCGTCATCTATTTCGTTCAACGTAATGCCTGTTTTCGTAATTATATTATGCGATATAACGCAAGTACTAACAAACAAAGCGAAAGTTTCGTGCGAATTGTGAAGAACTCGGTGCTTGAACAAACATCTGAGGCGATATTTTAAAACACCAAATGCTTTTTATCCAGTTTCTTGCAAAACCATATCATTTGTTGTATTTTTGTTCTTTATGAGTATTAGTGCATGCAAAAACAAAACTTACAGCTTCAACATTGATACTGTAGAATCCTTTTCAATTTAAATAAAAATTAAGAGGACGTTCGACATTATTTGATGGTGGAGCAATGATAGCAATATGCGTGCAGTCAATTGCTCCTATGGTGCTTCTTATTAAAAATTTTCTAAAAAATCTGGAATATATTCTAAACAATTAGCTTAAATTAGCGTATTATTATTTGTATTACAATAATAAATTTCTTCCTCTGTTGAACTGTGAAGCTTTATTTCTCCTCGCTTCACCTTTACAATAAATTTTGCTACAGCCCGCTCACTTGTCGAAAGGGATGACTGACTCATGGGCAAGTTGACGTTGTTACCTACACATTTCTGAGATTAGCCGTGTTCACAGAAATTCGAAGCTGCTAGAATCCTCACGGTTAAAGATAACGACGTTTTCTGATTATCGTGCGGGGCCAGGTCATCAATTAGGCGACGGCAAATTTCACGAGTTAATCGCCGCGCACATTTTAAATTCCGCGCGTGATTCCTATTCTCACAATTTTCATCTTCGTTTAACAATAGTAACAAAAGTAAAATACATATCTTCCATTTTAACAAGAAGATACACAATCAGATATTTAATTCATAACGAGCACTATCAAGAGCATTTGACATCATAACAACTTATAAAGAACTTTTTATTTCGGACACAGAAATTCTTGATAAATTTCAATTTTTGGCAAATTAGAAATATGTTGAATATACATACATACATATGTACATATGTACATGTATACCCTTTTATTATACAATATGACATATGTATGTATTTATACTTTTGTTCAGCATAAGTATATCGGCCAATATGTGAATTATCACAATGAAAATGAGCTAGTGTGTTTTACTCATAACAGTGCATCTTTGTTCCTATAATATGTAGATAAATTGGAACAAAAACTTGGCTTAGCTCTCATATAACTAATATCAGGATTTTCGAACATCCGACCGACTTTATTCTACATATGTACATGTATATGATTAGTTTTTTAGTATGTGGCATATTAATAGTATGTGATATTGAGAAAAATAGATAAAATCTGCTCGATACTACCCCAACTCCCGTCGGCATTTCTAATTCTCATGCTTCAATTTTTGTTTTCAATCAAGGAATCGCTTGTATGTATGTACATACATATGTATGTATGTGCAATGTATGCCTTATACTATGTTTGGACCGACATTGAAAACATTTTGAAAACACATTTGTATGTTGTGGAATGTAAGTCGTTCGGGCCGACAATTTGTGTTTTCGATGAGTTTTCACTGACAACTATCAATACGGGGATTCTCTTGCTCTTGCAAGATGACACAAAATGCAAAAATCCTACAGCGAAATATGCAAGGCCAAGGGAGCACCTATTGCAGAATCTAGTGACATATCGCACTTGTTGAGTTAAAGTGTAACAACTCAAAATTTGAACATTTTCAGTAGAGACGAAAAACTGTTTCCGTAAATATTAGTAATATATTACAAAGAAAAAACAATGTAATTGCACGAAAATATCATTAAAAATAATATAACCGTTGTTTCATTTTTATTTGTTTAGTATTTGCATGAAAATAACAAATTTTTGAGTTATTACTCTTTTCCTGAAATTTTTTTATATACATAGTGGTATTATTTTGAGTTGTCTCTGTTTAACAACTCAAAATGTTACACTTTATGTGATACACTAACGAACCAATTTGATAAAACACTTGCGAGACAACTAAAAATGTAACTCTCTAGTTGAGTCGAAAGGAGTCATTCTGAAAACAAAGAGAGACATAAACATAACGGTTTTTTTAACGAAAGACTAAGCAAATCACTGAACGATTTTTACAGTGGGTAGAGATGACCACTGCTCATTATTTTCTTGCAAAAAACTAAAATTTGGAAATTTTGAGTTGTTACACTTTAACTTAACAAGTTCGATATGACGGCACGAAAATAAACATGGGTTTTGGTATGACATATTTTACAGCCATTGCAAACAAATTTTTGGGTGTGTTTGTTGTGCCGTTGCACCAAGAAGAAAATTCTACAATTGGTGCACCGTGCAAGGGTTTTGCAAAAACAAGAGAATCCCCTAACAGTGAGCAGCTGTATTTGTATATGGAATGTAAACAAATATCAAGTGACAATTTAGGGCCGGCAAAATATGTCTTCCAAAAAAATCGATTAAACTAGAGCAATTGGAACAAATTGGAACTAGAACAGACACCGATTATAATGAGTGGAATATAAGTTTTCAAGTAGTTTCAGCGAAAACTGTGTTTTCGTTTGACAGATTTTACATGGACGAAAACGCAAGTTTTCGTTCGAAAACCAGTTTTTCCCACGAAAACATGTTTTCGTTGTCGGTCCGAACATAGCATTAGCGTTTTGCTATCGGCATTTCCACATTGACATCTAAAAGTAATTATGTATTTCATTGTTTCGTTTTGGCTCAATTTCGTATATTAAGACTAGTTTCAATAATTGCGCCAAAATCAAATAAATATTTATGTACATATCACACACCAGGGAACCTGTAAAAATCTTTTTCTTACGTGTTGTTACACACAAATTGTTTAAATGAGTTAAACATCCACCCCTTCTACCCGGTAAAACTGGCGCATCCTAATGCAACAGCGCAATTCACCCCAGCTGATGACACTTCAATGCAACTCACCACACCTGTGCTCTTACTCACTAACAGCTTTATTCTCATGCCCTCACAAAAATCACCACACTCACTACAGTGATGTTTTTGTTATTTGTGAGGTTTTCCGTATGCTGGCGAAAATTCAAAAGCTCAAACGCTCACTATTATCTCAAATATCTGTGACGTGTGAAAGCAGCCATCACAATACAAAAACAGCTGCGTTTGTTTTGTTTTACATCAATATTTAAAATTTTTTAAAAAATATTTGAGTGCTATAACTAGCATGGGGGAACTGTTCTTTGTGTATGTGGCAATCGTTGAGGAGGAGGAATCGGAGGAAAATTTTGAAGGGCTTACGAACAAAAGCGATCCTTTTACTATGCAAGACCCAACATTTATAAATACATTTCGGTTCCCAAAATCGCTGTGTAAAGTACTTATACTCGTAGGTGAATTGGTGCCGCATGATGTGCAGGAGTCGAGTATGTCTTTTGATCTGCGTTTCCTGGCGTGTTTGTATTTTTACGAGTATGGCTCTTACCAAAAATGCGTTGGTAATAGTTATATGCTCTCTACGTATATGAGCCAGTCCTCTGTGTCTAGAGCTCTGCACTTTATTTCGAAATTAATTGTGGATGTTAAGGGCAGTGAAATTTATTTCCCTTCAAGCGCGCAGGATGTTTCAGATACAAAGAAGGGGTAAGATAAATAAATAAAAATAAATATAAATAAATAAATTTTCTCTTAAAGATTTTACACGAAATTTGGGATGAAGGGCACAATCGGCGCAATCGATTGTACCCATATTGGGATTGTTTCATCCTTAAGCACAGACGCCACTACTCCTCACTCACTTTTCATGAACCGGAAAGGATTTTACAGCCTTAATGTAGAAGCAGTACGTAATGTCTTATATTATAAAAACTATTTACCAATCTTTCTGTTAATACATACGAATATATTTTCATTTTTGGCAGGTTTGTGATCATCGACTTCTATTCACCGCTGTCAACGCGAGATATCCTGGGTCATGCCATGATTCTGGTATTTAGACCACATCCCCAACACGTATGAACCTCATAAGTACCTATAACACGCAAAGTGATTCGTGGTTGTTAGGTGACCAAGGATATCCATTGGAGCCATGGCTGTTAAAGCCAGTCGCTGAACCTTCAAAGTTGCACGCCAAAGCACGTAATACCATTGAGAGAGCCTTTGGTGTTTTGAAGTCACGATTCCGGTGCCTCTCAAAACACCGCATTCTTCATTACAGCCCTGAAAAGGCGTCTATTATTATTTACGCGTGTACAATTCTTCACAACATTTTACTAAAGCGGTACAATTTTATTTTGTAGAGCAATGGCCTCCTCCTCTCGCTTTTCACGGTCCTCCATTTTTTTTAGCACTGCTCCAAGCAACTTCGCTGCAGTCAATTTTCCTTCAGAAGGGATGGCAAAGGAGAAGGTAAGATGGGAGGAGATAAGGAAGAAGAGGACAAATCTGGAGGAGATGGTGAGGAAGAAAAACTGATAGAGAGAGCAGGAAAAGCTGGAGCAGGCGGTGCGACTGTTGGTGAGGGCGCTGGAGCAGGCGATGTGACTGTTAGGGAAGAAGCTGGAGCTTGAGCGGGGACTGGTTCTGTATTTAAATACAACGGCGGCAAAACCTGTAAGTATAAAACGGACCAATTATTGCCTCATGTAATAATAAAGTGTATCGTAGTCCGACAAATATTAAATTAAAATATTACCTGGTGACCCAAAGTCCCAACACCCGGCAATCGATCCACCGATGCAGCCCCAAAGGTTGTAATGGCTTGCTCCTCGAACTCTGTTATTCCTTTTTTCGGAGGGCCTCCACCAGTCGCTTGCGCATGTGCCCTAAGTTTGCGCGCTCGCGATCGCAACTGATGTTTCCAATGCATTAAGGACTATGAATAATGTGAAACATACACAAGCATTTATCAACTTACCTCCCTCCATTTGGCTGTCGACCGAGATGGACCTCTTAAGGCATTTAAGGTATCTGCTCCGACCAAAGTATTTGCAGCCCTTGAGGGTTGGTCGGAGTTAGCTTCCCCCGTTGCAACTCAGGATGCTGCTTGCAAAGCATTATATAATGTTGCAGCTGCTCCTGAGTTGTCCTTTCGGTTTTTGTACGCCTAGGAATATATGACATTATTATAGTTATATTTAAAATTTGCAAAATTACTTACATATCTGGATTATGCATTTGTATTTTTGTTTGCTTAGTTGGTAAATGTTCAGCAGAGCGGCTTTTCCGAAAACGTGCACCAATTTTCACGGGAGATGTCTTAAAATACTCGTTTTTAGTTCTACTTTATGAATATGTTAGGCGCGTGCTTTTAAAAACAATATTTTCTTTGTTTTAATAGAAAAACATCGTATTTCCTGAAATCAAAAATTCACTTTTGCACTTTACACGTCTTTAGATGTTAAAATTATACTTTCTATAAGTTATATACACGTAATTATTGATGTTGTTTAGTTAATCAATAAAAGAAATTGGTTTTTTTTTTGTTATTTTTATAAAAATATGAAAAACTTTACAATCACTTCACTTTAACAAAAATGGCAAGGTTATGTTCGAAATCATGGCACAGCTGTTGTAAATTCGAATGGGCACCACTGTTCAATGCTCTGGTGGTTTTCGAAATATCGATACTTTCGTTTATGAAAGAGAATCGATAAAAATGGGAAAAACGTTACATACAGAAAAATTTTTCAATCGTTATTTTTTTATTTAAAAACTTGGATTACTTACTTATTAATCGTGTAATTACTTCACTAAACAATAAAAAGGTTGCATTCGGTTAAAAACAATGTTTATTTTCATTTAATGAAAAAAATATATTTTTTACTAAATTAAAAATATAATTTCAACAATTCAAACAAAATTAAAAATATAATTTCAACAGTTCAAACAAAATTAAAAATATAATTTCAACAATTCAAACAAAACTTAAAAATAAAATTTCAACAATTCAAACAAAATTGAAAATATTATTTCTATTATTCAACCGAATGTGGGTCGTATAATTTCCCTATTGTTTCAGAAATACCATGGATTCTTTCACCATGACTAGCAAATCTACGTTTAAAAAAAAATTCGGCTAAATACCCTGGAAAATGGGACTCTTTTCGTCCGTACCGTGGTATATTCGCACGTACTTCACGCCATATCCTTTCAATAATTTGCGTATGTGCACCACTGTCGGGGTCTACAAAATTATAGGAATGGTTCATGGTTAAATGCCGAAAACCCTTGTCATTAAGACAATTGTATGCCTTCAGCAATCGGAAATGATGGTGGTTCCGAGTAAAATTTTTTCTCTTATTATTTTAAGCAGTGATGTTTTTGAACGGCTTTCTACAGCTACTATAAAAAGTTTTTTACTGTCGCGTTCAAAACCGCCAAAAACCCACTGTCCTTCAACAATTCTGCCTCGGTTGTATTTTCTCTTACCCATTTTGGCCTCGTCGATTTCTACAATTGTATTTTCACCCCCTAATTTTACAGAGCTATTGTTGAGCACCCATTCGATCAACACTTCCCTAACAAAGGAACTCCAGTCTACCAATGTCGCATTTCCAAAATGCAACACGTTCGACAAAAATGAATTCCTAGGTGGATTTGTCGTTATAAAAAAAACTATAAAATCACACAAGTCGCGAGTTGACAATTTTGTGTTGTCAAAATGAGCAGCGTATGACTTTGTATTTTTTATTTGCCATTTGAAACTTTTTGCTGCGTTGGCAACGCCAAAACGAATCGGGGCTTAACGTGCAAACCTCGTTGCATGTTGGGCATTTTTTTTCTGCCAAAACTACCTTATGTTCGGTCAGAAAATTCCGCAACTCTTCATCGCTGTATTTGATGAAGCTCCGCAAATCGACGTAACATCCAGAACAACTGCTGATGTGCATGTAAGACATGTTCGGTTTATAAAAAATTTAACTTAATATAATATTAGAACATACGAAATCATTTTATTTTGACGCAAAGATAAGAATTTCGTGAGTAAATTGATTTTTACAAAAAATTAACACACTTTGCACATGTTCTTTTGCTTTGAACTTCTTTGTGCGTTGGCGGTCGGTCCGACCAGGGTCATTCTTTTGAAGCGCGGCCGAAGCCGCCAACGCGTAACGGAGATCTACGTGAAAAAAAACACATGTTATTTTGTATCGAACTTCTTTGTGCGTTGGCGGCTTCAGGTCGACCGGTCGGTCCGACCAGGGTTATTCTTTTGAAGCGCGGCCGAAGCCGCTCACGCATAACGGAGATCTACGTGAAAAAAACACATGTTATTTTGTATCGAACTTCTTTGTGCGTTGGCGGCTTCAGGCCGACCGGTCGGTCCAACCAGGGTTATTCTTTTGAAGCGCGGCCTGAAACCGCCAACGCATAACGGAGATCTACGTGAAAAAAAAACCTGTTACAACCCGGTGTTGGACCGATTACGGTTATTTTTTTTAAATTAAATAATGTGTGCAAAGTGTGTTGAAATTTCACTCATAATTTTATTTACGCGTCCTCCTTCGTTGCGGAACGTAAATAATATATTTACCTTAATTTTTATTAAATAGCTCTATGCTAACCAAAACTTGACACAAAAGCGACGAATAAAACTTTTCCTGAAACGCATATACATATGTACATACATAAATAATATTGAACATTTTCCTGTCTTCCTTCGTTGGGGACCTATGTTATATGTATATTTACCTTATTTGCTATAAAACATCTAAATATCATATCAAATTTATATAAATAACAGTAAATTTTAGATTTTAGATTTATACACAAGCGAATAATATATGCAGTTTTTTTTTTTAAAAGTAATTCCCATTAAAACAATTGTTGTCATTATCGAATATCGATATTTCGAAAACAATCAGGCTTGTGCCCAAATTAATTTCGAAAAGTAGTAGTGCTGACCAATTGGGCCCAAATTAATTGCAAAAAGTGGTGCCATGTATATCGTGCATAACCTTGCCATTTTCGTTTTATTGTGAAGTTTTTCATGCTTTTTATTGCAAACAACATAAAATTAGATAACGCGCCATACATATTCGTGAATCGGAATTAAAAACGAATTTTTTAAGACATTTCCCGTGAAAATTGGTGCACGTTTTCGGAAAAGCCGCTCTGCTGAACATTTACCGCTTATTTTTATTAAAACAGCTGTATGACAGCAAAAAGCTTTTTACGTCACTTGGTGACTTTTTTAAGCTTTTTTCTTATGAGGTTTGAGCAAGAATAGCTTCACAAAATATGCCTCACAAGAAATCTCTCAAATTTTTCCTCTCAATTCAGTTGAAAGGTTTTTTCAGAATAGGGCTGTAAACAAAAAGGATATACAACAGGAAAAGAGACTCTATTCGCTACCAACATTCGCCACGTCAACAATTCGTCACGCACTCCTCGCGGAAGCACTTTCGTTTTATACATATACATATGTATATGTACGTTCGATGATACGCGGCGCCAAGTAGATCCCTCATGCGTTCGACCACGATCGGAAACAACTCGATCGCCAGCAACGACATCATATTTTATTGACTTGTAAAAATACAAACTTAACGCTTTAAATAAAATAGTTAAATACAAACCTAAAATTCAGATACTTTTATTTCAGTCAAGGCAGTGGTGTGTGTTCCCCAATAAATTGGGTATGATCTTAAACACAAATGAAAGCAACCATCCTTCTTTCTACTACTTACATATATGTATATACATATATTGGCCAAATTGACAAGTGTCGATAATTGCGCCAACATGAAATATATTATGTATTCATTTGTAAATATGTTTTAAGCTATACACAAAATTGAAGTGTCAATAATTGCGCCAATTTTCAAAAAGTTTGTGATTGGACGTAATTTTTGCAATCGAGCTATTTTAAATAGTGTAAAATGCCGAAAATTCGAAAATCTCGCGTGCCCGTTTGTTAAAGTACCACCGGTGGGGTACTCGGGTTATTTAGTTTCCTAAATGAATGGGAGCTGGCTGAAAAGTGGAAGTAAAACCTAAAAATTTTTTCCGCTGACCACTTTCAAGCCACTAACCCATTCAATTGTGAGAAACATTTCAAAAAAGAGGCAATTGGCCCAAAAATTCTAAAAAGGAATGCTGTACCAACATTGTATCTGGGTAAGTGCAGCTCTTTTTTTATCTTGTGGGTGTTTATTTAAGTGCGAGTGTGTGTTTTGATAATTTGGTTGCGAGTGTACATACAAGTACAATCAAGCATTGTGCCCCCTTGTATTCGATAGGTGCGTCACAATCAGTCGAGTCGCATTACACAGTTTTGGCGCTTGCAGATTGCGAAACATAATAACGACAGATCCAACTTTGAGACGCAAATGATGCGGTGGCGTACCAAACCTCTCCAAAGAATTTACACATTCCATTGGAAAATTCACGTCGTCGTCTTCATTGCCAAGACGATCGAACGATTTGTATGAGCGCAAGTCTCCCGGAATTTGACTTTGAATCTTCCAGTTCAAGTCATCAACGTTGCTTCAAGATAAAGTCCATCGAAGCTGTTGCTTGAAAAGTCTTGCTGTGACATCGTGGCGATCGCTTGCTTTTTGACCGCGATCCATAATACCGCACGTATGGCATCGCATCCTGGGAGTACTCGGTCTTGTGTCTTGGGCTGCTAATGTAATATGATGCAGAACGCCGACCGAGGGGAATGTTTAGTATCGCGCCGGTTTAGTATCGTTTATGGTGTAAAAGGGGGCGGGGCTACCCCCCTCAAGCCCCCTTATTGGAAAGAGGAAGGATTGAGCTTTTTAATAAACCCCCACTCGACCCCCTAGAAACCTGTAGGGAGCCCTGTGAAAATGACCAAAAATCAGTGTTTTTACTGATTTTTCCATACAAACTGAAAGCAATGCAACCCAGCCAACATTTTTGTATGGACAAGAAATCAAAATAATGAAAATAATGAAAATTCAGTGCAATGTATATACATATTTTATTGCATCTTTTAATGATTCAAAGGGATCTTTTCCTTGTTTTTGAATAGATCGCCGCCACATATATTCGACGATGACGTCGGCGAAGTTGGCGGTGTGATTATAATTGTCTTTGTAGAAAAAACGTTTCACAACGCGCCATTGCGACTCAATCTGCTGCGTATGAGCCCCGTCTTCGGAAACGAAAGGGTTGGTGTCGTCACTATGGTTCACTTTTTGGTGGACGTACCCAAAATTTGGTAGTGTGTCATATGCCCGCCAGCAGTTCGTCCGAATTATACTTCCTTCAGCCACGTGCTCCTGTATCAAAGGAATTAAAATGTCCGCCGTTCGAAGATTATCAGGACATACTTCGAGGCGTATGTCCTCGCTACCATCTTCAATCATCCCAAGGACCCAGTGTCCCTCTACGCGCCTGACTAAAATGTAAAAAAACGTAATTAGAGTTAAATTCATTGTATAAGGAAATAATATTACCTTTGTTGTACTTCCGCCGCCCAAATTTACTTTCGTCGATCTGAACAGTTTTTCCCGGACCACCAATTTTTCCTTGTTCATATTGGTGGTCCAACTGGTATATTACCACGGCCTCTCGGCAATAACTATACCAGTCTGATATTGTTGCAGATGACAAAGTTTTCCCCCCACTTGTATAGTCCTCGCGCAATATTTCTTCGCGGGACATACGACACGCAAAGCAGTACATCAAAAAGTATAATGGAGGGACACTGATGCGAACATTTTCAAACCACGCCCCGATGGTTATTGAAACACGTGGCTTTTTGGTGCACGAGCCCCTGTAGCACACAAAATACACAAATTTGCCCCCTTTCCGAATGGTCTTTGGAAACTTGTGTACAGGGCACAATTGCTCCCTCGGTATTAAACCGTTTTCCTCCGCAAAACGGACTCCTTGCTCATGCGTGCGCAGCTCGATGCCAACACGCATAAGGCTCCACTTAATCCGTGTGGATCGCGTTCCTAAAAAAAAAAAAAATTTCCAATATTAGAATATCTTATTACTTATTATTATTGCTCACCATTTGCAATTTCGCACATTGTTTTATAGTATTTTTATTTTTAATAACGCCGAATAACACGGAAAACGTATTTTGCATAACGCCAAATTTTTAAATATGGGTAAACATATGAAAAGTACCGTTATGCTTCCCAGCACACATATTAGAAGGTATATTGAAATTGTTAAGAAATATAAAGCCTTAATTTGTCTTATACTTAAATTTGTAAAATAATGCTTCACCGGGATTTCCTCCACAGTATTTTAGCATTTCATTCGTTTCTGCATTGGCGGCCTTCGGCCGCGCTTCAAAAAAAAAATAACCCTGGTCGGTCCAACACCGGGGTGTATCAATTTTTTTTCGCATAGAACTCCTTTTTGCGTGGGAGGCCTTCGGCCGCGCTTTAAAAAAATAACCCTGGCCGGTCCAACACCGGCTAAGCCATCCACAGTATTTTAGCATTGAACACCTTTTCGCGTTCACTTCATACATTTATTGCTAACTGGGTTTAATTTATTCCCTTTTGTTCGTGCTTTCTCGGCAATTTGACAGTTCAAATTAGGCAGTCATTTTGGTTTTTCGACAAACGACAGTTTATAATGTTTTAAGTCGCACGGAAAATGAAGGCAGATTTGAAGCAAAAGGTTGAGGTGGCGGTAAGAAAAATATTTGCGAACGGGATAACCGCCTAATCATGCGTAAGATCGACCAAAATCCCCGAATTTCTACCAGAACCCTTGCCAAAGAGCTGGAAGAAGAGTGTGGCACAGTCCTCAAGACCCATTTGAAGCAGAGTGCCGAAAAATTTGGGTTTATTGCCGATAATGACCCCAAGCATAAAGAGCTTAATGTGCGGACATGGCTCCTTTATAACTGCCAAAAGGTGATTGACTTCCCCAGAGCCCGGACCTTAACCCAATTGAAAATTTATGGACACACGTGAAAAAAAAGTGGCAAAAAGGCAGCCCAAAAATCTAAAAGAGCTGAAAACGGTAGTGATTGAAGAGTGGCAAAAGATACCCTCTGAATATAACGTCCAAAAGCTAGTTAATTCCATGAAAAAACGGCTCCAGCACGTAGTTAATTCTAAGGGGGGACATACCAAATATTAAAATTAGGTTAAGATAGTATAAGTTATTAAATGTTTACGAGTATTAAACCGTAGCTAAAGCACTTTGTGTAAAGAGTTTCTTGACAGTGTCAAAAATGTGTAAACTACTATTTTGTTGAATTAATATTTAACCTTGCAATATTTTGTTTTTGTTTTTGCGCTCAATGATTAATCTTACTCTATTTAATAGTTCTACATTAAAAAAATTACAAAATTTAACAGAAGGTGTTTTTTTATATGCAAAGTAGAAAAATGCAATAAATTTTCAGTGTGTAAAGAGTTTCTGGACATACTGTATGTATGTATAAGACTAGCTGACTCCGCAGCCGTTGTCCTGCGTGAAATTATGTATGTGTTTTGAAATGAAAACAAAGTTGAATTTAAGATTTAATTTTTTTTTTTTCAATGTAACGCAGCTTGATCAACAACATTTTTTGGTTTCTGTTCCGGTGTACAAAAAAGATGGTTTTCCAACTCGTGAGCATGCTACGTACACGGCCGTGTGAAAAACATTGCATTTCCAAACACTATGCGTGTGCAATTTATATATACAAATGTATGTATGTCAAATGCAATTTTCACTGGAAACGGAAAAGGTTGGAACTGAAATGGTAAATAGTTAGAATTCAAAGGAATTCGTAGAATCAAGCATTCTGCCCCCTTGTATTCGATAGCTGCGTCAGAATCAATCGGCTTCCATTACAAAGTTTCGGCGCATGAAGATTGCGAAACATAATAATGACAAATCCAACTTAGAGACGCAAATGATGCGGTGGCATACCAAGCATCTCCAAAGAATTTAGAAATTCCACTGGATAATTCACGGCGCCGTCTTCATTGTCATGACATTGAGTTCATCTTTTTTAAATTGATAAATGGCAGATGGAATTGATATCAAATCACCGGTCGTATCAACCAGAATTGACCCATTTCCAATTCTTAGCGAATACGATATAAAATGCCTTCGGCAATATCATTTTTGTTGGTATTCCATAATTGACGCGGGTTTGAAGGGTGATATGTCAAAATGATCATCGAACTTTAGCTATCGCATCGTACATCATTTGATTCCAGTGATTATCATGTTCCAGCAATTGTATTTCCTGGCTTGCTTCTCCAAAACTGGCACACACACCATTTACAGCACGCAATGACTCAAATGAAGTTGAACCGCGTTCATTAATCAATAGCAATCGAAGGTAGAAGAAATCGTTGTTTTTTCGGGTGGATTGTGTAAATTGGTCCTAATACATTAGTTGAGAACCATAGATGGGCACACTGCATTATATATTTACTGCATTCCGTACAGCAGTACACAGTAACACTTTACTGATAATGAAATTAATTTTGCACTACCAGTACAGTTCCACTGATTACTAGAAAAATTAACAGTAAAACTATTTTTTTTTTACTGGTTACTGAAAATAACTTGCAGTAAAAATATTGGAGGATGGAGTCATGTGTAGAAGTTCACGCAAGTGAGGAAAGTTCTCTGATCGCCATTCACTTGGGAGTGCCCAGAAACGATTCTTTTACATATGACTAAAGCAGCTCACGACTTCCGGTCTCTGACCAAGTATCCTCTGGGTAGCCTAAGAACATCCGTTTGAAGGCGAGCTAAAGTGAGAAAGCGAAACATTACCTGCATAGGGTTGTGCGCTGGGTTTGGGACCCGCCACGTAAAAAAACGCACCAATGAAAACCAACAATCAGCCTCGGATAAGAGACCCCCCTTTTGATGACGACCATGGCAAACGAAATAAGGACTACGAATTGAGGGCATGCACCTGGAATGTCCGGTCCCTTAATTGGGAAGGTGCCGCTGCCCAGCTGGTTGATGTCCTCGTGAAAATAAAGGCTGACATCACCGCCGTCCAAGAAATGCGATGGACGGGACAAGGACAGAGACGAGTAGGTCCTTGTGACATCTACTACAGTGGCCATATAAAGGAGCGCAAGTTTGGTGTTGGATTCGTGGTGGGAGAGAGACTCCGTCGCCGAGTACTATCATTCACTCCGGTGAATGAACGTCTAGCCACAATCCGCCTCAAAGCGAGGTTCTTCAACATATCGCTGATTTGCGCCCACGTCCCGACGGAAGAGAAGGACGATGTGACCAAAGATGCCTTTTATGAGTGCTTGGAGCGCACTTATGAGAGATGCCCCCGCCACGATGTCAAAATCGTGCTTGGCGACTTCAACGCCAGGGTGGGCAAAGAAGGTATCTTTGGCACTACGGTCGGTAAATTCAGCCTCCACGAGGAAACATCCCCAAATGGGTTGAGGCTGATCGACTTCGCCGGGGCCCGAAATATGGTTATCTGTAGTACTAGATTCCAGCATAAGAAGATACATCAAGCTACCTGGCTGTCTCCGGATCGAAAAACCACCAACCAGATCGATCATGTTGTGATAGACGGAAGACACGTCTCCAGTGTTTTAGATGTGCGTGCGCTCCGAGGTCCTAACATCGACTCGGATCACTATATTGTTGCAGTCAAAATTCGCACCCGCCTCTGTGCAGCAAAAAACGCACGCCAACAAACACAAGGAAGGTTCGACGTCGAGAAGCTGCAATCACAACGGATAGCCGAACGATTTTCTACTCGGCTTGCACTCCTGCTCTCTGAGAGCACTCGTCAACAACTCGGTATAAGGGAACTGTGGGACAGCATCTCAAACTCCTTACGTACAGCTGCAACCGAAACCATTGGTTTTCGGAAAGTGCAAAAGCACAGCTGGTACGACGAGGAGTGCCGTGTCGCAGCGGAGAGAAAACAGGCTGCCTACCTCGCAACGTTACGATCGACCACAACACGTGCGGGATGGGATAGATACCGAGAGTTGAAGAGGGAAGCAAGACGCATTTGTAGACAAAAAAAGAAAGAGGCCGAAATGCGTGAGTACGAAGAGCTTGATAAGCTGGCCGACAGGGGTAATGCTCGAATGCGGCTTACAGAAGGTTTCAAGACCGGAGCATACTCTTGTAGAACCCCCAAAGGTGATCTAGTCACCGATGCCCAAAGCATACTTAAATTATGGAGGGAACACTTCTCCAGCCTGCTGAATGGCAGTGAACGTACAACGCCAGGAGAAGGCGAACCCGATACCCCAATCGATGACGATGGAGCAGACGTTCCATTGCCCGACCATGAAGAGGTTCGAATAGCAATTGCCCGCCTGAAGAACAACAAAGCGGCGGGGGCCGACGGATTGCCGACCGAGCTATTCAAACACGGCGGCAAAGAACTGATAAGGACATGCATCAGCTTCTTTGTAAAATATGGTCGGACGAAAGCATGCCCAACGATTGGGATATAAGTGTGCTATGCCCAATCCATAAAAAAGGAGACCTCACAATCTGCTTCAACTACCGTGGGATTAGCCTCCTCAACATCGCATATAAGGTTCTGTCGAGCGTATTGTGTGAAAGATTAAAGCCCACCGTCAACAAACTGATTGGACCTTATCAGTGTGGCTTTAGACCTGGTAAATCAACCACCGACCAGATATTCACTATGCGCCAAATCTTGGAAAAGACCCGTGAAAGGAGAATCGACACACACCACCTCTTCGTCGATTTCAAAGCTGCTTTCGACAGCACGAAAAGGAGCTGCCTCTATGCCGCGATGTCTGAATTTGGTATCCCCGCAAAACTAATACGGCTGTGTAAACTGACGCTGAGCAATACTCAAAGCTCCGTCAGGATCGGGAAGGACCTCTCCGAGCCGTTCGATACCAAACGAGGTTTCAGACAAGGCGACTCCCTATCGTGCGACTTTTTCAACCTGCTTCTGGAGAAAATAGTTCGAGCTGCAGAACTCAACAGAGAAGGTACCATCTTCTATAAGAGTGTACAACTGCTGGCGTATGCCGATGATATTGATATCATTGGCCTCAACACCCGCGCCGTTAGTTCTGCTTTCTCCAGACTGGATAAGGAAGCAAAAGAAATGGGTCTGGCGGTGAACGAGGGCAAGACGAAATATCTCCTGTCATCAAACAAACAGTCGTCGCACTCGCGACTTGGCACTCACGTCACTGTTGACAGTTATAACTTTGAAGTTGTAGATAATTTCGTCTATCTTGGAACCAGCGTAAACACCACCAATAATGTCAGCCTGGAAATCCAACGCAGGATTACTCTTGCCAACAGGTGCTACTTTGGACTGAGTAGGCAATTGAAAAGTAAAGTCCTCTCTCGACGAACAAAAGCCAAACTCTATAAGTCGCTCATAATTCCCGTCCTGCTATACGGTGCAGAGGCTTGGACGATGACAACAACCGATGAGTCGACCTTAAGAGTTTTCGAGAGAAAAGTTCTGCGAAAGATTTATGGTCCTTTGCGCGTTGGCCACGGCGAATATCGGATTCGATGGAACGATGAGCTGTACGAGATATACGACGACATTGACATAGTTCAGCGAATTAAAATACAGCGGCTACGCTGGCTAGGTCATGTTCATCCGGATGGATGAAAACACTCCAGCTCTGAAAGTATTCGACGCAGTACCCGCCGGGGGAAGCAGAGAAAGAGGAAGACCTCCACTCCGTTGGAAGGACCAAGTGGAGAAGGACCTGGCTTCGCTTGGAATATCCAATTGGCGCCAAGTAGCGAAGAGAAGAAACGACTGGCGCGCTGTTGTTGACTCGGCTATAATCGCGTAAGCGGTGCCTACGCCAGTAAAGAAGAAGAAGAAGCAAAATATTTTTTTTACTGGTTACTGAAAATAATTTGCAGTAAAAATAATTTTTTACTGGTTACTGGAAAAATTTGCAGTAAAAATATTTTTTACAGCTTACTGAAAGAAATTGCAGTAAAAATACTGATAATATCATTTGATTTGCAAAACCAGCAAAATATTTACTGTTTACTGAAAATAGTTACTGGTAGTTAAAAATCAAAAGCCAACCACTAGGTCAATGAATAATTAAAGAAAATTCGAATATATTTGTTTTCATTGAAACATTTATTTCAACTTGTTATCCGCCATTAGCTTTTCTTAAAACAAGCATTTCGAAATTTGCATCGCTGAGTTTTTGTCTTCTAGACCGGTTAACAATACCACCACTACAGGTGCAGATGACGGTAATGGGGTATTATATGTATTTTAGAAAAACGTTTTTAATAGCCTGATGTTTATTTAAACAACTTGTTGTGGCGTCTCGTTCCACCAGGTATAAAAGCGTTTCCTGAAGATAATTGCCTGAGTCAGTAGAACCACTCTGTATGCTTATATCTATTTAAGTGAATATATGAATGCATAAATCAAATATTTAATTGAAAGTCAAATGCAAAAATGTTACCATTACTTTCTTCCCCGAAATCAAGGAAGGTTTGTTGAGTAGTTTGAGGCGGAACACGTGTCATCTGCTATCTTTCCATACTTCACCACATAAGTGTTGAACATTTTTTTTACTTCTTCTTCTGTTTGCGTCGTTGCTGTTGCTAAAAGGGCTTTTAAAAATCGCAATTTAATGTCAGGGACAGAAATAGCGGCAATAACAGCGTCCCAAGCGTCAGACTGAATCAAGAAGTACTTTTCAAATCTTTTAAGCAAAGCTATTTGCATTTTTTTTGCTTATTTCGGATAAATACTTAAAGCTTGCAAGCTCCAAACGACGTAGTTTTATTCTCAAAGTCACTATAGTGGGGATAAAGTAACCAAAATACACGGTCTTTTCGTCCTGAAGGAAGTCGATCGCTTCTGCAATAGGCCTCATAAGCTTTGCGTACTCCTCTAAGTACTCAACTTCTTCGCTGAGAATGGTAGGAATTTTTAAACGGTAACACAATTCTACTAAATTGGTTTTGTGTTGCAGCAACTTCGTAACGGAATCATAAAGAGAGTTCCACCTTGTTATGCTTGGAGTTATTGAATTCGCGTTTATAACTTCATTAACTACTTCTGCAGATTTTGGTCTATTGCATTTATTCCAAAGCTGTGTCCATCTACAATGTTATAGAAAAATGTAAATGTAAAAAGTGTTCAGTTAATCAAATAATTTTTACCTTTGGAAAGATCTTTTGTGAATATCTTTAATATCCTAACTTGATGAATTCAAAATTTTGTTGAAATCGGTTGAAGCCAAAAGATTTAGAGTGTGGCTCGCACAAGGAAAGTGTTTTGACAGACGTGGTGTTACAGATCGAAATTGAGGACCTAAAGCAATTATCGAGTCATTTGAATCGGAATCAGAGTCAGATCCGTCATCACTGTCACATTCATTTATAGGTCCTAAATCAATGAGAATCAATAATTAAATATACTGATTTGGATTAAATACATACTTATATGCGATATACTTCACTTACTTAATTCAACTCCAAATTCTTTAAATGCCTTAACGAAGTTAGATCCATCGACTTTTATCTAAATTTCTCCATTCTGTAAAAAGCGTTTCAAATTTTGTGATAGCAGTTGTTTTTTTATAAGTGGTATGTTCATAACCAAGAATAATAGAATATAAGATTACGACACTAGTTTACAGTTAGTTTTTTTTCGGTTTAGCTCTTGACAATTCTTACAAAAACAAATACATTGTGCAACAATTTCGTGACGTCACAGTTTTGCGTTGAGAAGGACAAGCATAGAAATGCATACAAATTGTAAACAGAAAAGTAAACACTTTTGGAAATT
Organism: Bactrocera zonata; assembly: GCA_037783105.1. NCBI lineage: Eukaryota > Metazoa > Arthropoda > Insecta > Diptera > Tephritidae > Bactrocera > Bactrocera zonata. The sequence goes on along the minus strand of JBAWJQ010001134.1, from coordinate 437,030 downwards.
CCCAAGATAATATTAATTCATTCGTCTTTGCAGGAAAAATTTCAGTGGAATGTTTAGAATATTGTTGCGAAAGATATAAGTAGTTTTAGGCACATCCACAATAAATAGAGTGTGGAAATTGTTCAAATGAAGAAAACCAGTGAAAGTGTACTGTTGTATTTATTTAAATTTCTAAGCATAAATATATTAATTTTTTAAAATGAAATGTGCAGTGGCTTGTTGTAATAATTATTATGCAATTAAAGAATCGAAAACGAGTTTTTTCAGTTTTCCGGCCGATTTAAAAGTTGCCAAAAAATGGGTGTTATTTTGCAAAAGAAATTATATATTTAATACTAAATCCTCTTTAATAAAAATATGTTACAAATATATCTTCAATATAATTTCACAATTCTTTTATCATAATTTCATACATCTGATACATCTGAACTTATAATATATGTATATATTTACATATATACAACACAAGAAACGTCTTCTCCATTTGAATCACAACTTAATAGACAATTTTATTATCAATAGTCCGATATATTTCTTCAGAAATGATTCAAATCTTTTCACTCAACAATATTCAATCGCTTCACTAAAACTTTTCATTAAAATCGAAAGAATTAATAATATTTTGCGAATTTATTAAAGTGTTTACTTTTCTGTTTACAATTTGCAAGCCATTTGACAGTTTTTCACTCTTGTTCTTCTCAACACGGAACTATGACGTTTCGTAATGGCGGTCGTCGTAATCTCTTATATTCTATTATTCTTGTTCATAACACTCCAAATCTCTTGAACTTCTTCTATAACCTCGGCAGCACATTCACGAATTGTTTTCTTTAAGATCTTGTACTTAAACATGAAATAATTAAAAACATCTCCATTTTTAGGCAGCTTGCGTGATGACAAATTATTATGAACGGCACCCAAAAGATAAACATAATTTGAACTATTTTCCGACATAAGTAATATACAGTCACTCACAGCTTATTTGATGCAGATAGATTTTTTTTGTAAAGTGTTCTATTTTTCTTCAAATCTTGCAAAAACGAAAAAACTGAGTATGCATACATCTTATTTGTTTTGTTCTATTTAGTTCCTCAACAAAAAAATACAAAAACTGTCCAGTCGTTTCATTGTAATACAAAAAAAAAACAATAACATAACGACAATAGGACGCCACAGCTTAAATGATGCAGTTAAAAGAACCGCTATTTTTCGTCGTAATTTGCAACAATTGGAATTTTTTGATTAGTTTACAGATAATTGTTGAAAAAAGTGGATCTAAAGTGATATTTAAATTTACGTAAACTTAAATTTGTTAACCATGGGACCGCGGACATCACTAGAAAAACGAGAGTTGGTGTTGGAGCAGTTTAAAAAGGGAATGTCGCAACGTAGAATAGCTGAACTAGTAAATTTGAGTTCGTCCACAGTTCAGCACATTATTGAACGCTTTGTACGTGAAAATCGTGTGGTAAATAAAGGACGACAGGCTCCAAATAAAATTTTCACGGAGAAAGATTGTAAGTGGTTAGTGCGTCAAGTGAAGAAAAATCCAACAACAAGTGCTCCGAAGTTGACAGAAGTGGCCAAAAAAGATTTAGGAAAGAATTGCCATCCCGAAACAGTCCGAAGAGTACTAAGGGAAGCAAATTTAAATGGCAGAATAGCCCGTAATAAGCCGTTTGTAAGTGCAAAAAATAGAATTAAGAGATTGCAGTTTGCGCGTGGCCATGTAAATAAGACACCAGCATTTTGGAGGACTGTACTTTTTGCAGATGAGGTTAAGATCAACTTATTTGGACCAGATGGCAGACCTTTTATATGGCACGAACCTAATACGGAGCTTAGACCTCAAAATTTGCGTGCTACTATAAAACACGGTGGCGGCAACGTTATGGTGTGGGCATGTATGTCATCAAATGGGGTCGGAAATTTAACTTTTATTGAAGAAACTATGAACAAACATGTGTATTTAAAAGTTCTGCAAGAAAATTTGCTTCAAAGCGCAAGAAAATTGCAAATCGAAGATGACTTTCGCTTTTACCAAGATAACGACCCTAAGCACAAGTCAGAGATAGTGCAAACGTGGTTAATATATAAATGTCCACACATTGTTGAAACTCCTGCACAATCACCGGACTTGAACGTCATCGAAAATTTGTGGTCTATTTTGAAGACAAATATTAAAAAACACGACATCAGAAACAAATCCGATCTTAAAAAAGCTATAAAGGAAGAGTGGAACCAAATTAGACCGGAATACACCAAAAAATTGGTAGACTCCATGGCAAATAGACTTCAAGCTGTAATTGATAATAAAGGATACCCTACTAAGTACTAAGTATTAAAAATTGTTTTTAGTTACGAATAAATACTTGTTCTTTTTTGAGTTGCATCATTTAAGCTGTGACGTGAATTTTCAAATAACATTTATATTTTTTGCATTAAAACTAAATAAATGGAAACTTTTTTTGAATGTTTTGTTGAAAAATTAAATGAAATAAAATAAGTAAGATGTCTGCATACTTCGTTTTTTTAATTTTTGCAAAATTTTAAGATATATTGAAGATTTTACAAAAAAATTGTATCTGCATCAAATAAGCTGTGAGTGACTGTATCTTTACAAAACAAATAACAATAACCGTGCGATTCTGTAACGTGAGACAGTATCAAGTCTCTAAATTTGAGATTTTGAGTTAGAGACAATTTTTGAGACTTGAGATGATTTTGCTATTCTGTAAGTGATAGTCTCAAAATCTATTACATTTCATTATTCAGAGATGTTTTTACACTTGAATGATAATAAATATGTCGATAAAAAATACTAACTTTTCTAAAACATAGTCAAAAAACATAATTATCAATAAAAATAAAAATATATGTTGACTTTGTTTCATAATATTTACGAAATTTATGTAAAATTTATTTATTTTTAACCTTTTCGTGTTTGAATTGCTTACAAAATGTAGAAAAACGACAATCGATTAATATCTATGATGATCTCTATTCAGTACATTGAAAATGGCAGCAATAGTTCTTTTTAGTTTTGTGACCAGCCAACTACCAGGTCTCAATATTTTGAGACTAACGCTAGAGACTGTTTAGTGAATAGTAACTAGTATCAAATTGATACTTTGTCTCAAAATGTCTCAAATAGAGACTAGAGACTGGTTACAGAATCCCGCTATAAATATCCACAGGTCTCAAATTATAGAATAGAAACTAGTCAGCTAATGCAGCCAATTTCATCTAATCAGCTGTGACACATACATATTATACTTATACTAACGACATCTATGAGGTCATTTTTGCAGTTGTACACTGGCGGGGTTATATAACTGCTGTTTTAAGTTACAAGCTCTATACCAAAATCCTTTGACGTATAAAAAGGTCCAAAAAAGATATGTATATCTTATAAATTTTACGTCATAAATAATTTATAAGTCCGCGAGACATATAAATAAAAATTGTAAAAAGATTAATCTTTTTGTCTTCATTATATTTGTTAATAAAATTATTTTTATCATTTACTGCACCATATAACAATCAATTAAAGTATAAAAGCTACTTGTTTAGATCATAAATATTCCTAGAAAAATTGATTTAGTTTGTTTTTTTCGTTGGAAAGAAGTTTTATAAGTGTTTATCAATAATTAAAAATAAAAATCATAGAACAAATTGTAATTGAATGAGCAATAAAAAAAACGGTGTTGATTCTATAAATTCGAAAAAGGATAATTTTTGTAGAGAATTTAATTTCCTACAAAACCATACAAGGGTTTTTTTATATTTGGAATTTTAAATTATCTATAACCAAAAATGAATAGAAAAAAACATTTCTTGACGAAAATTCTTATTTTTGCGAGCGCTAACTGAAAAATGAAAATAAAGGGCTCAAATTTTGACACAACTATTCTTTCGTGACTCTCAACGAAATTTTGATATGGGACCGAAAAAAAAATTAATTTTTTTTTTTGGCACAGTCTAATACAAGTCTCATATGCAAATTCTCAGCCAAAAAGAGCATGCATATACCAGTGAAAAACGCTACTGCCTTCCTTCCTTTTCCTTCCTAATCGGCAAAATGTGTGCACAGTGAAAAACGTGGTAAAAACGCAGAAATCAGCTGTTCTCTTTTGTTTACATAAAATTGTGTCAACAACAATGTGGAAGTGAACAATAGTGGTGAAATGTTTTTAAGTTTGAGCGAATTATACTCTTTATATAGTTCATATAAACAGTATAAAAACAAAAAGAGAAGGTACAAAATTCGCGCAATCAATAGAAACTGGGGCGTTTGCGGTTACCAGAAAAACAGCGAACCAGAACAACTTTTTTTTTTTGCATACATGGATGCCGCCGGACGTCTATAGTTTGCTTCTGAATTTGGTATGGAAACCCTTGAAGAAGCCATGGCATCGGATTGGACCCGAGGAAAGGCTCTCGTTGGTATTACTGTAAGTTGATTTGTTGTGTTTTGCAAATTAATATACGCATGTATATACATACATACATATGTACTTCTCTTATACCATGTTCGGACCGACATTGAAAACATTTTGAAAACACATTTGTATGTTGTGGAACCTAAGTAGTTCGGACCGACAATTTGTGTTTTCGCTGAGTTTTCACTGACAACTATCAATACGGGGATTCTCTTATTCTTTCAAGATGACACAAAATGCAAAAATCCTATACCGAAATATGCAAGGCTAAGAGAGCACCCATTGCGAATCTAGTGATATATGACGGCACGAAAATAAACATGGGTTTTGGTCTGACATATTTTACAGCCATTGCAAATAAATTTTTGCATGTGTTTGTTGTGCCGTTGCACCAAGAAGAAAATTCTGCAATTGGTTCACCGTGCAAGGGTTTTGCAAGAACAGGAGAATCCCCTTAACAGTGAGCAGCTGTATTTGTATATGGAATGTAAACAAATATCAAGTGACAAATTAGGGCCGGCAAAATATGTCTTCCAAAAAAATCGATTAAACTAGAGCAGGCACCGATTATTATGAGTGGAATATAAGTTTTCAAGCAGTTTTCAGCGAAAACTGTGTTTTCGTTTGACAGATTTTACATGGACGAAAACACAAGTTTTCGTGCGAAAACCACTTTTTCCCACGAAAACATGTTTTCGCTCTCGGTCCGAACATAGCATTAGATATTTGTCACAAGGGGTGTCGGTGCAGAGCAGAGAACTGCAAATATCACTATTTTGTTGTTTTACTCATACGCGAACTTTTTCATTCAACTCAACTCACTGAACAAAAGTCAGCGTTCAATAAAATGAGTACGTGTTGACGAAAGAATCATTCGATTCAATTTGAGTAGATCGTGTATGAGTAAACGATTAGCGACAAGACGACACGATGTGAGCGTTACGACTGAATGTACAGCAACAATTTCTAAGCGAGCCTCTTGCGTTCCACGAACTGCATCTTGTTGTTGTAGCTTGTTTTTGTTTTCGTTCTTTTTAGTCAGTGCAGCTGCAGATCGTGGATTTTCTTTGGCTGGAAACGTGACCACTGAAAAGAGGAACCGTCCTTGCCCAAAATCTGTCGACAGCCTAATATTTTTAAATTCTTATTATAAAGCTTTCGACCATTGATTCCTTTGTACAATCTTTCAATATAATTTCTTAATTTACGTACATACATATGTATACGAGTATAAATGTAAAACATAATTAGGTTTTGCATACTATAAATTTGAAATCAAAATACATATCGCTCATTTGCTGCAAGACCGGCATAAGTCAAAAAACGTGATTTTTTAGTTAATGCTGCAGAATTGTTCGTTATATCATACTTCATGTTGAGTGAAAAATTCATATGAATACCTCTTATATGCTCCGCTTGAGAAGAAAATATATTTCCTGTTTTCCGTGTAAGGTTATAGTCAGTTGAAAACTTTAAACGCGTTTTCTGGCAAATCGATTTTTTTGAATTATGCCGGTCTTGCAGCAAATGAGCGATATGTATGTAATATGCGATGCAACCAATGAATACATATGTTCCTTATTTATTTTAAAATAAAAGGAAAACATGAAAATAAACGCTTTGTTGTGAAAACATTTTGATTGTGTTGTGTTTCACCTTCTTCTTCTCACATTTCATCTGCGCAGAAAAAGTGCCGCTTGCTGCGCGCATGATTAAAATCATACGAGTTGATTTTTGCGAGTTGAGTGTTGTTCTTGTTCAAAACAATAATGACTATTGAACCGAATGAGCAAGCTCCCGAAATCATTATATTTAACACAAGCCGAACAAACTAGGAGTGAAACAAAAAATCGCACACACCCAAGTGAATTTAAAATCAACTTCGAAAATGTGACCGCGTGCAAGTTTGATCAGCTGATCCGCACAGTGTGATTATTCGGATGTTTAGCGCGTACGAATGTTTTTCATTCACCTGATGCCGTTCTCTGGTGCAGAGCATTACATGGAGCTATAAGTTAGGAAAGTCAACAGTACGTGAAATCATATTAGAGACGTGTGAAGTAATCTGGCAGCTACTTTCCCCAATTTATGTAAGCGAGCTAACAGAGTCTCAATACAAGGACATTGCAAAAGATTTTTATAATATGTGGAACATTCCGAATTGTGTCGGTGCAATTGATGGTAAGCACGTTGCTATTAAGTGCCCGGCCAATTCCAATTCGATGTTTTACAATTATAAAAAATTCTTTAGCATCGTTTTGATGGCTGTATGTGATGCGAAATATACGTTCACAGCAGTTAGTATTGGCAGCTATTGAAGTCAAAGTGACGGAGGTACTGTATATTAAATTGTTTAACATTATAGTATAATTCATTTCTGTTATTATTTATGCAGGAATCTTTCGACTTACTCCATTTGGCCACGCATTAACACAAAACACTCTGCCTTTGCCACCACCTGTGCCACTGTCTGACGTGTCACCGGAACCTTTTCCTTACTTTTTCGTTGGAGATGCTGCATTCTCATTACGAAATAATGCGCCCATTTCCTGGAGCTAATCTAACACACACGAAACATATTTTCAATTATCGATTGTCACGCGAGTTATGTGTACACTATCATCCCAACCAGAACCACACAACAAGATATTTTAAATTGAACAAAATAAAAGATTAAAGAAAACCAAGTAAACATTACAAAAAATAAAATAACAAGTAGAGATAAAGAACATAATGCAAATGCATACAAACATATTTTGCTCCTTATGTTTGACTGTAATGATAACCCAGACATTATCGGGTAAACCACACAATCATGTTTGCTTGCATTCAATAGAAAATAAGATTACATTTAACAAATATTTTATTTCATAAGAAAATAAAAAAAAAACAAAGAAATAGATTAAGAAAATTGTAATCGCTTTAGTAGTTATATAAGCAGAACATAATTTGAAAAAGAAGCAGAATAAAGTATAATGTGACAGAAGTAACATCGTCGGCATTTTTATTTTTTCCTCCGCTCGAACAACAAAACTGGCGCAGTTGGTAAAAACAAACTGCAAAGTTGAGCGATACTAAAAACTGAAGTTTTTTAAGTTTCGTAAGCTTTAGCAACGGGAAGCAAATCCTAAGATTAGCTCCCATTTTAAAGATCTCTTATATATATATAAATATATAAGTCGGTCGGCACAGATATCCAAGTTTAAGAAATTTAAGTTTCTACACAAGTTATCTGGAACGTCGGAGAGCGACTCCGAGGATTACAATTTGTGAAGCCAAAGAATAGCTTCATTCCGCCCATCAACATTACCAGGAAAAGTGGGATTAAAGATTAATGCCCCACACACAGAAGACGCAGAGAGAGCGAAGTGCACCATACAAAGCAACAACAAAAGTTCAGTTTTATTAAAAGAGGATACATCAGCAATGAATCCAGGCGAGCAGCAACCACATCAGATGACAGGATCGCAAATTTTGAAGGAAGCTTCAAGAATCATGGACTTTGACGGCAGAGATTTATCATCGTTCATCAGGGAAGTTGACATGATCCTTCCTTATTCAACCCCAACCCATCAATGTTGGAATTTGTAACGCAGCGACACGTCAAAACAAAAATTAAAGGAGAAGCAGCAAGTGTCATCCGACCTTTGGGACCTACACCAACATGGCAGCAAATGAGAGAAGAACTCATAAAGAATTTTGGAGTAAAGAAGTCGAACCACACCCTTTACAATCAGGCGATTGTACTACGAAACTATAACGTATGTCAATATCTTAAAAATTTAAAAGATATTTTAGATAAACTAAATTTAAAACATGAATTCGATAGGATAAAGCCTATAGAATTTTCTCCAATTAACAACGAAAGTTTAATTCTAAAAACATTTTTAAATGGGATACACCCCAACTTAATGTAGTGATTAGTAGAAATATAAGCACCATTAGAGAGGCTTTTAGCGTTCTTCAAGAGACAGGTTTGCTAATACAATTTGATAAAAGACAAATAAATTATCAGAGAAATAATTATAGAAATTTTTCAAATAGAAATTCTTTGGCTCACAATTTTGGCAATTTCAACAATAAACAGTAGTAACGTGTGGCACTGGTATACTTACTTTCTATAGTATACCTATGAGTTGGGAATAAAAAGCACTGGTTTTCACACGTTATAATATTTACTTCACTTTATTATTTCACAATAAAATCTTATTTTCTTTGTATACAACTCGGTGTATTTAACTATGTACATATATTCCAATGTTGGATACTGATGGCGAGCTAGGTGCTTCACGATTTTGATAAAAAAAGAAATTGCGGTGATGGTTGCGGTTAATACGAAAATTAATAAAAGCTGAATTTCGCGGAGGACAGTCTTTCTTTACGGATGAAAACGATAAGAGGGCAATCCCGGTTGGATCAATACATTTTGATGGTTTGGGTGGTGAATATTAGCTGACATTACGAGTCGTCTCGTTGATAATCGTATGGTTGTTGTGTTGCAGTGTTGTAGTAATGATCGGTGTTTGATGCGTGTGTGTGTATTGGGGTATGCTGTGAGCTGTTGTGTGATGAGGTGTTGTGACGTGACGTGATGTGATGTGTGGTGATGCGATGTGAGATGTTGCAGTTCATAACTCATGTGAACAAACAGTATATGCAAAATTCCAATAATTTTCACTTTGGACAAAATCAGCAGAGAGAATTTCGTAACAATTCTAACCAAAATGACAATTATCAACAATTTAACTTTGGACAAAGTAGACAAAATAATTCTCAACAATCTAGAAGATATAATTCAGTCCAAAGGAGACAAAACCTCCCCGAACCGATGGAAATAGATAACGTTTAAGAACAAGCAAATTTTCGGTTGCCAGCCCAAAACAATCGTTACCGATAATAAATAGAAGTGACCACAAAAAATTAAATGTCTTATTGACACAGGGTCTACAACATCATTATTGAAATATAATGTGTTAAAGGATTATGAATGCATTGAGCTTGATAAACAAATAAATAAATACACTTTAGCACCATTAAGGAAAATTTTTCCCTAAATAAAGAGTTAGTCACCCCAACCCCAAACGAATTCAATGAAAAAAGTTTTATACATTGGAAACTAATCAACATAAAAAATAATAACTTTGATGCTATAATAGGACAGAATATTTTAAAACCTACATATTAAAGCAATAATTAATTTTGAAAAGGAGAATGTAGAAATAACCGGCAACAAAATTAAATTTATAAACTCATGCCCTTACAATTATGAAGATATTAATACACTTACAGAATGTAAAGAGAATTTGCTACATATTTTATCAAATAGTGACATGAATGAAGAAGAAAAGCAAAAATTAGAATACATTCTAAAAGCAAATAGCGATTTATTTTTCCAAGAAGGTAAAAACCTTTCTCATACTCATGAAATTCAGCATAAAATTGTTACAAAAACAAGTAGACCGAATTTATAGATATCCTCAAATTCATGAAGAAGAAATTAGTAGACAGTTGAACGAGATGTTGCGCCAAGGTATAATTAAAGAAAGTAATTCCTCGTACAACTCGCCTCTTTGGTTTGTACCGAAAAAGCAAGACAATTCAATGAAGAAAAAATGGAGAATAGTTATTGACTACAGGAAGCTAAACCAAGTCACGAAACGATGACAAATTTCCAATACCCCATATAGAAACAATACTCAGCAAACTTGGAAGATCTCACAACAGGCTTTCATCAAGTATTAATAAAAGAAGAAGATAGACCAAAAACAGCTTTCTCTACACCCCAAGGACACTTTGAATTTATAATGCACCAGCAACTTTCCAACGTTTAATGAATTCAGTTCTTAGGGAATATATCAACAAGATAGGTGTAGTTTATTTAGACGACATCTTAATTTTTAGTTCAAGTATTGAAGAACATGCCCAAAATATCAACAAAATATTTTCAGCATTAAGAAAACATAATTTAAATATTCAGGTAGATAAATGCACATTTTTCGCGAAAACAACTGAATTTCTAGGTCACACTTTAACAACAGAAGTGATACAACCAAATTTAAGCAAAATTGAAAACATACAAAAACTAAAGTTGCCTACTACATCAAAGCAAATTAAATCATACCTAGGTATAACAGGTTATTAGAGAAAATTTGTAAGAGATTACGCTAAAGTAGCACATGGTTTAACAAAATATTTAAAAAAGGATATTAAAATAAACACTCGCGATCCTCAGTACATATCATCCTTTGAAAAACTTAAAAATCTATTAGTAAGCCCACCAATATTGAAATATCCAGACTTTAACAAAAAATTTGGCATTTCAACTGATGCAAGTGACTTTGCAATTGGCGCAGTATTAACCCAGGACAGTCATCCTATAAGCTATGCTAGTCGAACACTTAACAAACACGAAAGAAGTTATTCCACTACAGAAAAAGACCTACTAGCTATTGTCTGGGCAGTGACATATTTATTATAGACCATACATTTACGGCAGAGCATTTGATCTCTTAACCGATCACCAATCACTTAAGTGGCTCCAAATAAAAAACAAGGGAAAAGACATTAAAGATTGCATGGATGGTTAACTTTAGAATGGTAAACACCGCCTGTGAGGCGAAATTTTTTTTTTTTTTTTGTTTTTGCAATATTTCCTGATCGTTCACTCGTAATAAGGCGTGCGCTCGTGCCAACTCAGTTGAGTGTTGTACGAGCTTGGGCACAGACGTATTTTGTTTTGCTGCGTTGCGTTGGTTTTAAGTATATAGATACGTGTGTCGCCTCTGAGGCGAAGTTTATCAATAAAGGTATTTTTTTTTGTACGTATTCGTTTGCGCATTTGTTTTGTTTTTTTTTTTTGCTAAAATTTTGAGTTTTTGCATAATTTTTATAGTTTTTAGAGATGGCTCCTCCTGATGTGCAGTTACTCCTATGGCTGGAGGAGATATCGCTTGATGGAAGTGAACTTGATGACGATTTGGATGTAGATATCGATTCAGATGATAGTGTGGCTGATCCCACTTACGTAGATGATTTCGACGATGACATGCAGTATATTGATGTATCTAATGAAAATGATGTCAATATACAATCCACACCTACTCATGTTCATGAAGCTGTAGACACGTCGCAAAATGGCGATCAATTGGCTTGTGAGAACTGGATAGTTACGCCATCGGCATCGGTTATAAGGGGTAAGAACAAATATATATGGTCTTCCGAACCGTCTTCGACAATAAAAGTATCGCACAGAACTCCTTCGAGAAACATAGTTCATATTATACCAGGGCCAACCAGACACCGCACAACAAAATATTGTAAATTGGACAAAATAAAAGATTAAAGAAAACCAAGAAAACATTTAACATTATGAGATAACAAGTAGAGATAAAGAACATAATGCAAATGCATACAAACATGTTTTGGTCCTTATCTTTGACTGTAATGATAACCCAGACATTATCGGGTAAACCACACAATCATGTTTGTTTGCGTTCAATAGAAAATAATATTACATTTAACAAATATTGTATTTCATAAGAAAATAAAACAAAAAAACAAAGAAATAGATTAAGAAAATTGTAATCACTTTATACGCTGAACACAATGGTTGCGACACAACATTGCATCACGACAGTGAACTGAAAACGGCGTTGTGCATCCTACTACCTGAACGCATGTACACAAGACAACACAGCTCTCCATTTTGCATGTACACAATTTCGTTGTGGCCATACTAATACCTTGCACTTCAATGAAATTTTAATATTTTGTTCAAAGTGAAAGTTTTATGCAAAAAATAAGTAAATAGGTATATATTTTTGTTTTAAATTATCAATTGTTATTACAAATGATATAATGGAGCTATAATAGAGCTATTTTATGCTTTTATTTGTAAAATAACGTCAAGTTTGTAAGAGCTGTGAATAATTTTACATTTTACATATTAGTGGCATCACCACTCTTTCACATCTCTCTATCTTCCATTCTACTGTCAACTCTATTGTCGTCCTACTGTCGCAGGCAAATATAGAAAAAATTTTAAATTAAGCGAGAACGACAACTGTCGGCCTACCGTCGTGTAGTCGTGCAGCTGTCTAAATAACAGTGTCCATAAGAACATGTGTATTTTAATATTTGACAGCTGTCGGTTGTCGTCTGTCGCAACCATTGTGTTCAGCGTATGAGTTGTTATATAAGTAGAACATAATTTGAAAAAGAAACAGAATAAAATATAATGTCACAGAAGTAACATCGTCGGCATTTTTATTTTTTCCTCCGCTCGAACAAAAAACTCACGCTCGAGAAGTCATAGAAAATTCCTTTGGTATATTGACTGCTGGTTGGAGAATTTTGAAAACAACGATTGAATGTAATCCAGAAAGTTGTGAAAAATTGTGTTGGCTTGCATAGCCTTACACAATTTTATAATGCTGAATTATCACAATCGCCGGTATTGCCCGGAGAGGGTGTACCACATAATCCCCAAAATCAAAATCCCCTTTTTCTCTGTGAAATACATTGAAATTAGGTTTAAAATCGCCGCGATTTACTCAATATTATATCTAAAGTTGAAGTTCACGAGATATTTTATGTTTAATGGTTTCACGAATATTTAATAGGTAAATTAAAGAAAATGCAATACATTTTATATCAATCAGTTTAACATGTTTGTACAACATAAATAAATACAAACTTCACAATTTTTCGAATAGCTTATATACATTAACATAAACATACATATATATGTATACCAATCTTTAGTGATGTAAATAAACAAAATAGCAATAAATTCAAAACATTTACATAAATAAACCATGTATGGAAATTCTAATTACATAATGAAATACTGTGTGCTATCGATTTTAAATAAATAAGTTTATCTAAATTTAAACAACGTTTAACAATTTTTTTAATTTTCTTTACACGCTCGATATTCTTTTTGTTTTTTCGCACACCGAGCCCTGACCGTATTTTTTCCATGGTTGATTTAACTTCAATTATTTCTTTTTTTTAATGTTTTATGATTTCATATACACCACATTTTTTTCTCCCTACAATTACTTTAACCCTACGGTGCCAAGCCTCGATTGAATTTTAAGAGCGTGGAAAATTATCCTTAAGAGAGTCCGAAACGCACCAAAAATTTGGATTATATATCATAGCACCCGCCTTGAAATTTTCACTAATGTACTGGTTTTTAAACCAAGCACACAATTTTTTAAAATCTCTGTCTGTCGAGCTACTCTTCAGTCACTAAAATAATCTGACAAACATTCTGGGGGAGCAAATGAGAAATATTGCCATATTTTTGAGAAAGCCTTTCTTTCTGAACTCGTCTCCAAATGATCTGGCCAAAGTGAAATAGATACCCTTTATATCGGGCATCAGGAAAATACTCTTTCGCCGCAGACGAGACGGTTCGCTCAAAATCAGTAATAATTCTTTGCGGGTTAAGATTAATATTCTGTGCTAAAGCCAAATTAAACAGTTGGTGAAAAAATTCAGTGTAGGTCTGCTTGGATTTTTTGATCATCAGGCAAAAAACTAGAGGCACAAATTGACCATTAATTAGCCCTTGTATGGTGAACAGTTGGCGAAAAACTTTCGGTACAACAAAAAACGTCCCATCCATCACCCAGCAGTGTGACCTTTCCAATTCCTTTAGGGAACTCGGTGTGCCCATAATAATGTTCCTTTCACCATCGAAATCCCAATCACTCAACACAAATAATTCTCCCTCCAGGTATTCCAAATGCTCCGGTATATTAATTTCCTGTACATTTCCTGGTTCGTTGGTATATGTACCCTTTCGAAGTCGACTTATTTTCATTTTTTGGCTTGTTTCGATGGTAAGTACACCCGGCGGTCTGGTTGGCAATCTACAACTGCTTCCCTAATAATTTGGGAAGGCGCCAGTGAAGATGATGTACTCAAATCCTTTACTTTGTTGTTCGCCTGTACCACAGATACTTGATGGGCCTTTGGATCATGATTATGGGCAGTAGGAGCGCGTTGTATTACATGATCGATTTTCTTTTGTTACAACAACACTTTTACACATTAGGGATTTTCTTTGCGCACACGACCAGCGGAACTCTTTCTTCTTTTCATTTTTGGAATGAAAATGGTAATCAAAACCATCCAAAAATATTTTATTACTTCCTTTGTTTGACACGGTAACGACTTCCATTTTCTTTAAATTCAAATATTGTTTAACACGATATTTAATCAAAAATATAACTATACAATTTTAATCACAATTAATTACACGTAATGCTATAAATAATATGAAAAAATGCATATGGTAAAATAATTGTAGAAAGGTAACGGTACTATTTGTATTTTAAGTCACACATAAGTATGTATGTACATATATTGGTTAATGGATGACAGTGGTATATTATGCTCTGATTTTCTATATTCTTTTGTTTTCTACTCGATAACAATGCTGCTGAAAACCAAAGTTTTCTTGTCCCTTGCATATATTGTTAATTATGCCAACCTTTGTTACACGCAGCAATAGCTCAGTGGTTAGAGCCTGCAGCTGTCATGCAAGGGTTTTGGGTTCAAATCCGGGTCTGGGCTGCTTTTTTAAATAAATATTTTTTTACTCTAAATCCGTCATGCGTTCTCTCTATATCTATATATTGTCATATATGGGTACATATGTATATACATATGTAACTACGAATTAAAACTCAACTAAAGAGCGGTTTTACTATTTTTTATATGATCTCTAATAATATTTAATAAAAATAAAAAAAATGGTGATTTTGTGTTTGGGGATTTTGTGACACTGCCTCAAAAAAAAGGTGGGGATTTCGTGTTAGGGGATTTTAATTTTGGGGATTTTGATTTTGGGGATTATGTGTTTGGGGATTTCTTTTTCAGCTGGGGATTTTGTGTTTGGGATTTTTTGTGGCACTCCTGCCCGGAGAACTATGTAAGTATGTAGATCGAGTGGAAGGACATAACATTGTTCATGCCGGTGAGTGGCGCCTGGAAAATGAACACAACTCTTTACGACCAATGCGAACTTCAGTGCGTAGAGGTCCTTCAACTGCGTTTAAACTACGGGAGAGACTTGCTTACTATTTTATAAATGAAGGATCCGTACCATTCCAGGAGGACATTTTTTCTATTGCCCTAGCTTGTTTTGCTTCTTCCATTTTATTTAAAATGGACACGGCTAAAGTGATGAATGACTGCACAGCCGGACTTGTTGATATTTGTTGTTGGATCTGCTGGGTTGGTTGTGTTGACCATTTATTTTTAAAAATCTCGGTGGCTTCCATCATTTTCTCGTCAACCTCGCAAGTAGTTGGCCCAGATTGACATCGCTTTCTACCCTTTCGGGTAGCCGCCTGCCTAGAGCAGGATGGTGACGGCAGCGATATTGCAATTGGACTTATAGGCGACAAGGGCCATAGCGGTGATGGCACTTCCACCTCCTGCGCATGTCCATGTGGCTGCAATCGATTGTCTTCAGTTGTTGATTGCAATTGACCCTGGTCGGTGACAGCGATTTCAGAAATATTTTGTGAGAATCTAACCCTGTAAATTTAATTTTTTATTTCAAATACAAGTATGTATATTCAATTAATATACTAAAACTTACGGCCGTGGTACAATATGTGGCTTAAGGAATTTCATTGCCTCCAGCAAATGCCACTGTCTTTGGTACTCCATCCCCCTGCCGCTGGGGGCGTTAGCCTTCCGAACTTCCCTCCCGTATCGGTCGCGAAGTGTTAGCCAACTTCGGCGACACATTTCTCCTTTATAAATATAATTAATTTTTATTAACAACATAAACAGTTGTAAATAAGGAAGCAACTTACCACTTTGTTTTTTAATGACGCTTGTTTACATTTGAACAATGTTGCCATTGCCAAATACGCATATATAGTTTTGAGCACATCTTTGTTTTCAATTACAATTTTGTACAATATAAAATATCAAAATTGAAAACAAACCTTTAAAAAATAGTTTATATATTTATAAATAATAGCATTCGACTCTGATTTTGAGTTATTTTAAGAAAATTTCAAACATATTGAACAGATTGAATTATAAAAGTTGATAATTACGGCAGTATATCGATATTGGCAACCCTGTGTTGCGAGAGAGCAATCAGCTGCCACGTTTGCTGCGGCAAAAATCCAAATGTCGTGAGTTCTCACGTCATTTCACGTCAAAGAGAGAAGGGAGTAGCGTTTTTCACTGTTCAGTTACATTGCGCGCCCATAAGATAGGTCGTGCCAGCTGACTCGGGCCACGATTTTACGTTTTTCACTGGTTCTGCTATAAATCAGTAGCCGGCATTTCTTAGCACAATTGTGCAAACTAACCTTACACGTACGCTTACGCTCTATCGTTCAGTCGCTGTCGAGCCAGCAACGAATTAACATCACGCAAGACTATAGCGCAAAACCAAATACAAACATATGTCCTGCAAGAAATATTTTATGATTCTAAATGCCTTTGGTGGCATGCAATGCCTTTTATGTATGTTCTAGGTCTTTTAAATATAATAGGGAATATATCCTTAAACACATTTTGTTAATTTTCATTCTATTATTAATTATTTAGATGAAAAAGAACGAAAATGTCTTTTTAAAGAAAAAAAAATTATAAAATTTGCTTAGTTTAAATTCCAATTTCTCACTGAACTACTTTTTTTCGTACAACACAGTGACAGATCCCCTCATGCCGACCACTGTTGTAAATACATTTTCATAGCTTTTACTTCACTGGCTGTCTCTTATTTGTATATAAGCATTACTTTTCTCATTTATCACCAAAAATGCTCTATTCTGCTATTTTCGACGCTCCTGTTCAATATTGGTGAAATCCGCTTATAAAAAAGAGAACCCGTGATTTTGTGGTGAAATCCACCAATAGAAAAGAGTACCCCTCCAAAAAATGAAATATCGTAAAATTGGCAACGCGGTGAACTTTCTCTATATTATATGTTCTCTGATTTTGCTCCTACGCCGGTCAAATTTCTATACAAAAATCAACTGAAATGCATGATAAAATAAAATAGACTATGAGGGCAATTAATTTTTAAAAAATTTATTGAAAATTAAATAAAAATGAAAATACATGTACATTTTTTTAAATTTATTAAAAAACTGAAATGAAAAATAAAACGAAAATTAATTTTATTAGAAATATACATACATTAACTTATTAAGGGAATACAATTTTAATAAAACACGATTTTCAGAATTTGTCTATCTACAACCACAAATTCTCACACAACCTAATCAATAAAGATTAGGTCTTTTTCAAAGCTTGGCTCACATGTACTACTTATTAAATTAATAAATACTAAAACTATTTAACAATAACTAATACTAAAACTAAACTACTACTACAAACTATTTACAACTTAATTCTACCCTGAGAGAAACAAACAGAACATTATTAGTTCTTGAAGAATCTGAAATGAGAGAAATGAGAAGAGAGAAATGTGTCTTTGTTATACCCAGCGGGATATGGTAGATATTGGTAAGTGAGCAAGGTAAACGATGCGGCATGATTGTATCGCTTACTCCGATCGATGAAAATTAAAACGGCGATGTCCTACGAGAAGTAACAGATCACCTCTTTCGGTTACCATAGGAACGAAGAATTCTTCGATGCCAAAGTAAACGAAGAAGTCTTCGATGCCTCAGTTAACGATGAATTCTTTTATGCCAAGGTCAATAGTAGAATAGAAAAATTTGCATATTAATTTTGCTTTATTTATGAAAGTGCATGTACACTTGTGCTCATATAACTAAGTCACGCCAATAACAGAACGAAAGTTTATTCAAAGCAACTTCTATGGTGCACGAATGAAACTTAATTTTACAAAAAATGGAAGAAATTTTAATTCAGTTTAAAACAGAATACTTATTTTTTATTTAGCTTCTAAAATAATAAAATATTGCGTTCATTCGCTTAGCACATCCAAGTTGTTGTGCTCATATAATTAAGTCACCTGAAGAAAAATGTTGTTATTCGATGTACATACATACGTATGTATATGGCATTTTTTTTGCAGTTTTACCTTACCTAAGACTAAAGCATTGTTCACTTAAAATCTGTACGAAAAAATATTATTATATCTAAAAAGATGAACAATGGAAACTAAAAATTTTAATACGTTAAAGAAGAGAATTTATTAAGCTTTTAATTTTAATACAAGATATAATTATTCAACTTTGTTATGTAGGAAGTTGCGAGCATGTTTTTTAATTGAGGACATTAACTTTCGAACAGTTTTTCTTGTAACTTTAGCTGCATGTTTATTCCATAAAGGCAACATTGAGTCATATTTTTTTATTACCCGACCACTTCTCCTCCAATTGTTTTTTACTATCGCCCAATATTTTTCTATTGGGCAAAGATGTGGAAAATTAGGCGGATTAAAGATTTTTGGTATTACTTCCACCTTGTTATTTTGATACCACTTCATGACAGTGGAAGAATAATGTATGCTCGCCAAATCTGGCCAAAATTTTACAGAAGTTCTGTGATGTCGAATAAACGGCAGTAATCTTTTCTCAAGACACTCTTTTATATATGTAAATATCCGATGTCATTGTGGTCGACGTTACGAAAGTACGACTTTTAAGGCCACAGGAGCATATTGCTTGCCAAATCATAAATTTTTGACCGTATTTTTCAATTTTTTTATATTTTTATTTTGCTTTTACATTCCCACGCTTGTTTGCAACATAAAACTTTTGTCCAGGAAGTTGATTTCAATCGAGTTTGACATAAGTTTCGTCATCCATTACAAGACAGCCTTTGAACTTCGCCAAAATCTGATTGTACAGAAGTCGTACGCGTCTTTTTGCCAAAATATTCTGTTTGTCAGATCTGTTTGGGTACTTAATTGCACGGTATGTATTTAGCTCAGCACTTAAACGTATTCGCCTGGCGGTACTTATACTTGTCCCGGATTTTTTGGCGCGATCACTGTCAGATAGCCCGGAATTTTTTTAAATTGAGGTTTGTATCTTTCTTACTAATTCTAAACCCCGCGCTCCTCTTTTTACACACATTTTTTTTTAGCTTTTTCTATGCTCAAAGTAATTACACTACAAACTCTTGTTTTGGACAATTTTAATTTCTTTGCAATTTTTGAACCTGATCATGTCGGATTTGCTATAAATTCGTTCACTATTAATTTTCGATTAGCGTACTCCATTTCACATTTAAAAGCCAACTGATAAGCAAGGGCATTGAAAATTCCTATACATAAATGTATTTTAACTATGTACTCAGATCAACTGATTTACTCAGAGAATTTGTAAAATAACGGAGCAGCGGTCCCTAGAGTGCGTACAGATTTTAAGTGAACAATGCTTTAATTCTTAGTTGGATATCCTTTACTACGTAGCACTTCAGTACATCGCTTAAGCATTGTTTGGACTAAAGTAGCACATTGAGCGGGACTTATTTTGTACTGTATTATTTCCCATAAAGAGTCTTTGTTGCGAGGTTTTCGTGCAGTTACGGCTCATTTTGTAGTCCCCCTTAGGTTTTCTATGGGGTTTAGGTCCGGACTTTGAGTTGGCCAATCCAGAATTTTAATATTTCGACTACGTATCCAAGTTTTAACGACCCGCGACAGTGTTTGGGGTCGTTATCGTGCTGTAAAATCCAAGCCAACGGTAAATTGCCACATAGTCACCATCTAAATTGTTCTCCAGTATTCCTTTGTACATTTCACTTATAATTTTCCCGTCCATTTTAACAATCGAGCCAATGCCTTATGACGTGAAGCAACCTCACACCATCACCGATGAATTACCATGTTTCACGGTTTTTTAGTGTACTTTTATTTCATATATGTACATAGTTCTTTTACCTTTCATAACACGGAAGTTGCTAGAAAAATTAAATATGGTTTCTTTTATTTTTCTTGTTCCACGGCAAGTTGCTCAGACGGTTTTAAATTCTCTTTCAGGTCGTCTTCTTGGCCAATATTCCAGTCAAGGTTCATATCGTCGTCTTCTTCGCAATTGCTGCCAGTTTGCGAGAAGTTTCGTCGCAATTTGTACATGAACAATAGCCTTGCAACAATATATTGCATCTCATGTGCGGATGGATGATTATTAACTGATAAATTCGCTCTTATTTTATAAAAAAAAAAAAGTTTTCCAAGGCATCTTGGTTCATCCTCCCTAAGGGTGCGTGCAGAGTGGCCGCTTGTTGCCGAGCCGAGCCGACTGACACTTATTGCGAGAACCAATGCGAGAAAACTGGTACTATACAAATTAGTACAAATAAGCGCGAACAGGTCATAGTGGGCGCCGAGCTGGTCAGAGCGCAAAGTTGATTGAATGCGAGAAAGCAGTTCCCAAGCGTATTTCAGCGCCGAAAACATTGATGATTCTGCGAAAAGCTAGTTTTGGACATAAAATTCTTTGGAAAAAGTGAAATCAAGAATTATATGCTGTCATTCATCATTTAATGGCATTCTTGTTGAACTTTTCTTGAGTACAGTCGTGTGTTTTGGTTTATTTAAAATGAATGTAGAACAATTAATAAGTGAAGTTTTTTCTCGGCCGGCTTTGTGGGATCAGAAAAATAAATGTTATCATAACCGTGTTTTAGTGGAAAAGCTATGGATGTCCGTTGCTTCAGAAATGAAAATACCAAGTAAGTTACATTGAAATTTATTATATTTTATTCATGCATACGAAATTACAAAATTTATCTCTTATTAGTCTACCATTTTTGACACTTGTTTTATTGAATTCTTTTATGATTTTTTCCAAATGTTCTTTTTGCACTTCTTCTTTTAAATTTTCATCTAATCCCTCTAAATCAATAATTATGTTGTGTAGAAGGCATATACATTTTACAATGAGTTCAGCGAACAAAGGATCCGTTTCAATGGGTTTCCATAATATTCTGAACCTTACACTTAATAACCCAAAGGCGCATTCAATGCACTTTCTAGCTCTTGAAAGCCGGGAATTAAAATATTCATGGTCTTCCGTTATCTCCTTTCGGCTATACGGCCTTAACAAACATTCTAAAAGGGGATAAACCTCATCCCCAAGAAATACATATGGCACAATTTCTTCACTGTTTGGCAGACATGTATTTCCTGGTACAGGTAGTTCTCCACTTTTTAAAAGATTAAAGATTTTGGAGGAGCTAAAAGTGCCACCATCACTTTGCTTTCCGTATCCACCAACTTCAACCGCAATAAATTTGCAGTTGGCATCGGCAATACCTTGCAACACAATAGAAAAAAAGTGTTTATAATTATAATACATGGAGCCAGTATTTCCTGGACACTTGATTCGTATGTGCTTCCCGTCGATAGCACCAATACAATTTGGGAAGTTCCATAGCTTCCAGTATTGCTCTGCAATTTCTTGAAAACATTGTTCGTTTGGCTGCGGCATATGTATAGTAAACATATTATCCCATAGAACTTGGGTTGTCTCCTTAACATTAGCTCCTACTGTTGATTTGCCTAGCCGAAACGAAAAAGCTAGTGAGGCAAATGATGCTCCAGTTGCCAGAAATCTAAATAAGAGAGTTAAAACAAAAATTGTTATTTAAATTTATATTATATTATTTGTATAAATTTTTGTATTTTATTGTTTAAATTCATGTATGCATATAATTTTTATCATATTTTAATTATATGGTTTTATTTGATCTTGCAGAGGAAGACTTAAAAAAAAATGGAAGTATCTACGCGATCAATTTCGATGTGAACTCCAAAATCGGGGGATGCCGCATCACAAACTACTTCGAGTTGGGCTTATTTCAATTCTCTACTGTTTTTAAAGGACCAAATGAAATACAGAAATTTAAGTGGTAATTTAAAAGCGTCAAGTGTAAAAGCTACCCAAGAAGAGGTTGAATATGAAGAAGAAATTGAAGATATTCTCAACACTTCACAAGTCGAAGAAACAAGAGATCTGGGCGACAATGACGAGTTCAGGTGTGAAGTTTCTTCGAAAAAAAAAATACCTCTAACAGCACTGCCCAATTGTTGGAAATTGAAAAAAGAAAATTGGCACTGCTGGAAAATAAAAAAATGGAAAAAAAGACTGTATTGGATGAAGATGAAGCATTTTTTGTAACTCTTTTGCCGCATATTCGGAAGTTGGACCCAGAGAATAAATTTCTGTGTCGAATGGAAATGCAAAATGTACTTTATAAATACGTGTATGCAAAAGTTAAAAATATGCCCACACTGTCCAATGAAACTTCAAGATACGCGCCTTTGTCTTCACCAATCAGCGTTTCTTCTGAAAGCTACCAGATAAATTCTTTAGACCTTAGCACAACTCCTTGTTTTCAACCGATCTCATTTACCACAGTTGAAGGTGCAAATATACCATCAACTTCATCATCATTGGTTCCAGACCAAAATACAATGGAAACTGTAATTTATTCATCTTTAAATTCCTCTTAATTAATTTATATTATTTATTTTTAATTTTTTTGTTTAGTTTTTCTTTTTATTTATAAAAAATGTATTCATGAATTTAATACGATATAAAATGAATGTAATACAGTAAATACAAATATATAAAACATAAAAAATTTCTTACCTGAGAGTTACTATCAAGCGTTCACATGGACATATTGGTACTTTAATAAAATTACTCCACTTCTTTTTTAATTTATCACCAATCTTTTCGAGAATATGGTCGAAAGTTTCAATACTCATTCGAGTATATTCTTTAAACTTGGCAGGATATTTTCTTAAATCACTATATAAGTGATGAGATTCTCGCATCCACTATGCACACTCAAACTTGTTTCTCGCATGAACAAGTTCTCGGAATAAGTGTCAGTCGGCTCGGCTCGGCAACAAGCGGCCACTCTGCACGCACCCTAAGAGTATAAATGATATATTCGAATATTCATTGAATATATTTTTTATGAAGTCGTTGTGATTTTTCAACCTGTTAATTTTTTCAATACAATCGCTTTGTATTGATCGTCTTCGCGGATTTGGATTGCAAAGCGTCTTACAATCCAATTCGTCGATTAGATCGTTCATCCTTTTCACCAGGAGTGGGTTGCTTTGGCGCATTTTTTTAAATGCTCATCGGAGCCCAACAAATGTACCTGTGAAGCTCTTGGCACTGACATTTTTTCCAAGTTTTCGGGGTACACATATGAAAAGATTAATTTTGGGCACATTTTAAAATTAACATTTGCCTGGTCTATGTCATATATTTTTCGCACAACTATAAAAGTTGTCAGCCCATCTTGTGTTTCAACGTCATACTTTAGTAACATATTGCGCATGCATTTTATCAAATGGCAATAGTCAAACATCATATATACTTTTCTTTCATTATAAAAGAAATATGGCTTTCCTGTCGTAGCGCCTAATAGTTGCCTAAATGTCGCATTTTGTGTACCTTAGTTGTACACTATTGACTTGATTTTAAGCCCGATTTCTTCCGAGGCATTTATATTGCTCTTGAGAAAATTCAACATTTTGCGACTAAGACTTTTAACATGAAAAAGCAGCACTTATTGCCGACCACGCTTTCCTGGTGACCTTCTCCATTATCAACGAAGCCATCAATCACATCTCATACTTTGTTATACGTCAGATCTCTTTTGATTGAGACTTCATCGAAAATTAATTGGCATATGCGTTCTTCTGTTTTCATTTAATTAAAAAAAAAAAATTGTTCAAGACTTTCTCGTCGATACCGGGGCAAACATACCGCATCGGACGCCAAAGCAAAAGTGTTTTTTGTGAAGCAATGCAAACCCGAAATCGTCGCGCATTAAATTATTGGTCTTAGTCGACATATAATTGTTGTTTAAAGCCATTGCTTTCTCCTTTTCATCGTAAGTTTTTTTTTTTAAATCATCTTTGCGAATGTTAGTTCATTTGCATCGCCTGTTATTATGACGTTATTTCCAGAGCTTGACATTTTTTGTCAACAGGAAAACTTTCTTTTAGCTCTTTAATTTTTTTAATTTGCCTCAAAGAATTGCTTTTAAAACCCCTAGCTACTCGAGCGTAATGCTTGTGGTCGCAAACAGTGATATTCTCACTATCTTCGCACTTCATTTCTATTCGTGAAGGCGGGAATATTTGTCGAATTATTCAAATGATACACATGTCATTTGGATTTCCAATCTCTTCAAATGACATGTCATTAGGTGGTGTATACTCCGTTTTTAAAACATATGTTTATACAATCGGCGGCAAAACCCACTGCGGCGATTTCTGTCTAGTTTCGTCAACTTCAAATTTTAAATTTAGCACAGGAGGAGCTTCATTAAAAATGCGTCTTGACGATATATCTTTATTGTGAATATGTCTTTCACATATATATAAATTTTTTTTTCAGTGGTAACTGCAGGTTGCAGGCCTTTACCCAATTATTTCTAGCATGTTCCGATTTATGAAACGCAACAAGTTTTGCTCCACCGGCACAATTGCTAACGCAGAAACTTTTATTAGGGCGCACCGGCTGAAGTAATTGGGTTGGGGCCTCATCTAAATAAATATAAATATAAATATAAATATAAAATATATATAATAAATACTAAATTTCAATATAAGTATGTATATGTATATGTAAGAATATTAAAGATTATGTCAGGTGTTTTTACATACTGAGTCGTACATATACATATGTAACTCACGCGACACTTACGAATTTTCGGCATTTTATTACAATTTTTAAAAATAACCCGATTGAAAAAATTCCGTCCGCACTTCACAAAATCACAAACTTTATGAAAATTGGCGCAATTATTGGCACTTCAATTTTATATAAAGTTTAAAACATATTTACATATGATTTTATATTAGGTTTGTCAAAAAAGTATTGCGGTATTTTCGCTAGTTGGTGCTGAAAGCGCGTAGTTCTAGTTTTATTTGTCGCATCGGGTCATGCTATACCTTTTTGGAAAGCTCATTTTACGCGCTAACAAGTGTTTGATTGATTGTCGTTTTTTTAAGTCGTTCGTGAGTTAAAGCGTCGCAAACGTGGAGCAAAATAAAGAGAAAATACGGAATATTTTACAGTACTACTACGATGAAGGCAAAAAAGCATCTCAAGCCACCAATAAAATTTGTGCCGTTTATGGACCCGATACAGTTTCCACTTCCACCGCACAACGATGGTTTCAACGTTTTCGTTCTGGTGTAGAGGTGGTCGAAGATGCCTGTCGTCGAAAATTGCGATAAAATCGCTGAATTGGTCGAAAGAGACCGGGATGACTACTATCAAACCGTTATAAACCATTTGAAGAAGCTTGGAGTCACTAAGAAGCTCGATGTATGGGTGCCACACGAATTGATTCAATAAAAATATCGCAAGACTTTTTTGACAACCCATTATATTTGTTTTTGGCGCAAAGAAAGTACTTCAGTCAACCCGTGTATTCGCCCAGCCAGGGTTATTTTGTTAGAGCGAGACCAAAGGTCGCCAATTTTATAATAAGTTCTAGGTGATAGTGTAATATATGATATTACATTATAATTTGCCTATTTAGCTAATAATATAAATATATGTACATATTATATATAAATAACACGACTCTACAAAAAAATGTTCGTTCTTTGTCCTAAAGTTTATTTTATGATATTCTGATTAATTATGAACAAAAACGATAAGAAAATATGTACCTTTTATCGCTTAAAGTTTGCTTTTGCAAAAATTATAATAATACTATTACTATATTTAGTGTTTATTAAGAGATAGTACCTATGAAGATGGAAGAAATAGTAAAAGTGTGCGCTTTTAAACTATTTTTTACCTTTTTGTAAGTTATTTTGATAGTAAAACTTAATAAAAATAATGAAAATGTTTTTTTTAAGTGATTTCATTTTCAATTAAAAATTAAAACCACATACAGTCACAGTCAAAAGTATCCACTTGGGTTTTTTATATTAAAAGTGCGATTGTTGATAGTTAATTATTAAATTCAATTTTATTGTTTCTTTTATATTTGAACATTAACATCCTAACTTAAAATTAATAAAATAAAATTAGCGATATTTATGTAAATTCAAAATAAAAAAATAATAATTGTAAAACAAAATCAATTTCTACCTTGCAGTGAAAAGTATCCACGATAAAAGTTTTATTAAAAATAGGATTTTCGTAAGTGGTTAATACTTGGTATGATATCCTTTATTGTCCTTTACTGCTTTGAGCCTTTTTGGAATAGATTTAACCAAATTTTCAGTGTAAGAAGAATAAATTTTCAATGTGGTATTTGTGTTTGGGGTCATTATCTTGATAAAATTGCAATGTTTCTCCCAACCCCAATTTTTTGGCACTACTCTGCAAATTATCTTTCAAAATGTTTAAATAATACATCTTATCCATGATTCCTTCGATAAAAACTAGATTTCCTACGCCGGCAGCACTCATACAACCCCATACCATTACAGAGCCTCCTCCGTGTTTTACGGTTGGAATCGTATGTTTAGGATACAAGGCCTTATTCACCCTACGCCATGTCTTAGTTGGTCCATCCGACCCAAACATGTTAAACTTGCTTTCATAGGCAAAAATAACTGACTTCCAGAATTCAAAATCCTTTTTTTCATGTTCCTGAACGAACTCCAATCGAATTTGGCGGTTTTTGAGATTGATGAATGACTTTTTTAGTGCAACTCTACCATGAAGACCATTCTTACGCAAGATTCTCCGAATGGTTTCTGGGTTACACTTTTTGTTTAGATATTTCTCCGCGATTTCAGCAAGTTTAGGTGCACTAAGTTTCGGATTATCGGCCACCTATCGAAGCAACCACTTTTCGTCTCTTTCAGTGAAAATTTTTTCCTCGCTGGTCTTCGGTTTGTTGCAGATATGATTCTCCATTTTGTGCCTCAATATAATTTTTTGGACAGCAGATCTAGTAATATTGAGTATTTCTGCAATTTTCCGTTGCGATTTTCCTAGTTCAGCATGATGAATGACTAATTTTCTTTCGACAATCGTTGTGTGGCTTCCCATAGTATTAATTCCACAAAAGTGCACTCCAAATGGACAAACTTATGCGTAAAGTGTAAGAAAATAACTGATCCAATATTTTGCTTGTTATTTCATGAGAGAAATAGCTGTTAACAGTTATAAAGTTATAAGTATTGCCAGTGGATACTTTTCACTGTGAGGTTGAAATTGATTTTGTTTTACAATTATTATTTTTTTATATAGAATTTACACAAATATTGTTAATTTTATTTTATTAATTGTAAGTTAAGACGTTAGTGCTCAAATATAAAAAACAATAAAATTGAAATTAATAATTAACTATCACCAATCGCATTTGTAATATAAGATACTTTTGACTGTGACTCACTGTAAGTATTTAAAAAAAATATCGTTAAAGCGGTTTCCGAAATAAAAAAGCAAACTTTTTCATGGCATATATTTTTTTTCGTCTAATTACGACCTAAAACATGAAAATTTACTGCTTTAAATTTATGGTAAAATTTTGTGTTGACCCATGTAATTAATTATAAGAATGAAAATGCGTACGCCAATATTTTTAAATTTCACACAACTTAGTTGACTTTCCACGAATTGTGTAAACTCGCTCCAGGTCAATGATTTTCCAGGAATTTATGAATTCGAAGAAATATTGCCACTTTTATAAAATGGTTATATGCGTAAAGTAAGATGAACGTTAAAATGACCTCTTCTGCCCCTAATCCCAAAATCCACAAAAAACTCGAAAATTTTTCTATGTTCACATCGTTTGGAAATCTAATCCAAACGAATGAGCAGTCATTAAAATTTTTTGAAGACGTTCAATTAATCCCTTTAAGAGATTCCATTCCCTCTATATGCACTAAATGTAGGAATCCAATGCAGGTCGAAGAGCACAACCAATCCAAGTTAGGGTGGGTTTGGAGGTGCACAACGAAACCATCAAAAAAGAAAGGTGCGAAAGTTTGTCGCCTTTATATAAAACCTGCGCAGGATACATTTTTTGATGGCAATTGTTACAGATTTGCGCCTGAGGAAATCTTGGTTATAATTTGTTGCGAAACGAAAGGTGCGAAAGTTTGTTGCCTTTACATAAGTCCTGCGCAGGAACCATTTTTTGATGGTAGTTGTTACAGATTGGCGCCTGAGGAAATCTTGGCGATAATTTGTTGCTTTGTCACGAAAGTTAACGTTAGGACTGTCCATGGTCATCTACGGTACAGATTGACGAGACGTTGCTAAAGAAACGTTAGTACAATCGTGGCCGTTTAACCGAACAAATGACAATAACTGTTGGGAATACTATGTAAGGAAGACAATTGAAAAAGCAAGGCAGATTTGTGGCCTTACATAAAAAAATTCAATCATCCAGAAACTACCCACATCTGCACTGATGGCGGAAAGAAGTATCATGGAATACCACGAATACCACTTGCTTAACCACCAATTACAGTCGTCAAAACTTCCTTGTGAAGAAGTATCGTGATGACTTAGGATCTCAGATAATGGACATGCTTATGGACAATAAAAAAGTGTACCCGGGCTATGTGGTTGGAATTCTTCAGACAGGAAGGGAATTAAAAAATTTAGAAGCCCATACTGCAGGGTCGCTACGCCCAACAGCTTGATTCATTCACGCCGCCTAGTTCAAATAAAAAAATCCAAAAATTAACTAAACTAAAAGTGGAAACTAATAATTTATAGTTTCACTATTTAGCTTATATGTACAAAAATTATGTCTTATCCGGGAAAAGGAAAGCATACTACTTGTAAATGTCGAAATTCTAATTTCAATCAATTCAATTCGCAAAGAAAGAATACTTTATTTAATTTCATCATATTTCACTTTTCAAGAAAACTATTAAACAATTCCATGCATATTTAATTTAAATTATTTTAATATATACATATATAAAATCATATATAATTTATATACAGTGTCGCACATATGTATGTATGTACATAAGTATTGGCACATCAACCATTTTGTATTTTTCGGCTATTTTAAAAGCAGACTAATAAGTTATTTAGTGTAAATATATTTTCCCTTGTTAAATCCAATCATTAACTACCACATACACTAATTTTTTTTTATAATAATTGATTTTTAATTATGCTTTTTAATTCACATTCATAAAAAATAAGGAATTTCTACGACACAAAAATATTGGCACACTCAGTAAATTATAAAGAAACAAACCATTATCCAATGTTGAATGAGCTTGGTAAATTTAGTTTTTGAGCACTTTTTCAAATTTTGTTTCCACATACTTAAATAAGCCGTTTTGTCCATAATGTCTTCTATGAATACCAGCTCACCCACACCTGCAGCAGCCATGGATCCCCACACCACCACGCCACCACCACCCTATTTATAAATTGGAAGTTGCTAGAAAAATTAAATATGGCCTACAATCTACTTACATATGTTACCAGTTTCTTTAATTTTTCTTTTATTATAATATCTCGCCCTAACTTCATTTTTAAAAAGCTCTTCCTGTTGGTATGCTAGCCATTTCGCACTTTTAAACAGAAAAACTGTGATGAGGAAGTCTAATAATTGATGCCTCTGTTTCAGGCAATCTCCAGCCTCGCTATACCACTCTGGGTATTTCTCTTTGGTAACTGCAGTAATCTGGGCTAAAATCATCGATTTTATACCTACTCTGCATGAATATTTTAAGAAGAGCTCTTCATAACAGCTCATTTGAAGGCGGCTTAGTTCGAAAACTCTATCATCGGGATTAACCAGCCTTAGGTCATCTGCGCTTTTATAATTTTTAGACCGTATAAGGGCTTCCGATGAGGCTTCCAAAGAGCAAGTTGCTCAGACGGTTTTAAATTTTCCTTCAAGTCGTCTTCTTGGCCAATATTCCAGTCTTCTTTGCAATTGCTGCCAGTTTGCGAGAAACAATATATTGCATCTCATTTGCGGATGGATGATTATTACATCCTAAATTTGCTTCTATTTTATGAAAAAAGTTTTCTAAGGCATCTTGGTTCAACCTCCCTAAGATATACTCCATATATTCATTGAATATATCGCCGCTCAATGCAAACATTTCATTTAGGGTTAATACTTTTCTTTAATTTTCACAGGGCAAACTAGGAAAAAAACTCTTACTTTTAAAAAGTTAAAATACTAACTAGATTTTATGTTATGCTTAAGCACTGAAAATGGGAGGCTTAAGCAATGCTTAAATAACAGCTGATTTTGGAACGAAGTTCCTTACGGCAGGCTTGCAGAAGATAGGATTTTGCTGCGGGAGCTAACTGAAAAAAAAGTGACAGTAAAAACCGTAAGAAATAACCCGTAAGAAATATCCGTAAGAAATAACCCGTAAGATCGCTAGTTATAGCCTACTTTTAGGTCTTGCTCTAATTTAGCTCCATTATATAATTTGTAATAACAATTGATAATTTAAAACAAAAAAATATTTACCAATTTTTACTTATTTTTTGCATAAAAAAAATTTCACTTTGAACAACAGCTGTGTTGTCTTGTGGACATGCCGGCCATGCTGTCGCAGTCATTGTGTTCACGACTTGAGAATTGTGCTTGCACTAAATACGTTTATGGGGAATTGAATTGTTGCATATTTTTTGGCGCAGGCTTTGAGGAAATAACCCGTAAGAAAAAGACTGTAGATCGCTAGTTATAGCCTACCTTTAGGTTTTGCAAAATAATTAGGCATGAAAATCTGTAACATTATTGTGTACGCAAATTAGTTTTGAGTGAATTGCGGAACACATTGAGCGCTACATCTGCCAAATATTAAATTACAGACGTTCTTATGGACACTGTTATTTTGACAGCTGCACGACTACATGACTGCAGGCCGACAGTTGTCGTTCCCGCTAACTTGAATATTTCCTATATTTGCCGACGGCAGTAGGACGACAGTAGAGTTGACAGTAGAATGGAAGATAGAAAGAAGAGGTAGAGTGGTGATGTCACTAATATGTAAAATGTAAAATTATTCACAGGTCTGACAAACTTCACGTTATTTTACAAATAAAAGCATAAAATAGCTCTATTATATCATTTGTAATAACAATTGATAATTTAAAACAAAAAAATATTTACCAATTTTTATTTAGATATAATTTGAATTATTTTTTTATTTTACGTAATTCATTATTTCTTAAAATACTAAATTTTCTTAATACTTATCTGTACTTAAATAACAACTAATCAGCGAAATTTGAGAGAAAAATCAGGACAACCTACATAAAATAAAATTAAGCACAATTTTTTTTTGCAAATTGTATCGATTCTACATTATCCGAAGGAACTTCGTTCTTGCCTGGTGTCCCACGACAGAGCATTTCTTGTTTGTTTTGAATTTGCTTTGAATTTTCAGCGACATTTTTCGTAGCGTAGGGCAAGTGTCCGTTCGCTTGCACTCAATAACAGCT
Source organism: Bactrocera zonata (assembly GCA_037783105.1). Classification (NCBI taxonomy): domain Eukaryota; kingdom Metazoa; phylum Arthropoda; class Insecta; order Diptera; family Tephritidae; genus Bactrocera; species Bactrocera zonata. Next base: position 405,211 of record JBAWJQ010001134.1, on the reverse strand, counting down.
TATACTTTTCCTTCAGTTCCCATAGGTGCTCCGACTCGCTAGTGATGAAATTTGGGGTTCTTTTGTTGTTTTCATCAATTTTTGATATCATTTTCCTCGCAAATTTATGTATTGTCTGTTATAATTTAAATATTTCAAACATATTTTTATGAATGACATTTGTAAAACATATGTTGCCCATAACGTTGCCATATATCATAATAAAATTGTATAGAAATTAAGCATTGACTGTGAAACGCAAACGACTACTCAGTTTGCAACAATGCTTAGCTAAGATTTTATTTAGGCACAAATTAAGTATGGACTGTGAAACCGGGCATTAACGTTTCTGCCGCGTTTATGCGCCATATGGTTATGAAAAATTATCCTTAAAAATAAAAGGAACAAAAGCAGCGTATATTTTTCAAAATGAAAAAGTAGCGCAATCTTGGATTTAAGTCGGCAAGTTAGCAAGTCGTTGATATAATTTCACTCCTAAAAGTATGTAATCGGAAAAATAAACATGAAACTGGGCAGTGTTGTAAATTTTAATTCTGCATAGTGTGGATCATAAGTGAAAAATAAATATGAAACTGGGTAATGTTAGTTTTAATTCTACATGGTGTGGATCATGATTGCAATAGCTACGTTACCCTTATTTGGCAGTGAGTCCCTTGTTTCAAGTGAAGTACTTAGCACTGTCGGAAATTTGTTTTTCTGAGTCGTACTGTACAGAAAAATTGTGTGGCTTGGCTAAATTCACATTATGCCCATTATTAATAGTAGATGGCGCTATGCGACTTCATAGAAACAGCTTGTGACTGAACATTAAACGAGGATTATTTAAAAAAAATCTAAAAAAACACGCTTTTATACACTTCATTAAAAAATGAAAAATAATTCTTAATAAAAGCTGACGTTAGGGTAGGAAGGAAAACAAGGCCTAAAATTTGTTTATCCTACTTTTACTCGTTTATACATATATATGTATTAACGAGTAATGTTTATCGATTCGTTATTTGGTTATTAAATTTTCGTTGTGGTAGAATCGGCGGAGTTTTCATTATTTGCGGTTTCGTTGTTATATGGTAGAAAACATACATACTTAGTTTGACGAGCGGTCTTGTTAATATTCCGCTTTTAGGGCGAGGTCAACGACTCGTACATGGCCGTCGGCACCGTAATGTAATTTTTCTATGCCGCCAAGCAGCCATACGTTGGTGGTAGACAGTCACACACAATCTCCAAGCTTTGACGCCTTTTCTGGACTCTTCCATCTGTGCCTTTTATGAGTATTCTTTACATACTCTTCCTTCCATCACCTGCTGAAATCGTGATGGAGAATCTTGATAAATTTGTAGTTTGTAGCTACTTTTTTGAAGTAGGACTTAAAGCTTTTCACAGCTGGTTCCCTTAAACCACCCGTATGACGAGCTCGTGGGGGATAAATTGTCTATTAATACCATGGGAGCGTACAACCTCAAGTGAGACTTGTTTAATAAAATCAACAAACTGTTTTTCAGTGGCCCTTTGAACTCCAATGAAGGTTTTACCGTTATCGCTCATGAGTTTTAATGGGGAGCCGCATCGTCCGGTGAAGCGAGCAAATGCCGCGAGAAAAACTTCCTTTGTCCGACTCGTACAGAGTTCGAGGTGCACTACTTTTGTCGTAAAACAGACAAAGACAGCCACATAGCCTTTCAAAAGGCCCAGCAAAATCGACACCTGTAATTTTGAAAAAAAGCGAAGTTGCAGTATTCCGGTGGAAGTGTTATCATAATCTGTGTTCGCAACTTCTGCTTGTGCATAGTACAGATCTTGCACATGAAAACAAATTTCTTTATTTGGGGATTAAGACGGGAAATATAAAACTCTTGGCGGACTATATGCTGCATTAGGTGATGTTCAGCGTGAAGCAGTGAAGCATAAGTAAATGGTTGTAACTGAAGAGTAATGTGGCGATTTGGGACTTCTCCGGTAGAATTAGAGTATGGCGTTTGTTATACTTACGTTAGGATTGAGTTTTCAAGCGTACCATTCGCACGAAGCAGACCTTTCGTGTCTAAGAATGGAATAAGAATTAACTAACTAACTAGCGGCGCCCTACTTATAAGTGACCTGTGGTCGCGGTATCGCTTTGTGTACGCACATGCACAGTATGCCTTCTCAGAGGCGTCACAGAAGCCGTGTAATTCGGCTTTGTATTCGGGGGAATAGTTTACTCACCATGGGATTTGTACTTGTGAGATGTTGTTTAGATTGCTCGCGAACTGGGACCACTTTTCTAAACGAAGTGGTTTTACTTCTTCGTCTCAGTCTGTCGCATCTAGCAATAATTCAAGGATCAGGGTTTTGGATTGTATCATAATTGGCGAAAGCCATCCTGCTGGCTGCTGTCGAAAAGTTTTGCCACAGAAGATAGAATTTGGCGTTTTGTTATGGTGAATAATGCAGATATTGACTCAGTAGTGTATGAAAACTGGTCAGATATCGCATGTCATTGAATCCACAGAATTTTTGTTACACTTTTCTTTTCAAAAAAGTTTTCTTTCCGGATTTGTTTTGCTATATTATTATAGGAATTATTTATTATAGGAATTATTTGCGGTAATCTTTTTCAGCCGAAAACCTGCGGTTTAAGGGCTTTTGTAACCTGTGATAAGGATTCGTATGCTTGTGGACAGACAAGATATCGTTTGCGTTTTTAACACTGGGGTTGCCAGAGGAAATTCCGACTTTCTGTTTTAGAGTTTTAGGGTTGGGATCGTTCCAGTATCTCCTTTTCACTGCTTATTCTTCTTAAATGCGTGCACGGATTTTTTTTTAATTTCCTTAGGGTCACGCTCAATTAAGGTTATACTATATATTTTAATAACGGAGTAATACGAGAGTATTATAGAAAAAATGTTGTTTGGGTTACTTCTGTATTAACGGTGTATTGATTTCAATGGAATTCAAATTTTTATTATTCTATATTCGCGTGCCTTAATTAAAACCGGTGTGCTTTCGCAATTGGAAATTTTTAGTATTATATAATTAAATAAAATAACTGCTTTCAAACTTTATAATGATGTCAAATAACCAATCAGTCAAATATAATACGTTATTTAGCTCTCTGAAAAGTGGGCAATATATTACGTCCATACAACGAAAATTTGGAATAAAAAATCGCGCAATTTTTTATTCCAAATTTTCGTCTGCGGCGCTTGTTTCAATGTAATATATTATACTGAAAATGTAATAGGGGTATTCAGACCATGCTTGTTAATTCGTTAGTCGTTATTTGGTAGTTTTTTACATGTATTTTGTTTTTGTGAAATTAACAAACTATCGTTTTACCGAGTAACGAACTATCCATCTGGCAAGCTTGATAATTGTTTCGTTACTCGGTGATATTATATCAGCTGTTCTGCTCCTCTGTACATCAACTTAAAGTACGTACCAGTAATAAATTTGATCTACTCCTCATAATTTTCAATTAAATGACTGACAATTTTTGATTTTGCACTTTGTTATAGCATTTTTACTCTTTAATAAAGTTGAATCAGCTGTTTCGGAATAAAATCTACCATACTACCAAGGTAGAGCAAAAAGTATGTTCACAGTTAAGCCTTTTAACGAAATATCAACTAACGAGTTACCAAATTAACAGGCTTCGGTCTGAATACCGCTAATGAAAAATTTTTGCCTGCGGCGCTTTTCAGGGAGCTTTGAAATTTTCTTTGAAAACAGTATTATATAAAATAATATCTAATTTTTTTCAAAGATGATGATATTCCTACCACGAGCGCTGCAGCAGTAATGTGTCGTGATGCTACCATAATACAGCAGTAGAATATGGTGCAAATGGACAAATACTTGGGCTCAAATGAATTGTGTGTATCATTTGCCGAGGTATACGGTCTGTTGCTAAAAAGCCGGCTTTGTGCCGCAAACGCCACGCAGTAGGGTACTTTAAATGCCCTAGGGGCAATTGTAAGACAAAGTCCCTTATTTCAAGGCCAGTGAGCACGTGGTTTGAAGGCGTCAAATTAAGCTTTCTCCACGTGTTTTACCTCATGTATTGCTTTGCCCACCGCTTTACGCGGGAAGGTATTTATATGGAGGATTATGCGAGCGTTGGAAAAAAATTGTCATCTGGCACTATCTCCGACTGGGGCAGGACTACTGCAGGGAAGCGCTAGTTATATTTTAGTTAGACCACCAAGAAGTCAAAGGGAAGATTGGTGGTCCAGGTATGTAAGGTAGTGCAGATTGACGAAAGTAAATTCGGGAAACGCAAATACAACAAGGGTAATAATAATAATTTATATATAATGCAATTATGTTTATTCAAATACTTTTCTTTTTTTTCAGGAAGACGCATAGAAGGGCATTGGGTGCTGGGAATGATAGAGGATGGCAGTGAGGACCTCAGATTGGAGGAATGCCCTGACAATGTACGTTTCGCTGAGGTCCTCATCCCTCTTATTCGTAAGCATGTATACGAAGGAACAACCATAAGGACCAATTTTTGGCACGCATATGAATGCCTCCCTGAGTATGATTACATCCATGAAAAGGTTAAGCATAGTGACCCTGGCAATCCATTCATCGCCGAGGATGGCACACACACCCAAAGAATCGAATCTCATTGGCGTGTAGTGAAGAGATTTTTTTATAAGAATAATTATAATAATCCGGCAAACTTTGCTTATGTAATAGTAGAATTTTTATGGAGGCGGGAAATACAAAAAAAAAAGACAGCCCCTCTATTTCGTTACTGGGTGTAATTAAATATGTGTATAACACGAAATAAAAAAACTCCATACAAATGAAAACCCAATTTTATTATTTAGGGGGTCTTTTATAAATGGTTGGTTAGGGGTACTTCAACTACTTGTATGCATTATTACCGATACATATACAATTTTTAATTTTCAGTGTTTTTATTATTTAAATAAAGTGGATTTCCACTTTAATTCATTGAAATAATAAAAATAATAAACATAGAGTCACTCTATGCGTAAAAATACATAAATTTTATAATAATTAGTGAAAATTGTATGGAAAAACTACGATTTTACACCATTTTCAGGAGGCTGCCCTAGAGCCCTCCCCGTGGTCCTAGGGGGGGGACGGGTGCTATTATTCAAAAACTTCATTCATTACCTTTCAAATGAGGGGGGTAGCAAGCCCCCAGCCCCCTCCCCCTTTGCGCAAAACCTCTTCAAAAAGGGATACTGGAACGAACATTCTCTGAGTTTTGAACCACTCTTCTGCCGTTAGTTGTAGTCTATTTGGTGCCCTAGACGCTATAAATGATCGTTGTTATCCTTGGTCTATTAAGGCCCTTAAAAAGATCTCCCCGGTGTTCGATGGAGGCGACTGCTGTGGGTAGTAGTACCCTACTCTGATTTTCGCTATGTAGCGTTTGTAGTTTTAATGCCTTTGAGCAGCATAGTGCTTCTTGGCAGTTTCCTGGATTTGTTGTTGCAACTAAACCTTTATGGAAATAAACGCAATTAAATTTCCTTTCTCAATCTTTCAGCATGTGGGCACGTGATAAGTAGTTTGTGCAAAGTCTTTTTGACTTTACAAAATTGTTCCGGTCAATGACACATATGTATTTAATTTTTTAAATTTCTCGCAAGATTTAAGTTTATGCCCCCACCTGTGCATAGTTCGCATGACGATCGCTTGTACTGTTCAGATGTAAACGTTTTACAGGAATAAAGGGATGTTTAACTTATTCCAGTGTGAGAGCGCCTCAAAATAGGGATTTTTTTACAACATTTTCCATTGTAACCATATCAGAAAAAAAGCTATATTTTGGGCATTTTAAATAAAACACCCAATTCGCATTTTCCACACCACCTATGAGGTATGCAAAAGGGCGCGTTACCGAAGTTATTTTTGGGTGCTCGGTTCCCCAGTAGGCCTATATCACCCATTAAAAATTTATTTACATAAAAAAAATGAAAAAAACAAAACAATAACAATTCATATATAATAGCATAAAAAAATAACAAAAACAATATCACTTCATATTACAGTATATTAATATAATTCTTAAAACTATAAAAATAAACACACATGTACTTATGTCTACAAATGCCAATATTTAAACCCCAAATTCTAATTTGTTATTAAAACTTTCTATTAAACGTTCTAACTTTACAGCCTCTTAATGCGAATCTGCTTAAAAAATCTTATTTTAGTATAAAATATTTAGCTCATTGCAACTACTAAAAACGGAAGATAAAAACTACAAATGTGAAACACACAAAATTTTATTCTTAAAATTGGGTAAAGATAAATCTCTATTTAAAAATTTCGTCACAAAATAAATTCTAATTCTAATTCTAAATAGAGCAATAACTACCTTTGGGTCACAGTCTTCACAATACAAGAAGGACCAAACATCTTTTAATTTAGCAAATCCTATTTTATGACAATTTCTGTCAAATTCCTCAACAAATTTTATTTCTAAATTATTAATAAATGCAACAAATTTTTGAGGCGGCTTCACTAAGCTGCATTTATCGATTTGGTTTTGATGTAGTATGAAGATGAAATTATCAGCAGGAATTTCATCTCCTAAATAATGTAATGGCAGGAGGCATGTGTGCATTTTACAAATTTTCAAAGAAAGGTAGCCGCAAAAATAACTAAAAGCATTTTCTTTTAAAAAGCTAATTTTTAAACTACTATCTAAAGTAATGGATCTAACAATGGAGTGTTCGGGCCGTGGTAAACCCTGGAAATTCTGCCAAGAAAGGTCACTTAAAACGGAATCATTGCACACATTAAGAAGAACATTATGGCTTTGTTGGGAAATAACTGTGGCTTCGGGTTCTAAAGGCAGCTCACAGTTACCTTTTGTTACGATATTTACGTAACGTAAACCCCACGACTTCCTAAATAAACTAGAGAACTTGAAAGGTGTAACTCTAGTACCTCCCCTACTTCTAATCTGACCAAAAAAATGCTCTAAGCTATCCTGACATAGTCGTCTTGTCTTCAGGTAAGGAAATCCTGAGTATGATAGCAATCGCCAATTATTAATATTAATTAACCACCCCTTTATAAAATTGAAATTATTTTTTGTGTTATTTCGCAACTCATTTACGACCCGAATTGTTTTCAAAACTTTTTCTGCCTCATCTAAAAACTGATTTTGCTCTGGAGAACTTATAAAAACTTTTTTAGTGGGTACAATGGCGTCAGTGAAAATACTATTAAGGATATCGAATAATTTATTGAAAAAAGAAACGAAATCCGCGGTGTTAATGAAGCTCATACTATTTGAGCTTAAGGCTCCCGAGCTGTAAAGAGAAAGCATACCTGAAGCGACCGTATTACTTAAAACTTGAGACGCGAATTTAACTTTAATTTTTTGTAAGGTATTGGGGTAAATATGAGCATCGGTTAATTTATGCGCACACCGATAACTCGACTTACAGTCCTGATTATAAAAATGGACTATATCTGACCAACATACGCGACTATTTTTAAAATCAACTTTATTTTTCATATTTTGTAAGCAGTTTTGACTACATTTCAATAAATGGGGCCTATCGTAAAAAAAAAAAATATTTCCTTACCATTAACATTAAAAAAAGGCCGTGACATTGAAACACCTAACAAATTAGCTAAATTTTGAAAATTGGTACCCTGGTCACAAACAAAATGGCAAGGAACTAGCATTATATTTTGAAGTTGGGTAATGGCTTCAAGAATATATTTCTTGAGGACATCCCCTTTACATGAGCCTCTAATAAAAAAATAAGCTAACGTGTGGGACCAAGGTTCTCCACCTATACCTTGCACCACTATGGTCATTGCAGTTGTGGCTATTCTAGATGTGCGATTTTCATCGCCATAATCTTCAAGACCTATCACCCTATCAAATTTCCTATCATACTGCAAATGACATTTCAGTGACATTTCATCACAAGAAACTGATATGAACTTTTGTTCGAATGAAAATCATAATTTGTAAATACTTTATGCTGCTTTGGGTGCAACCTGGGAAACGAGGCCAATCTGCGACAAAATTATGTAATGTAATTTCCGAGGGAAAACTAAGTTGGTGCTTTAGGTAGCGGTAAGCGATTGGTGACAAAGCTAAAGTTTTAAGAAAAGTATCATATCGCCGACCGTGACTTCGGCGATTACTATTTAAAAAAACCTACTTCTAATACAAGCACCTAACTGAGGACTAACTTTACTGCAGACAATCTCAAGAGGATCTGACTCTTCGCTAAATGAACTACTTCTTAACATTTTCTACGTCTTTCTAATTCAGTTGCCATTTGGACCAACTGAGCTTTTAACTCCTATTCTCCTGTTCTTTTTCGTCCAATTTTATTTTTAAAATCCTATTATTTTCTCTCAATTTTTTTTTTCTATCTGTCCCTGCTGTCAGACCCCTACCTGTTTGCGCGGCCTTTTCACTACTCTTTAGTAGTTCCTCCTCAAGAAGTGGCAGAGGCTCTAAAATATTTTCGCGGTCTTCCCTTTCTAAAAGTGGATACAGCTGCCTCGATGCACCGTTTGCATTTGAGGCAGATCCTTTCATTTGGGGAAAAAAATCTTCAACGCCCATTTCAATTATATTTTCAGAATTTGGGGCGTTAAATATTGGCTCATTAATTAAATTTATGTCCGGAACGGCTCTTGGACGCAACTTTTTTGCGTTACGCATTTCATGCTGTTGGAAAAATGCTGCTCGCACGCAAAAATGTGTTTAGGTGTTTTTTCACTCAGATCTTCAAAAACATCAAACCGTTTGAGCCAACATTTACGCCTACTAAAAGAAACAAAATAAAATACAAAATGTTATATATAATTATAAAATATGTATAATAATAATAGTGCAAAAAGTGCATACTTAATGAATATTTAAAAGTACAGTTTTTTTAATGACTATCATAAATATTCAAAGATAAGTCGTTACTTTAAAACAATTTATTTAGTTTATTAACGGCAATGGCATTAAATTGACAGTTACGCTCTGACCAAGTAGAGCGCGACAGACTGCAAGCGACATTTGTCAAATATTAAAATACACATGTTCTTAAGTACACAGTTATTGAGGCAGCTGCACGACTACATAACTGTGTCCATAAGAACGAGTGTATTTTAATATTTGACAAATGTCGCTTGCAGTCTGTCGCGCTCTACTTGTTCAGCACATCACACTTAAAAACACACTGAAATTCAATTTCATTATACAAAATTACTATTTTCATTGCACAATCGAAACACTTATTTCTTCGAAATTTTTCACAAATTCACAAACACTTTTTGCACTATTTAATGTTTTTCACTCACCGTTCGAGGTCCGTTCCACTGTTTGGAAAACTAAATGTTCTTCCTCCCTCGTTGCCGCCAGCAACACATTTCTTCCAACTGCTGGTTGTTTTCGGCGTTTTGTCTGTAAAATAAAATAAAAAAGTATTAAATAAATGCAAATTTACTTAATAAAAATTAAAATATACTCACATCTTTCAATCCGCGTGCTGTTTCGCCTTCGGTAATTCTTCGAAATAATGGCCGTTACAAATGGAGACAAAAAAATTAAAAATGTCTCCATTCGAATAATAATTTGGCGGGATTTTAATCTGGTCGTCCCTCTTTTCCAACTGCTAAACGTCAAAACCTACTGAACTCGATTAGCTGTCAAAGTTCAGTAGGTTTTGACGTTTAGCAATTGCTCTCTCACTTCCAGTGAGAGAGGAGTTAAACATCTCTTTATCTTTGCGTTTCATTTGAAAAGAAGCTTATATTTAAGTTGTTGTTGCTACTGGCTTGGGGTTTATGGAAGCTTCTATTAAGGACATGGGGAATCCTTTTTTGGTTTAGTTATCTTTTTATCTATCCTTTCTGCGATTGCATACTGATAGTTAGGAAATCTTTCATTTATTGCCACGTGCATTTTCTCCTTGATGGGAGGGATTGCATTAACGGTTTTTCTGGTAATTTTGCGGTGCATACCTATATTTAACAGAATTGGGCCCCAGTTGTCTGTAGGAACGTTTTGTGTCGATAAATCCGACAAACAGTGATTTGAAGTTTGATATATTATTCACTTGTCTCTTTTTAAATTTTTGGCAAATTTATTAATACCATTATTTGCTTATCTACCAATATCGTTCGTTTTCGTATCTTGATTTCTGAGCTTCCCAAGCTACATACATACATACACTGACTCACACTATAAATGAGACACCCCAAAAACTATTTGATTTTTTAACTTAGAATATAAATGGTAAGCCATGTATGATAATTTTTTTCAAAAATTCTATTTTATTTTGAACTAGCTGACCCCGCAGCCGTTGTCCTGCGTGAAATTATGTTTTTGAAATGAAAAAAAGTTAAATTTATCATTTAATTTTTTTTTTTTCAATGTAACGCGGCTTGTTAAACAACATTTTTTGGTTTCTGTTCCAGTGTACAGAAAAGATGGTTTTCCAACTCGTGAGCACGCCAAGTATATCTGGCCGTGTGAAAAACATAGCATTTCCAAATTTATGCCACACACTATGCGACAATACTTGTGTCCTGTTGATTGCCATCTCAAATGCAATTCTCACTGGAAACGGAATACGTTTGAACTTAATTGGCAAATCGTTAGAACTCAAAGGAGTTCGTAGAATCAAGCATTCTGCCCCCTTGTATACTATAGCTGCGTCACAATCAGTCGGGTTCCATTACACAGTTTCGGCGTATGAAGATTGCGAAATATAATAACGAAAAATCCAACTTTGAGACGCAAATGATGTGGTGGCATACCAAGCCTCTCCAAAGAATTTAGAAACTCCTCTGGATAATTCACGGCGTCGTCGTCATTGTCAAAACGATCGATCGATTTGTATGAGGGCAAGTCTCCCGGAATTTAACTTTGAATCTTCCAGTTTAAGTCAACAACATTGGCATTTTTTGTAGCTATTGAGCGTGCACTTAAGGAACCGTAGTTACGATAATTTGGCCACGATAATTTGGCAAACATTCGTGTTGAGTTCATCTTTCGTGAATTGATAAACGGCGGTTGGAATTGATATCGAACCCCCGGAAGTATCAACCGGAATTAACCCATTTCCAATTTTTTGAGAAGACGATGGAAAATGTCTTCGGCAATGTCATTTTTTTTTGACGCGGATTTGAAGGCTGATATGTCGAAATTATTATCGCGAAAAGTGTGCGCACTTCATTATCATTCCAGTGATTAACATGTTTCAGCAATTACAATTGTTAATTTACTTCTCCAAAACCTATGAATAAAAAATGCGGAAAGTGCCTAATGGCAAGAATATACGAGTGTGCATTCCTATCGTAATATTTAATTGAGCATTTCAAAATATCAAAATTAAATTATGTTAGTAATTTAGAGCTCGGACAACCAATGAAGATTTTTTCAGACAAACACCCGGACAAAGGACTTCAGACAAATTTTACATGTGTGCAACACATAAAAATTTCACATGCTTGTAAGCAGTTGTGCTCGTCTGTTTATTAAAAATTTTTATTGAAAAATACGTTCTTATCCTAATGAAAAGGCATTTAAGGTCGTCTGGCTGAGAATTAGCACAGCAATAAAACGGCTCTATGTGTCCCATTTTTTCAAATAAACATTTTGAAACCCCACGGACATGACAGCACTAATCAAAATTCTCGCAAAATATTTCCTCTAATTGTTCGAGGAAGTTTATGAAGTCTGCAGGTGGTTTGACCAGGCTGCAGTCGTTATATTCTTTTTCCATAGAAAAAAGAAAACGAGAATCAGTTTCTTCTTCGAAATGAGGAATCGGACTCAAACCACTATGAAGTTTTAAAAACTTTGAATACATACATATAGCCGCAAAAATAAATGAATTTTGTTTCAAGAAAAAACTTTCGCTTAAATCAATTTCCGCGATTTCAATATTTTGAAGTGGTTCTAAGGGTGGTCTTGGCAAACTTTGAAAGGTTTGCCAAGAAATATCATTAATCAAAACGCCGTTGCAGACGCTTCGAAGGGCGCTAGAGCTCAAAGCTTCACATTCTTCCCTAAGCAGAGGTTCGTAATTTCCCTTAGTCACATGGTTAACAGTTCTAAGGCCCCAGGATTTTCGGAAAATACATGAGATAATGTTCAAGTCTGTCTTGACAAAGATTTCTTGTCCTAATATTTGCGAATCCTTTGGTGAACAAGATCTTCCACAAATGTTGTAAACCTTTCATGTTTAGAAACCATCCTTAAATAAATGAAAATGTATTAGCGATATCACGACCTAAGCTATCATTGGTTTTCAATGATTTAAAAAAATTCTCGGCTTCTAAGAGAAAGTTAGTTTGTTCCGTACTACTGAAAAAAGGATCATTAAATTTTCGTAGGACTCCAAGCCTACTACTATGAAATATATTAAAAATTTTATCAAAAAAAAGAACAAATTCGCCGGTACTAAGGAAAGTTGGAGACTTAGAAATATTAATTTTCCCGGAGCTATATAATTCGAACCTTGCACTGGCAACCGTGTTGCTGAAAACCTGTGTTGCTAAATGCACACTCATTTTTTCAAAAGTTGATGGCCTAAGAAGAGCCGAAGTTATCTTAGGCGCACACCTAATACTTTGTTGAGCGTCTCGCTCATGGAAGTGAATTATATCACTCCATTTCACAAGACGTCCATTGAAACTAACTACGTTCTTGCTATTTTGCAAACAATTTCACGCACTTTTTATAAGATGTGGAGAATCGTAAAAAAATACGGTTTCTTCTCCATTCACTATAAAAAATGGCCTATCTTCTGTCACTGCACAAATGCACAAAATTTGACCCTTGGTCACACACAAAATGGCAGGGGTGAAGACCTATCCCCTGAAGTTGTGTCACAACTTCGAATACGTACTGTTTTAAAACATCTCCTTTGCATGATTTATGCACAAAAAAATAAGCAAGTGGTTGAGACCAAGACTCCCCACCCATGCTTTGAACCATAAGTGTTAAAATACTTGAAGCAATTCTGGAGGTACGATTTTCATCACCATAATCCTCCAGACCTACAATTAAATCCCTATACCTATCATACTGCAAATGGGTCTTCAAAGACATTTCATTGCAGCAAATTGACACGTATTTCTGGTCACTAGTAAAACAAGGACTTCGTGGCAAACTTTGAATAAATTTGGACAAAGTTCTTGGTGATGGCCAATTAAAATAGGGCTGTAAATATCTGTATGCTAGAGGTGACAAGAAATGAACCCCCAGAGCTATGGTTTTTAATTCCCTATCGTATCTATTGCCATGAAGATTACGGTTATTATTAGACAAACTATTCCTCACACATGCAGCAATATATGGAGGCAATTTGCTACATAGTAGCTCAACAATTTGCCTATTCTCACTGTTTTCAATAGACAAACTGTTTCCTTTTAGGGCCTCAATTTCTCCTTCCTTCTCTTCTAATTGTTTTTTTAATTCTTGCACCTCAGTTTCTAAATTAATATTTCTTTTTTTTAAGCTAACTATTTCGCTAACAAATTTTCTTTTCCTAGGTGCCCTTTCGCTTAGGTACGCATCTGTTTGCGTTTTGCTATTTATCGCCCTATTACCTAAACTTCCTAAAGGAGTATGAGTGTTCCTCAAATATATTGTAGTGAAGGGACACCTTCTCATGCACTTAATGTGAACACGAAGTACAGTCTCCTACCTCATCACCGAAAGTGGTGGAAATAGACCTAAAGTATTTACATTGTCCTGTTCGTCAGGTTCGCAAAAACTACCTTTAACTAAACTACCACAGTCCGAAACTATCGCCACTGTTGGCATTAACAAATTTTTATCAGGGACTGCCCCTTTCGATAGTCTTAACCTATTTTGGTGGTGGAGTGAGAAATGCCTATCGCAGGCATACAAATTTTTATTAGTTAAATCGGATACACCAAGAAGGAGCATCCATTTCCTCCGCCTAAAAAGCAAAAATAAATAACAAATACATATATTAACATACAATAAAAAAGTTAATATTGTTAGTATATTATTATAAAGCAGTGTTGTCCAACGTGACTGTGTGCACGTTCGCTTGTGTTGGTTATTCTAGCGTCAACTGATCGCAAAATTCTGCTTTGCTTGCCTATAAAGTTGAATACAGTAGCACAATCGTGTTTTCACAGACACTTGTCGCGAAATGTTGGTGTGAGGTGTCTGGCTTGCTGTACAACTATCCGTGCGCTATTGTGCGCATAGGCCGTGGACAACGCTGTTATAAAGTAGAGACCGACCGATTAATCGGCCTTGGTATCGGTATCGGCCAGTATCGGCCACAAATTCAGCATCGGCATCGGCCGTATTTGGCCGATTCTTGGCCGATTCTTTGCACTGATTTCGAATGCCATGCCATGTTTAAATTTTATCTTTTTTACCTATTTTAAAGTTTAAAATATTAGTTCATGTGACGTCCCTTGTAATGAACTTATTCCATGCATCGTTCTCATTATATAATATAGAAAATATTCAATTGCGGACCAGCGTGTGAATTGTCAAAAGCTAACAAAATCCTATTAGTGAATTTCACCACTTCTGGCTGAGAAGGGGAAATGTTAACAGTGCTGAGCGAATAGAGCTGAGCATTCAGTGAAAATTATGCTCTGAAGTTTGCTTTGATAGTACAGCCGCATGTTATTCTCTTTGCATTTACGTTTATATGGAATCATATTTATTGATATGAATTCCGTTTTTGAATTTTTTTGATTTATATTATTTATTGATATGAATTTCGTTTTGAAATTTTTAGGAATGCATGCAAAACTGCAAACGTTTTAGTTAAACTACATATGTACATATGTATGTATGGTATTTCAAAGTAATATTTATTTACAATCTGCAAATAAGACCTACTTTTTGAGTATTTCTTATGTTAGAAAATACTTTCATCATTTAACACCTACATAAGTATGTATATATGTACATACATACATATGTTCGCATGTATCATTGATAATTTGAACATTTAATATTTTTATTTTTTTGTACGTAATATAAGTACTTTCCTAATATTTTGCATTAAAATTGTCACTAAAAGAGATTAAGTTTTTTACAACATACATATAATATGTACATATGTATGCTTTTATATTTGCACGTGTTGATATGAATGTACATACATATGTATAAGTATATGCATTCAGAAATTTTATCATTTATCATTTATCAATATACTATCATCAGCGCGCTTTAATGTGTATGAACATACATACATATTTGCATTGCCGTATAATGCATACACAAACCTACCAACACATGTATGAATATGAGTACACATCTAAATATGTATGTATGTCACCCGCAAAATCTACAAACGTTGTTCTGCAAAAACATCACATCATACATACTTATATGCTTCAACATGTAAATAATTCGCCCGTAAAAAATTCAAATATTGTTCTACAAAAACAACAATCGTTTGAAAAAGCATCAGAAACCAATATGGCCGACTTCAAAATTTATAGTAAATTACACAACAACGAAATTTTCATTCATGAACGCAAAAGTACTTTCAAAAAGCATATTCGATTCATTCATAAAAGCAGACGCCATTACATCTCCCCGAGCATGCCTTGCCTACAAGCGTCTTTTCGCGACGATTTCAAAAGCCAAAAATCATAAATTGAATATATTTCTGAAATGTATGAGAAGGAAAAAGTGTCAACCCAGCAAAAATAAGTATAAAAATATATTATAATAAAAATGACAACATAGTTTATTTGTTGATTTTCAATTTTAAATATTTTTCAACAAAAATATTCAATATTCTTCTGATTCATGTGTACAGTCAATCCCGGTTAAGTAGTATACCGGGGGGGTCGGCAGGTCGCGGATAGCCGGACGGCCTGTAGTAGCAGGTTAGTCCCGGACGGAGTGTTCTATTCTATTCTATCGGATTTGGGCTCTCTAGCTGGGCTCTAAGCTACCGGGGGGGTCGGCAGGTCGCGGATAGCCGGACGGCCTGTAGTAGCAGGTTAGTTGCGAAATAAGTTTAAACGAATAAGCAATCCCCGACGATGAGCGACAGGAGTGGAGGATGCGGAATAAAAACTAGCAGATCCGTTGAAGCTCCTGTGACGGTGGCGAACCGACACCGCCTCTTAGAAATATGTGTCTCCCTCACCATGCATATGCGTGATGAGTAATAAAAAACCCAGGCGCGACGGACCCATAGTGGGCGGCTCCCTGGTCAGCGTCTGTTCACCAGGTTAGGTGCGGCTGTTAAAAGAACTAAAGTTGACCGGTACACAACGTGGCGCACTGGAAGTCCCTCGAAACCTTAACAACGACTTCTCGGTTGCTATTGTGAAAAGGGTGATGTGAGCTTGCTCTGCCGAGGTGTTAGCCACGTTGTTTGCCTGTGACCAGCCCCTTCGGGCTCTGGTCAAGAAGTGTGCATTGGGCGTAGGATTAGTAGCCTGCGTTGCCCCGGGCGAGCGCTGGTCCGTCCGTGTTTTCCGGGACTGGTTAAGCGAAGGACAGGCCTGAGGGAACTGGGGTAGGTGCAAAGACGCCGAGGGTATACCCGTTCCTGTCTATTTCGGCCCGCCCCCCTGCACACGATGCGCTGGTAAAACTAAACAGAAGACAATGAATAATTTTTCGAGAAATAATACAAATAATACAACCAACGCTACGAGCAGGAGTGATAACAGTAGCAACATCTATGCCGCTCTGATGGGTAGCGGACATAAAGTTAAAAATAATGGAGTTAGCAGGGAGCTAGATATAAGCTCCTCTCAGGGAACACCAAGTACGGATATAGATCCCTTTAAACGCGCACCGAGGCTAGATAGATCGCCCACAAACGCGCTGTGTGTTGAAAAGCCGGCGAGGGCAAAATCGTCACCACCAGCCTTTCAAGATAGCACACCACAGGCTAAGCAAACACTCTCATGTGTAGACTACATGAGAGAACTAGGAGAAGAGATCAAGAAGTTAACGGAAATGATGGGTCCACCACAGCGGACCATCAACAATAACATAAGGGACCTCCTTAGTAACATAGGAGTACTTTATGGAAAAGCCCAGAGTGAGCACACAAAATTGAAAGAAAGGAGAAACTTTTTGAATATGCCCCCGACCACGGAGGTAACACCAAAAAGACCCCGTGATGAAAAGCAGGCCAAAAGACGGACTCCACCGAAGAGAAACAAACCCACTCATGCAGAGGAGTCAAGGCAACCTAAAGAGGGGAAAACAGATAAGCCTTCCGTAGGTGCTCCAAAGGATGACTGGATCGAGGTTAAACGGAAGAAGAGGACGACATATAAGCATCCGCGACGACCTGATGCCATCATAATTGCGCGAACAGGGGATATGACCTACAGCGACATTCTCAGGGCAGTTAAGAAAGAAGATGCTCTCCAGAAGCTGGGTGAAAATGTAACCCGAATTAGAAAGACGGCCAAAGGCGAAAATGCTGCTAGAGTTAAAAGAGCAAAAGGAAAATACAAGCGACTTCACAAACGAGATAGGTAAAGTTCTGGGGAACCAGGCAAAAATTAAAGCACTTACACACGAAACAACGATAGAGATTCGAGACCTAGATTAAATTACCTCTGAAGACGACATCTGCAGTGCTATACGTGCACAAATAAAGGAGCTAGACAACATTGATAACGCATCAGTAAAAAGCATCAGAGCGGCATATGCGGGCACGCAAACAGCCGTGCTAAGCCTCCCTGCTCACCAGGCGAGATTCCTACTTGACGCGAGGAAAATTAAAATAGGATGGGTTGTTTGCCGGATTAGGGAGAGACCGACCCTTAAGAAGTGCTATAGGTGCTTGGATTACGGACACCAAGCGAAAAGTTGTAGCAACCCAGCTGACAGAAGCCAGTGCTGCCTTAAATGTGGAGAAAAGGGGCACTTTGCGAAGGCATGCGATAAAAAACCATCCTGCGACGCGTGTAAAAAAAATGGTCGAGAGAGCACAGACCCCCAAATTGGAAGCAAAAAATGTCATATGTACATTGAAGCGTGCAAAAAAGCGAAAACATGAGAGTCTTGCAACTTAACCTCAACCATTGCGAAGCAGCGCAAGAGTTACTTACGCAAACGGTGATTGAGCAAAAAGTGGACATAGCAATACTAAGCGAGCAGTACAGAAATCTGGGTACTGAAAATTGGAGCTCCGACCAAACAAAAAAAGCTGCCGTGTGGGCCTGCGGGTGCAAGCCATTCCAAAGCAAGCCACTATCAGGTCAAGCCTACTACACACGTGCAAAAGTCTGTGGCATAAACTTTTACAGCTGCTACATACTACCGAGCGTCCAACAAAACGAATACGAAAGAATTCTAGATAATCTAGTACGAGACATCGCAAATACAACAACGAACATTGTGGCAGGAGACTTCAATGCGTGGGCAATAGAATGGGGCAGCACCCACACAAATAGGAGAGGAGATGCGCCCCTAAAGGCGTTCTCAACACTTGACATCGTGCTTTTAAATACAGGCAACAAGAACACATTCGAAAAGAACGGACGCGGTTCCATAATTGACATAACCTTTGCCAGTAGCTCCTTGGTGCGGAAGATTAACTGGCAGGTAAGCGACATATACACGCACAGTGACCACCTGGCCCTCTTGATAGAAATAGACAACCCCACGCCGGCAAAAGAATTCTTTCCATCAAGGAAAGCCCAAACCAGAGGCTGGAAAGTCGACACGCTTGATGAAGACGTATTCAAGCTGATATTAGATAGCAACCCGAACAACGCTGCTGCGGAAACGGAACAACAGACGGAAGACTTAATACGACACATCAGCAAGGCATGTGACGCCGCTATGTGCAGGAAAAGGCAAGGCACGCACAGAAAATCTGTATACTGGTGGAATGACGAAATTGAAGTCCTACGAAGCGAATGTCACAAAGCAAGGCGTCTATGTCAAAGAAGGCGACAATCGACGAATTACGCAGCGCTACAGGAATGCTTTAAGAGGAAGCGAAATGACCTCAAAAAAGCTATCAAAGGAAGAAAGGCCTCCTGCTTCAAAGAGCTGTGCAATAAACTTGACGAAAATCCATGGGGCGATGCCTACAGGATAAAGGCCAAGCCCCAACCTGTCCCAAACTACTAAAGACTGTAGTAGAAACCCTCTTTCCCGCGCAACCGGCAGAGGAATATCGTTTAGAAGAAATCGGAACGGTACCTACACCAATCACTGACAAAGAGGTTTTAGAGGCAGCAGAAAGGTTCGCCAATAACAAGGCATCAGGGCTGGACGGCATACCTAACAAGGCCCTAAAGATAGCTATTAAACACAAGACTGACCCGTTCACAAGGCTGTTCGCAAAGTGCCTGCGAGAGGGCTTATTTCCAAAAATTTGGAAAATACAACGTCTGGTGCTAATACAAAAACCAAACAAACCGCCTGGAGAACCAAACTCGTACCGACCACTGTGCATGCTAGACACAGTGGGGAAAATACTAGAACGTATAATAAGCGTACGACTGGAGCAACATCTCGAAAAAGAGCAACCGGGACTGGCCGATAATCAATATGGATTTCGCAGACACAGGTCAACAATTGACGCGATTAAAAAACTTACGGACGTCGCGAGTAAAGCTATAGAAGGAACCAGATGGATGTATGGCTCCAAAGAGTATTGTGCGGTAGTCACATTCGATGTTAAGAATGCCTTTAATTCAGCCTACTGGCCGCATATAATAAGAGCTCTTCAGCTAAAGAAAGCACCACCCTATCTGTTGAAGATCATCTCCAACTACCTGTCGGACAGGGTCCTCATATACGACACAGACGAAGGACCACAACGCTATAGGGTGACGGGCGGGGTCCCACAAGGCTCAGTCCTAGGCCCACTTCTGTGGAATATTTTATATGATGGAGTGCTGCACCTCCCATTACCCAAGCAGGTGCAAATAATCGGATACGCGGATGACATCGCGGTGACTGTGGTAGCGAAGGAAATTCACGAAATAGAGCGTCTGTGCAATCATGCAGCGGAAAAAATCAAAGAATGGCTTATGATAACAAAGCTTCAACTTGCTGGCCAAAAGACGGAAGCAGTACTAATCACAAGCAGGAAGAAACTAGAGGTAGCCACTCTCAATATTGACGGATATAACATTACCACACAGCAATCCTTGAGATATCTAGGAGTAATGATAGACTCGAGGCTAAGATACAAGACGCATATAGACAAAGCCTGTGAAAAAGCATCTAGGGTGACGGCGGCGCTAACGAGGATAATGGCTAACATTGGTGGACCAAGTCAGAATAGACGAGTCCTCCTAGTCAAAGTGAGTCAGTCTATACTTATGTATGCTGCACCCATATGGGGGATAGCACTGCAGCAGAAAACATACGCAGAAAAGGCGAAATCAATAGTACGACTGAATGCAATCAGAGTTGCATGTGCCTACCGCACTGTATCACACCAGGCGGCTGGAGTCATATCAGGCCTCATGCCACCAGACATAATGGCCATGGAAATAAAGCGGGTATTCGACAAAACGAAAAGCACTGGCGATCGCTTAACGAACGAAGAGCGGAAACAGGAAAGACAAAGGAGCCTAAACGAATGGCAGAAACGATGGGACGAAGCAACTACGGGGAGATGGACGCACAGGCTTATTAGAAGCATACAACCATGGATAGAACGGAAACACTGGGAAACTGATTTTTACTAATCATAGGGTATTTATCAATCAATAAAAGAAGAACTAAAATAATTTTTTTTTTTTTAATTTTTCGAACAACTTTTTTTTTTACTTTTGTTGAAAATTTGACCCAACAACTTTTTTCGGTGTAAATTTTTTTTCACTCATTCTGTTTAGGATTTCAATCTGACCAATCTGTAGAAGTTTCTCATCGATACAATTAAAATTACAGTTTAGGCAATATGATTTTCAAAAAATTCCGATTTCGCAACACTGTGCGGCCCTCGAACGCAATCGCTTTTCAATACGCATTTTTGCCGAAAAATGCCACTCACAAGCAAAAATATGTTTAGGTGTTTAATTGGAAACACCTAAACGGTTGAGCCAACATTTACGCCTATTTAAAAGAAAAAGAAAGGATATAAAATTATAAAATAACTACATACCATGGATAATATGATACGTGACTCTCGCATTGGCTCTCATTTTTCTGTCAAACGCGTTCCCTAATTATTTGACAGCGATGGAGATCAGGGAATTTCTATCAGCTGATTTCAGAAAAGGCGGGATGCCAGAAATAAACCGCTATAATTAACTGACAAAATCAGTGTGAAACGAAATTTCATAGAAGTGAACGCATATTTGGTAAAGAATGTTTTTATGTGCTTAATGATTTTGCATTTTAATATTTATATATGTTTTTGAAAGTTATTAATTTAGTATTTTTGTGTAATTTAGTGAAAATGCCAAAAGTGAGAAAGTGTGTTGTTGGATGCGAAGGCGGAGAGCATATTTTCAACTTTCCTTGTAAGGAAAAGGATAAAGACAGGTTAGTCCAAAAGTTAAAATTTACGAGTATTTGTATATAGAATTTTTTAAATTTAAACTTTGTGCATGATATTTTATAGAGTTAGTATAGTAGTTCTTAAAAATATGTAATTTACTAATCTAAGTACATATTGTAATAATATATTTGTAATTAAATTCTACTATGTACTTGTATGTTAAATAAAAATAAATATTTTATTGTATCACATTATTAATTGTAGTTCTCAGTGTAGAAATAATTTAAAAAATTACAGTATTTTGGAAAATTATAATTAGAATAGTATATACATATATTACGTGTAGTATTTAAAAATAAATAATAGTTTAATAAGTAGAAAAGTATAATAGTATTTGCTTCAATTAAAATAAATATAAATAAGATTTTGGTTGTAAGGTGTAGGGTTTCTTTATTTGTATTTTTATTAGATATTCAATTTGGCTGAATCGGTTGGGTGTAGGAGACACCAAAGTTAAACATCTGTTTGCCTGTGATCGGCACTTTTCCCTAACTATGAAGATGAAAAAAAAGCTAAGGCTTAATGCTGTCCCCGACACGCATTTGCCAAATGCGCCGGAACCCAGTTTGAAAAATAAAAATCTTTTTAGTTCCAATTCAATAATTGAAATGGGAACGGAAGATTTTTCTTTTCTAAATAATGATACCAATTCAGATAACGGTAATAATTTGATGCTATTAGCATCCGTGGCAAAAGAAGCCCAGGAGGAAGTAGGGTTTTTAGGGATAGCTAATTCCAGGGAAATAGGAAGTCAAACAAATTTAAGTTTAGTTCCAGGAGCTGTTAGGGAACAAAAATTGATGGAGGAAAATTTATGTTTGAAGAATAAATTAGAAAAAAAAGGAAAGGGAAATTAGTTACTTAAAATATCAGTTGGAAGATTTAGCAAAGAAATATAGAAGAATAAAGAAGGAATTAAAAGAGAAAGAGGAAGGTTTTGATTTAATAGGCCACTTTAATAATAATTTTCCTCCACAGGTAAGCGCCATAGTGCGCAATAGTATAAAAAATTTCAACCGAAATCCCAATGGTCGTAGATACGACAGTTATTTTAAAACACTGGCGTTAGGCGTATACATTTTGTCACCTTTAGCTTACAGACACCTTAAGCCAATCCTTAGGTTTCCGGAGGAGAGAACTCTGGACGAGTTTGTTTCGGAATGGCCCCGCGATCCAGGATGTAATAGCAGTAGTATTAGGCGTTTAGAGTTGAGAAGTCGGGGATTTAGTCAGGAACAAAAATTCGTGTCTATTTTGTGTGACGAAATGGCACTTAAGAGTCATATGCAATATTTACCTAAATTTGATAAAATTGTAGGAGTTGAGGATTACGGCGATGAAAATCGTACTTGTAGAATAGGTAATAGTGCGATGACTCTGATGGTCCAAGGTATTGGTGGAACACCTTGGTCTCACCCCCTATCATATTTTATTGTTCATGATTCCTGTAAAGGTGATGTAGCCAAAAAATATATTTTTGAGCTCATTATCCAGCTACAAAACATAGGTCTTAATCCATGCAATTTTGTTTGTGATCAGGGTTCTAACTTTCTCAATTTAGCTAGGGTCTTAGGGGTTTGCGAAGAGCGCCCATACTTCAATGTAAATGGCAAAGAGGTGTTCTTTTTTAATGATTGTCCCCACCTTTTAAAAAATACCAGGAATTGTCTCGAAAATTCTAAAAATAAAGTAAGTTTTAAATAGCGTCCGACAACTTGGTCCGATATAGTGCACTTTTATAACAAAGATTCTCAAAATCACATTCGCTGTGCACCGAAACTGTCTGATGCTCATATTGCGCCAAATAATTTAAAAAAAATGAGTGTCGAACTTGCTAGTCAAGCGTTCAGTGACACAGTCGCTTCCGGAATGTTATCGATTTATAGTTCCGGTCATTTGACTTGTCCCTCGAATAGTTATTGTAATACGGCGGAATATATTTTATTTATGTTACTATTTGCCCAAAATGAAGATTCATCCGTGAATATTACATTATTCCAATTCCGTTCTGAATTGGCGCGGGCCCAGGCGAGCCTTTTTTCAACGTGTGATGATGAGAGCAACGGTTTTTTAAGAGAGCTGCGGTATTTGACGTTGTTAGCGTTTAACGTTTTCGAATCGTCTCTACCGATATTTTAACAACACTTTTCTCTACAACTTCTTTGGCTATACGCAACGATAAGCCCGGCTTCGTCGCAAACAAATCAAGGATCTTCTTGTCCTGCTTTGGTGAGGTCCTTTTTTTAGGGCCCCGCCCAGGCAAATCGTCGACATTTTTTACTTCTAAATACCGATTCGTCCACTTCGTTACGAATGACTTCGACTTCTTCATATATTTTGATGCAGCTAAACGTGACATTTTCGGCCCTCTAGTTTGTAGACTAAGAAATACAGCTTCAAATCGCTTCTCGTACGCGGAACTCATTTTTTAAAACAACGTGCACTTTTTAATAGTTTCACGAAACTGACAGTTTTTGCAATGCTTACTACAAAAATGATGTCGCTACCAAGGTGCATTCAAATTATTTTGATAACGGCACTCTATGTGCAAATTTTGCCGATCACGATTCTGCTAGACAGACTGTATGTAGGATTTTTAGAAAAAAATAGCTTCAAAATTTGTACATAAATATAATATTTTTGAGATAATTTTATATCCTAATATTCTTCGGCTTCTTGTTTCGTCTTTTTAATTATATTTTGTTATTTAAAACTGGATTCTGGGAAACTTTGGCATTGTGTATATGTATATTTCTGTAAATATTATTTTAAGTTACATCAATTAAGTATATATATGTATTGAATACATAAATTTTCAATTTGTGATATTTTTAAATGAATTGTTTTGTTTTTCTGTTCATTTATTATTTTAAATTGTTACATTAGTTATAAGAAATGTATTTATTTATCTACATATTAGTACTATGTAGCAAACACATTGTGATATTTTTTATGAATTGTTTTGGATTCTGATATTTATATATATCCTTTTAATTTCTTAACTATGTGTTTATTTTTAATATATACATATATATATATTTTTTTATGTTTATATGGGTGATATAGGCCTACTGGGGAACCGAGCACCCAAAAATAATATCGGTAACGCGCTATTTGCATACCTCAGTGGTAGTGTGGAAATTGCCCAATACCCAAAAGTAGTTTATAAAATGCCCAATCTAATATTTTTTAGCAGTGGCATCATTGGCAAATGTTATAAAATATGCGAGTTTTGACAGCTCTCTCTCGATTCAAAGAGTCTCGTATCATATTATCCATGTACATATGTATGTGTTGTGTTGTCTCCTAACTCATCTACGACCCGAATAGTTTTTAAAACTTTTTCTGCCTCATCTAAAAACTTTTTTAGTGGGTACAAAACGTTTATTAAAAATATCGAATAATTTATTTAAAAAAAGGAAGAAAATCCCCATTATTAAAAAAGTTCATTCTATTTGAGCTTAGGGCTCCCGAACTGTAAAGAGATACATACCTTAAGCGACCGTAACGGTAAGCAATTGGTAACAAAAAAAATAAAACACACTAATCTGAGATTTTACAATATCACATCACAATGGCGAAAGAAAAGCGCTGCTCAATGTGCAGTGCAGATAACAACGGCTTCATTCGAGCAACTCGTGAAGTATTATTGCGTTTGCTCAAAACTTGGCGGATAGTTTCCTGAAAAACTTCGGTCCCACATTCATCTTTAAGTTTACTGGCAAGATTTCTTGTCGAAATTTGAGGGTTTGCGGCTACTTTTCTCAACGGAATACGTTCAGCACGCTCAGATATTTTCGGAGGTCTTCCACTTACAGGTTCTGGCTCACGCCTATTTTACTTTTTTGCACGATTTATTATATTATAGATAGTTTGTCGCTTTACATAAACCATTTCTGATAACTTTTGCCCTCTAACTAGCACTGAATGACTGACAGATGACTAATAGCGCAAGCAACTAAAAACGTAAACCCGTGGCTCGTGTCAGCTGATACCACCTATGTATTTTATGGGAGCGCAATGTAAGTGATCAGAGAAAAACGCTACTCCCTTCCTCTTTGCCGTAGGATGCCGTAGATTTCCACGGCATTTGGATTTTTGCCTTAGAAACGATGAAAACTTAGATGTGTACAAAACTGCATATATACTTATGTATGCGTATTGAGCAATGGCAACATTGTTCAAATGTAAACAAACGCTATTAAAACAAACGTCAAATCAAAAATTTATTCAATCCATTCAAAAAGAAAAATACGTGTGTGCAAAGAATACAATGGATGACGAAAAATGAATAGCTTTAGTAGAGCCTAAAAATGAAATGCATAACAAGAGCAGTCCATACTACAAGCTGCAATCCAGAAAAGATGCTTTGTGAAATGAAATCGGGAGAGAAATGAACGCAAGTGGTAAATTGCTTTGTTATTTACAACTGTTTATATTTTCAATAATAAATAATTATATTTATAGAGGAGAAATGTGTCGCCGTAGATTGCTAACACTTCGGGATCGATACGGGAGGGAAGTGCGAAAGGCTACGCCACCTCAGGCAGCGGGATGGAATTCCAAAGGCAGTGGCATTTGTTAGAGGCTATGAAGTTTCTGAAGTCACATATTGTACATACTTTTATTTAGTTAAATTTGTATGAAAAACTTAAATTTATAGGGTAAGATTTTCACAAAATAAGTATTTGTGAAACCGCTGTCGGTGATCAGGGTTATTACAATCACCAGCTGACGAAGCTCAATTACTGCCACAAGAGCACGCGCTCGAGGTGGAAGTGCCATCACCGTTATGGCCCTTGTCGCCATTATGCCCGATAACAATATGCCTACCAAAAAGGGTAGAAAATGAGGGTCATCTATGTCATTTCCAACAACAACAATCCGCAAACCCGGCTGTGCAGTCGTTTAGCAACTTAGTGGTGTCCATTTTAAAAATGGACGAAACTAAACAATGTAGGGCAATGCAGAAACTGTTGCAAGCTGCGTTTGAAGTGCAGCAAAAACTATAATATTCAATAAGATAATGTATTTAATGTATAATTTAATATATATAATATAATATTTTTAAGAATTAGTTATTTTTAGTTATATTATTTATTTATATATTTTTGTTTTTAAATGAAAAAAAATAAATATACGAATTCATGAATTTAAAAAAATTGGTAATTATTTCTAATAAGGTTCTGGAATGGTACAGATCCTTCATTTATAAAATAGTTAGCAAGACTTTCCCGTAAGTTAAACGCATTTGAACGACCTCTACGCACCGAAGTTCGCATTGCTCGTAAAGAATTGTTTCCGTTTTCGCGACGCCAGCCACCGACGTGAACAAGGTTATGTCCTTCCACTCGTTGTTTCCAAAATTCTCCACCGAGCAGTCAATAAACCAAAGGAATTTTCTATGACTCCACGAGCGCGTGACAATCGTGTGTGAGCGTGAGAGAACAATTGCTAAACGTCAAAACCACCTAAACTTTGACAGCTAATCGAGTTCAGGAGGTTTGACGTTTAGCAATTGGAAAAGAGAGACGACCAGATTAAAATCCCGCCAAATTATTATTCGAGTGGAGACATTTTTCATTTTTTTTGTCTCCATTTGTAACGGCCATTAGTTCGAAGAATAGCGAAAGCATAACAGCACGTAAATTGAAATATGTATGTAAGTATATTTAACTTTTATTAAATAAACTTGCATTTATTTAATACTTTTTTATTTTATTTTACAGATAAAATGCCGAAAACAACCAGTTGGAGAAAATGTATTGCTGGCTGCAACGAGGGAGGAAGAACATTTAGTTTTCCAAACAGTGGAACGGACCTCGAACGCTGAACTGTGTCCGTAAGAACATGTGCATTTTAATATTTAAAAAATGTCACTTGCAGTCTGTCGCGCTCTATTTGTTCAGAGCGTAACTGTCAATTTATTGCCATTGCCGTCAATTAACTAAATAAATTATTTTGAAGTAAAGATTTATCATTGAATATTTATGGTAGTCATAAAAAAAAATTTGTACTTTTAAATATTCATTAAATATGCACTTTTTGCACTATTTTTATTATTAGTATACATATTTTATAATTATATATAACATTTTGTGTTTAATTTTGTTTCTTTTAATAGGCGTAAATGTTGGCTCAAACGGTTTGATGTTTTTGAAGATCTGAGTGAAAAAACACCTAAACACATTTTTGCGTGCGAGCGGCATTTTTCCAGCGAAATGCGTAACGCAAAAAAATTGCGTCCGATAGCCGTTCCGGACATAAATTTAATTAATGAGCCAATACTTAACGCCCTAAATTCTGAAAACACAATTGAAATAGGCGTTGAAGATTTTTTTCCCCTAATAGAAGGTCTGCCTCAAATGCAAACGGTGCATCGAGGCAGCTGCTTCCGC
This sequence comes from Bactrocera zonata, assembly GCA_037783105.1. NCBI lineage: Eukaryota > Metazoa > Arthropoda > Insecta > Diptera > Tephritidae > Bactrocera > Bactrocera zonata. The sequence goes on along the minus strand of JBAWJQ010001134.1, from coordinate 377,349 downwards.
TTTTAGAAAGGGAAGACCGCGAAAATATTTTAGAGCCTCTGCCACTTTTTGAGGTGGAACTACTAAAGAGTAGTGAAAAAGCCGCGCAAACAGGTAAGGGTCTGACAGCAGGGACAGATAGAAAAAAAAAATTTAGAGAAGATAATAGGATTTTAAAAATAAAATTGGACGAAAAAGAACAGGAGAATAGGAATTAAAAGCTCAGTTGGTCCAAATGGCAACTGAATTAGAAAGATGTAGGCAAATGTTAAGAAGTAGTTCATTTAGGGAAGAGTCAGATCCTCTTGAGATTGTTTGCAGCAAAGTTAGTCCTCAGTTAGGTGCTTGTATTAGAAATAGTTTTTTTTTTTAATAGTAATCGCCGAAGTCACGGTCGGCGATATGATACTTTTCTTAAAACTTTAGCTGTGGGTGTATTTTTTTTGTCACCAATCGCTTACCGCTACCTAAAGCACCAACTTAGCTTTCCCTCGGAAATTACGTTACATAATATTGTCGCAGATTGGCCTCGTTTCCCAGGTTGCACCCAAAGCAGCATAAAGTCTTTACAAATTAGGAGTAAGGGATTTTCTTTCGCACAAAAGTTCATATCAGTTTCTTGTGATGAAATGTCACTGAAATGTCATTTGCAGTATGATCGGACATTTGATAGGGTTATAGGTCTTGAAGATTATGGCGATGAAAATCGCACGTCTAGAATACCACAACTGCAATGACCATAATGGCGCAAGGTATTGGTGGGGACCTTGATCCCACACGTTAGCTTATTTATTTTATTAGAGGCTCATGGAAGGGGGATGTCCTCAAGAAATATATTCTTGAAGCCATTATCCAACTTCAAAATATAGGGCTAAATCCTTGCCATTTTGTTTGTGACCAGGGTACCAATTTTCAAAATTTAGCTAATTTGTTAGGTGTTTCAATGTCACGGCCTTTTTTAACGTTAATGGTAAGGAAATGTGTTTTTTTTACGATAGCCCCCATTTATAGAAATGTAGTCGAAACTGCTTACAAAATATGAAAAATAAAGTTGATTTTAAAAATAGTCGCGTATGTTGGTCAGATATAGTCCATCTTATCTTTACCCAATTTTAAGAACAAAATTTTGTGTGTTTCACATTTGTAGTTTTTATCTTCCTTTTTTAGTGGTTGCAATGAGCTAAATATTTTATACTAAAATACGATTTTTTAAGCAGATTCGCATTAAGAGGCTCTAAAGTTAGAACGATAAAGATTAGAAAGTTTTTAATTACAATTTAGAATTTGGGGCTTAAATATTGGCATTTGTATATACATACGTTTATTTTTGTAATTTTAAGTATTATATTATTGTACTGTGATATGAAGTGATATTTTTTTTGTTATTTTTTTTTATACCATTATATATGAATTGTTATCGTTTTGTTTCTTTTTGGAACGAAGTTCCTTACGGCAGGCTTGCAGAAGATAGGATTTTGCTGCGGGAGCTAACTGAAAAAAAAAGTGATAGCAAAAACCGTAAGAAATAACCCGTAAGATCGCTAGTTATAGCCTACTTTTAGGTCTTGCTCTATTATGTCATTTGTAATAACAATTGATAATTTAAAACAAAAAAATATTTACCAATTTTTACTTATTTTTTGCATAAAAAAAATTTCACTTTGAACAAAATATTAAAATTTCATTGAAGTGAAAGGTATTAGTATGACCACAACGATATTGTGTACATGCAAAATGGACAACTGTGTTGTCTTGTGTACATGCCGGCCATGCTGCACTAAATACATACGTTTATGGGGAGTTGAATTCTTGCATATTTTTTGGCGCAGGCTTTGAGGAAATAACCCGTAAGAAAAAGACTGTAAGATCGCTAGTTATAGCCTACCTTTAGGCAGAGAACGTATAATATAGAGAAGATTCAATTGCGGACCAGCGTGTGAATTGTCAAAAGCTAACAAAATCCTATTAGTGGATTTCACCACTTTTGGCTGAGAAGGGGAAATGTTAACAGTGATGAGCGAATAGAGCTGAGCATTCAGTGAAAATTATGCTCTGAAGTTTGCTTTGATAGTACAGCCTCATGTTATTCTCTTTGCATTTACGTTTATATGGAATCCTATTTATTGATATGAATTCCGTTTTTGAATTTTTCTGATTTATATTATTTATTGATATGAATTTCGTTTTGAAATTTTTAGGAATGCATGCAAAACTGCAAACGTTTTAGTTAAACTACATATGTACATATGTATGTATGGTATTTCAAAGTAATATTTATTTACAATCTGCAAATAAGACCTACTTTTTGAGTATTTCTTATGTTAGAAAATACTTTCATCATTTAACACCTACATAAGTATGTATATATGTACATGCATACATATATTCGCATGTATCATTGATAATTTGAACATTTAATATTTTTATTTTTTTGTACGTAATATAAGTACTTTCCTAATATTTTGCATTAAAATTGTCACTAAAAGAGATTAAGTTTTTTACAACATACATATAATATGTACATATGTATGCTTTTATATTTGCACGTGTTGATATGAATGTACATACATATGTATAAGTATATGCATTCAGAAATTTTATCATTTATCATTTATCAATATACTATCATCAGCGCGCTTTAATGTGTATGAACATACATACATATTTGCATTGCCGTATAATGCATACACAAACTTACCAACATATGTATGAATATGAGTACACATCTAAATATGTATGTATGTCACCCGCAAAATCCACAAACGTTGTTCTGCAAAAACATCACATCATACATACTTATATGCTTCAACATGTAAATATGTCGCCCGTAAAAATTCAAATATTGTTCTACAAAAACAACAATCGTTTGAAAAAGCATCAGAAACCAATATGGCCGACTTCAAAATTTATAGTAAATTACACAACAACAAAATTTTCATTCATGAACGCAAACGTACTTTCAAAAAGCATATTCGATTTATTCATAAAAGCAGACGCCATTACATCTCCCCGAGCATGCCTTGCCTACAAGCGTCTTTTCGCGACGATTTCAAAAGCCAAAAATCATAAATTGAATATATTTCTGAAATGTATGAGAAGGAAAAAGTGTCAACCCCGCAAAAATAAGTATAAAAATATATTATAATAAAAATGACAACATAGTTTATTTGTTGATTTTCAATTTTAAATATTTTTCAACAAAAATATTCAATATTCTTCTGATTAATGTGTACAGTCAATCCCGGTTAAGTAGTATTCCGCTTAAATGAAAATCAGATCCCTCCCTCATCATTTTTAACAGCCTATATTATATCTTGCTGCATCTCACGGTTTGTTTTTTGAAATATAATAGAAATTATTGTCATAACTCGACTCGGTTAAGTATCCGCAGTCGCTTATGTACCATATTATATTTTTAATTATAACAAACCACAAAAATCTGTATGTTTGATTGTGGCACGTAACCGGGATTGACTGTATTTGTCATGGAATGTATGTATGCAAATATGTAAAGAAGACATATTGACTTGCGCGTGCCACGTTGTACACGAATAGGGGTTGATTTTGCGCTTGCTCATATGCGCTGTGTGTTTGTAAAAGTGTGTATGCTTCTGTTGATTTTGCGCCTGCTCATATGCGCTGTGTGTTTGTAAAAGTGTGTATGCTTCTGTTGTAACAAATATATGTATGTATGTATGTTTATTTTTTGTCGTGCCAACGTTACTATACATATGCATGTATATATGTATGTTCAATTGTGGGTTTGCATGACAAAAAACTGAATGAAATCCAAAATGCTTTTACTTTATAAATAAAGGCAACTTTTCTTTTTTGCTTTTTTATGAATGTGAATATTTTTATTGAAAAATTTTTCCTTAAAACTAACAATTTCAAAATTTTAATTAAATTAATTTAAATATATAATTAAATATTTTTACTTAAAACTAACAATTTTAATTAAATTAATTATTAATAAAAAAATAAAATTTAACGTAAAACTGAATTACGAAATATTCCATTTAAAATGGAAATTTCTCACACGACTTAATAATTAAATTAAGTCATTTAATTTCACCTGCTTTTTTAAACACAATTTAATCCATCTTGATTATATTAGTGTTTAAAAAAGCTAGGCTCAGTTGCAACGTTAAAAAAAAAAGAAAACCTGTTAAGATAAAAAAGACTGAAAGTGGAAGAAGAGCTGAAAATATAAGAAAAAACTGAAAATAAAAAAAACCTGTAAATAGAATAAAATCCAAAATATTAATAAAGTTAATATATTATTATTTTGCAAATTCATTACTTACCCAAAAGTAAGATGTTCGATAGTCAAACGGCTCTGACTTGCAACTTCTTTTTAAGTTTTTTTTATTTTTTCATCGCGCTTCCGATGTCGTTCCCTAAGTACTTCTTCTTTCACAAGCCATTTTGAATTTTTAAAGAGCAGTACTGTTACTAAATACTCTAACAATTTAATTTTGTGGGCAAAACACTCATCGGCTGGATCAAACCATTGAGGAAAAACCTTTTCGGTTTTTTGTTGGATAGCGGACAACATTGGACAACGAACATTGGAATGATGAGCATATTCGTTGAAGAGCTTGACGTACCACATCATTTGCAGTCGACACACTTCGAAGACCCTATCACTAGGATTGACCAGTCTTAAATCGCTGTCATCCTTATAGTTTTTCGCTTTGATGAGGGCCTCCGAATAGAGCGTTAAGTCGCTCTGTGTCTTTGTCATTGCCTTTGTGCACTTTTCGCAATGAATTCTACACAGAATTTTCTGGTAAATACCATAGCCTGTGTAGTACCGCTTGATTTGGACGTCAGCTTCATCATCCTCTTCAACGAAATTTTCGTCTGGAATAACAAATTCCAGGTCGAATTGCTCAGGTTCCTGTTCGTTTCCCTGCACATCTAGATGACGATCTTCGGGGCCTAAATTCCAATCTAAATTGACATCGTCATCATCCTCACAATTTGCACCCTTATTTTCAAAATTTTGCCTAAGTATCTTCATAGATATTAGACGACCTACAATATACTGCACTTCATGGGCAGTCGGATGGGTATTAATACCCTGACTCGCTCGGACTCTATAAAAGAAGTTCTCCAACGCATCCTGATTTAATTTCCCTAGAAATACAAAATCTAATTCCCCTATCTAATTCCCTAATTGTATTGCGAAAACCGTCAATACACTTTACCCGAACACCATTCGGTAACCTAATTGATTTTAAAAATTCTATATGATCATGGAGGCGTTGAACCTTCCCGGAATCATTTCTCAGAAGTGGACGTTTCAACGGATTTTTAGAATGAAATATTTTACAGTCTAAATTGTCAAAGAGATCATTCATCCTCTTGACGAATAACTGCGTAGGCTTTATACATTTTATTAAATATTCGTCACTGCCGAATAGATTTTGGCTGTAAGCCATTTCAATGCCAGCCGCGACCGAATTGCTAAAAACTTGTGTGGCACGTTTGACGGACATTTTCTCAAAGACGCTGGGGTAAACATGGGACTCCGTTAGTTTTGGACAGATTTTAAAATGGGTATTGCTCTGGTCAATTGAGTAAAGTTTTTTAATAACTTTAAAAGTGACTATTCCATCAGGAGTTGAAATATCATATTTCAGCAACGTATTACGGACGGACTTAATTAGATGGCAATAGTCAAATAAGCAATACACTTTAGAACCTTCGTGCATGTAAAAGGGTGTTTCTTCAGTAATTCCCACTGATTTGAAAACTGAAGAATTCGAAGCGCCTTGATCGCAGACTAAAGCCTTAACATTAAGTCCAATGGACTTTAGTGCTGCGATATTCTTATTCAAAATTTTAGATAAATTTTGAGTAAGAAGTCCACCTTTGGAAATATAGTATGAAAACACATATTTCCAACTTGAACTTAACCCTTTTACCATAAAAAAACAACACTTATTCCCTATTTTCATTTCCCGATGACCTTCCCCATGATCTACAAACCCATCAATAATATCCCTAACTCTATTGTAAGTTAGGTCGGACTTTATGATGATTTCATCAAATAAAAGAACGCAATTACATTCTAAAATGGACATATTTTTGGCGATTTTGCCTAAATTCGATATGACATTGGCATCGAAGCCAGGGACAACATACCTAATGGGGCGCCATCTCAAAAGAGAACTTTTGCTCGGTAAAGAGAAGCCTAAATCGTCACGCATGAAACTATAAGCTTTGGTGGACATATAATTAACATTTTGTGCCAATGTCTTTTCATTGTCACTAAAAAAAAGTGTGTTTCGTGACGATCATCCTAGCGAATGTAATAGCATCTTGGCTGGAATTCTCATCCGCAACTATTGCACGTTTTTGTAGTTCTTTATATTTTTTCTCTAAATCTTCAATAACCCCCTCTAACTCTTTGACCTTTTTATTTAATTTCAGCGCATTACTTTGATAATAACGCGCGGATCGAGCAAATCGTTCGCGGCTGTCTAATGCAAAGCCTTCGCAGTTACTTTCAGACTGTAAACCTAATCTTTTTTCTTCAAGGATGGAATATTGTTCAAATTCCATCAAAGTTATGTCGTTCTCTACACTATCTCCTACAGCTACCTTAGGACGAACATATGTTCTAGTGACGGGCGGGCACACCCAATCAGAGTCATCACTAGACGAGCTATGATTTAGTGCTGACTCTAATCTCAAACAAGGAAAAGCCCCAGGCAAAAGTTTGAATCTAGTAACATGCTCTGTTTCAAAATGGTTGCGACAAATAAAAAGGGAATCGGAAGGCGATGCGACTGTGTTGCAAACCTTTGCCCAACTCTGTCGAACATCTTCCCTTTTAGGGAACTGGAAGAGTGTCGCCCTTGATACGCAGCTGCTAATGCAGCATCTTCTCCCTAGCAGTGGAGCCGTCCACGAATGCCTAGGTGCATCGTCATATCCTATTCCAAATTAAATTGAAGATAAATTATCTTTCCATACATATCCTTAGATATTTTCTTATTTAAATATAACAAACAAATAAATAATATTATATAATCATATTACGTAATAAAGTGCAAAGTATGGAGAAAAGAGTACTCCGCGAAAGTACTTCAGTTTTAGCTTCAAAAATTATTTTTTATAGATAATAAAGAAAAAAATCACACAAATGTACAAACAATAAAAAAGCTGTCTCTGACAAATGTTATGTTTTCGGATCGTTATAACTTATAACTTTATGAGACTATGTGAAACCCCTAATTATTTTTGCATATTCCTCCTCTGGAAAAGTTCCCATATCAGCAAATTCTCCATTTATACCGAAATTCGTTTTCAGTACCTGACCGCCAAAGGAATCGGAATCGTGCCAATATGTGTATTATGTACAGCTGTGAGCAATGAAATAGTAGTGCTTAGTAAAAGTTATATTCTGAAAATGCAAAATAACTGTTCACTAACTTTATTGCCCACTACTATTTTATTGCGCGCAGCTGTATCTATGTGTATAAAAACAAGTAATAAAGTGCTAAGTAATAAAGTGAAACCGAACAATTTATACTCTTGCAACTTGCAAGAATCAAATGAATGGAAATACTTTATGGTGTAAAACGTCAGCATTAGAATTGATTTTTATATACACATACAAAAGTTTTCCATACAACAACTTTTTCCGATCGTTCAGTTTGTATGGCAGCTACATACATAAGTATATGTAATAGTAAACCGATCTGAACAATTTCTTTCGTGAAAAACTTAATACACCCTGTTCAGGGTATAAAAAACCAATCATATAGAATAAAGCCGGTTGGATGTTCGAAAATCCTGATATTAATTACTTATATAGGGGCTAACCAACTTTGGGTTTAAATTTTATACATATGTATGTATGTATGTACATATTTTAGGCACAAAGATGCACTGTTAAGAGTAAAAGTGATATTGGCCGATATATGTATGTACTATGTACATATGCGCAACAAAACTATAAATATGTCATATTGTATACGCGAGTACCAACAAGTATAAAAGGGTATGTACATACATATGTATGTACCATTACCTAAAATGGAAAATAAGGTAACAATATTTTCGAAAATTTACAGTGGCGTGATAAAACACGAAATAAAATGGATCTAGAATGAAAAAAATGTAACATTGGTTAAAACTAGTTTATATTTGGGCGCAGAACCTCAAAATCTTGGACATATGAAATATTATTTATGTAATTTGAAGTAGTGAATCGTAATCAATAAGACACTCAATTTCGAATATTTTGATGATACGTTATTTTGCATTTTAGGTGACGATATGTATGTATGTACATATGTATATTTGTTAAGCACTACACTCTAAATATACAATTATGCATACATATGTACATTATATTATTATTATACATACATATGTACATGTCCATTTTTTTTCTATATATATAATACATACAAATGTTCATATATTACATGCATTGCTATCATACTGACGCTCGGAACACATAGAGCGCGACAGACTGCAAGCGACATTTCTAAAATATTAAAATACACACGTTCTTATGGACACAGTTATGTAGTTGTGCAGCTGCCTCAATAACTGTGCCCTTAAGAACTTGTGTATTTTAATATTTGAGAAATGTCGCTTGCAGTCTGTCGCGCTCTATGTGTTCCGAGCGTCAGTACAACTGTGCAAGTTAATGACAGCCTCCACACAGCCACTTGATCATAACTGTAAACAATATTGAATCTTTACACTTTACAGTTGTGCGGCCACATAATTAAAGAATTTTATATACTTTTTCCGTTCACATAAACAATATTTGTAGCCCTCACAAGAAGGCATAATAAATCAAAGCAGAACACTTAACGTTCTGCCTAAAAATGCTGATACTAATGTAAATTGACACTCTCTTATAACTTTAAGTAAATAATAAGGAAATGTATAAATATAAGTAACTTGTAAATAAAGATTAGATTTTGTATCTGGCGATTCAGTTGACACGACGAGTTTTATTTTCTCTGCGCGTTAGCAGAAAGGAAAATTATTTTTTTATAAATTCTCGCGATACGGGAATTAATTTGCACACTCTCAATAGTAAACACTTCGATATAACGAATACCCAAGTTTTTACATTTTAACAATCTGAATATAGTGCACAAGTTTTGCAATAATAAAATCACTATATTCAGACACAACTATATTATAAATTTATATGTATATATGTATAAAAGAAAGTTGTGTTAGTTAGCAGTGCAATATTTAAACGAGAACGATGAAGTGCATATGTATGTACATATATGCGAGTTAACGGCAGCAGCCACACACGAGACCTAATGATAAATGTAAACAAATTGTACCTTCTTACAGTATTACTGCTTGGTCAGCAGAATATTTTAATTAATAAGAAATCAATACATCACTTGTTTTCATAAGTAAGCATAATTCAATATTTTTTGATAATGAGAATAATTGGAAATCCAAAGCTGGTATTTCATCACTTAATGTAATGCCAAAGCATCTTTAGTAATAAGCATAGAATTATAAGAATATAAATATAAGTGCTTTTACTAATAAAGTCAGTGTATAATCGGCAAGCGTATTGAGAGATCATCTTGATGATCAAAGCGCACCATTTATTATCACACCAAAACCAACACTTGTGTTTTATTTCTACCGCATTTGACAAATACGATGAACTGTTAAAGCAAATTGCAACATAACACCATTTCCGGCTTTTGCAATTTGCTTAAACCAATAAAGTCATCAAAATATAATTTAACAAGTGAAATTCCTAAGAACTATCAAATATATAAAAGTATGCTTATTCAGCAATAATATGTTAAAAGTAAGTTAATATTATTAATAAACAATTTGTAATTAGAATAAGCTTCATTTTAAGTCAATTTTATTAAATAAAGCAGTCTGTTCTTGATCGCCATCAACGTCACCTTGTTGCAATTCACTTTGATTTTTTGACTTTTTTTTTAAAACCCGTTCACCGCGACTCAGCACATATGTATGTAATTCGCGTAGCGGAACGGAATACATTTTTTTTTAATACTTCCCACGCAAGGGAAGTTAATTTGCGTACAAATAAAATGCTAAATATTGCGAATAGTTTTTTAACTTTTTTTTAACTTTCCACTTTTTTTTTTTAAATCTAAATATAGTGCACAGGTTTGCAATAATAAAATCACTATATTCACATTTTTTAAAATATTGCTTATATGAGATAAGCCTCCACTAAATTGTACACAAAAATAAATTTTTTCATCAAAAATCTGATTCGATTTTAATTCGATTTTAAACATATTTTATATTATTCAAAAATTTGAATATAGTGCCCAAGTTTTACAATAACAAAATCACTATATTCATAAATTATACACAAAATATATTTTTTTACAAAAATCTGAATATAGTGCACATGTTTTGCAATAATTAAATCACTATATTCAGACACTGTATTATATTCACACTATTATACACTATTCACATTTTAATTATATATACATATGTATGTATTATATTAAAAATTAAATATATGTATTTAAAATTAAAAGACTCACCAAGGTTGAGGGTTGGCGCCGCATTTGCCCTCAATTTCCTCACGCCCACTGCACTTGGTTCAAAGTGCGCAATGCAAACGAATGCATTGTGGGCGGGTAAATCCAACGGTGGTGGGATCCTCAGGTTCTCCACCCACTTTTTTGCTTCCTCAGGATCCCTAGGGAAAGAAAAAAGTTTATTAGTCGCGGAAACACACTCGCGAACTCGGCACTTTCGCTTTTGCGACGACATTTTAATAAATTAATAAAAAATTTGTTCGGTTTGCACAACGGTTTAAGTTCACGCGTCGAAGTTCTTTTAAAACTAAAATTCCGTTGAAAATTTTCTGCTTAACTTCCATTTTTGTGCAATTTCCCCATTACAGCTTACAATTAAAAAAAATCTAAGCATATAATATAAGTACATATGTATGTACACGAATTTTTTCAAATCATTCTTCTCTTTTTAACGTTGGTTCTGGTACTTGGTACTTCCCAACTAAAAAGCACTTTCATATACATACATACATACATATATAGTATTAGCTTTAGTCGTCTAAGAACCACCTGCAGACCACACATGCATACATTTGTATTAGCATTTGTGGTTCGTTTTGGCGCGATTTCCCCGTTAAAACATATATTACCACCAATTAGAAAAAAACTAACTACTTGCATATTGCATACATATATGTATGTACGTATGTACGTACAGTAGAATATCGAAAAAATTAACCAAAATGTCCCAAGAGTGTTTTAATATTTCGACAATAATTTTTTACAAAGAAATTCGGGGAAAACTTAACAGTTGTTTATCTTGCCAAACAAACGGTTGGGTTTGAAAAAAATAGATATGTAAGTTCAAAAAGGTTAACCTAAAGTTAGCCGAAGGTTTAACATTCTCGCGGGTTTACTTCTGCGCGATTCTACTGTACATTTCATCATTAGATTTGGCGCAATTTCTCCATGAAAAAATATTTACATATATCAAAAAAATCTAATATGCAAACACTCAGCCAAAAACCACCTGCATACTATATATGCATTTGTGGTGCGTTTTGGCGCAATTTCTCCGCAAAAACGTATGTATATTACATACATACATACATATTTGAGAAAAAATCTAATACTTGCTATTTGCATACATACATAGATATGTACATATATAAAATCTAAGTACAAGCATATACATACATACATACATATGCATCAGAAAAGTCTCATATGCCAATGCTCAGCCAAAAAGCGCAAACATATACACCCAACGCTTTTTTTACACGGTAAATATGTTCCTCAGAAATCCGTGTAAAAAACGAGTAAGAAAAGAGGCGTTTCCTATAGTAAAACGGGTGATACGTTCCATGTCATCTGAAAACTGTGTAAGATGAAATAAAAAACTACATATATGTATTTACTTCGAAAAACAGTGTAAAAATGTTGAAAACTGTAAAATTTCAGATATGCATACAAATTGTATGTTTATATGGTATTTTATTGAGCATTAAAACTTAAAATACATAATTCATACAGGTGAAAAATTGGTAGATTAATCAAAAAAACAAAAGAAATCTGTTAATCCAGAATTAAGAACAGACAAATTAGAATAGAAATAAGAAAAAAATACTTGCCAAACAAACGGTTGGGTTTGAAAAAAAAAAAATACTTAGATACAAAAGTTCAAAAACGTTAACCTAAAGTTAACTTTTTAAAGCTGTTCATGAACGGTCCAAATCGGATTATACTGTATTTCCAAATTTTGCTCGATTCTATGTACATTTTATCATTAGATTTGGCGCAATTTCTCCATGAAAACATATGTACATATGTATGTATATCAGAAAAATCTAATATGCAAATACTCAGCCAAAAACCACTTGCTGCATACCACACATACATTTGTATTAGCATTTGCGGTTCCTATTGGCGCGATTTCCCCGTTAAAACATATATTACCTATATTATATACATACATACCTAAAAATCTAAGTACAAAGATACATACATTTGAAAAGCCTAATATGCCAACTCAACCAAAAAGCGCATACATATAAGTATTATAAATACATTTGGCGCCATTTCCCCGTTGTAACATATTTATATTACCTACAATTAGAAAAAATCTAACTACTTGCATATTTTATACATATGTATGTACATATACCGCATATTTCATCGTTAAATTTGGCGCAATTCCTCCATGAAAATATATATAAAAAAATCTAATATCTAAATACTCAGCCAAAAAGAGCATGCATATATTGTAAATACATTTTCATAGCTTTTACGTCATTGGCTGTCTCTTATTTGTATATAACCATTAGTTTTCTCATTTAACACTGAAAATGCTCAATTCTGTTATTTTCGACGCTCCTGGTAAATATTGGTGAAATCCGCTTATAGAAACGAGTACCCCTGATTTTGTGGTGAAATCCACTAATAGAAACGAGTACCCCTCCAAAAAATGAAATATCGTAAGTTTGGCAACGCGGTGAACCTTCTCTATATTATACGTTCTCTGTAACAGATTTTAGTTTTGTTTGAAAGTATTTTAAAATAGAGTTTTGTATAAGAGAAATGGTGCGACCAAATCCTATTTGGAAATTTTTTGAAAGAAATGTTAGTACAGCCAAGTGCAACACCTGCCAAAAGACAATTTCATTAGGAAATTCCAGAAAAAAACAACAGACGACGGTAAATATAAAAAAATATTTGCAAATTGTTCATCAAGAGCAGTGAGTATTGTATGAAAATTAACAAACAAGTTTTAACGCTTCCAACAAGAAGCAAAAGGAAGATGAGCCAAGTTGCAGCTACATTCAGGAAACCATACCAAATCTGTTGAGGAAAAAAAAATGAATCGTTTTACCCAGATGACCATCCTATAGCGGCGCAAATCGATAAGTCAATCATGGACATGATCATTGTCGACATGCTGCCCTATAATATAGTAGAAGGCAGCGCTTTTAGAAGGTTAAATATAGCAGATCCAAATAATGTAAGCAGATATCGTTTAAAAAGTGGAAAGTTTTTTCGTACAACATTAATGCCGCAAACATATGACAAAGTCAAAGAAAAAGTAGTTCAGCTTGTTGCATCAGCCAAATGGCTAAGCTTCACGACAAATATATGGAGTAATTCCACGAAGACGTATTCTTTGCTAAGTTTCACAGCTCATTTTGTTCAAGGGCCACGTAGGCTAAAAGTTATTTTAGCAGCCAGCGTATTAGATAAAGATCATACAGCAGAAAATATAATAGCTGGATTTAACAATATACTCGAAGAATATAATATTACAACGAAAATCCATATTGCTGTATCTGACAATGCAGCCAACATGACAGCTGCGATGAGATTAAGAAAAGTCAATTGGTTAGAATGCTGCGCACATACGTTACAACTAGTGATTCAAGATAGTATTTTAAAAATGGCGAACATTAAAGAATTAAATCAGAAATGTCGTAAAATTGTGGGCCATTTCAAAAGAAGTGGACAGGCTTGTCGATATTTAAAACAGTTTCAGGACACCATTGGTTTGCCAAATCATACCTTAATCCAGGACATTGTTTGCAGGTGGAGCAGCACATATATGATGTTAAATCGTCTATATGAACAGAAAGCTGCCATTAACCTATACATTGCCGAGCGAGGTTTGGTAGATTTTCTAACAGCAAACGAATGGGATACCGTTTGCAATCTAATTTCAATTCTAAAGCATTTTTATCAGGCAACTCAGGATTTGTCCTATGACTCTACAAGTGCGTCTGTAATAATTCCGTTAATTGCAATGTTGCAAAAAAAGCTAGATCATTCTGATGATGATGAGGCAGAAATTTCAATGCTAAAAGATAAGTTAGCAGCCTCTTTACTACGACGATTTGGGATTATTAAAACAAATCCGGAGTTGCTTATTTCTACAGTTCTTGATCCTCGCTTCAAAACCAAATATTTCTCAATTGAAGAAATTAATAGGTGCGAGACGATAATGAAAGAACAAGCAGGTTCAATAAATGATGGTAATCACAGCAGAATATTTCCATCATCTTGTCACGCTAAAAGTTCCCATAATAATAACCTTTGGGACTCCCACGACTACGATATGCTAACGCAAGAGGGAGAATTGGAAGAGTTCTGCTCACCTTTTAAAAAACAGTTCGATTCATACCTCACCGAACCAATTATTCCTCGCGATAGCAATATTTTTGAATATTGGCACCAAAGCTCGCATGTGTTACTTAAAGAAATTGCCCAAAAATATTTAACTGCACCTGCAACAAGCGTTGCAAGTGAACAGTTGTTTAGTGCTGCAGGACAGCTTTATAGCGATAGGCGTACCAACTTGCTTGGAGAAAACGCAAATAAACTTCTTTTTCTACATTATAACATAAAATTATTTAATTTTGATTATTAAATGTCCATATACATATAGTGACTCTCACCTTTGTTCTTACATATGAACCGAATTTTTTTTTATGTTAACTTAAATATTGTTCTAATCAATCATCATTATTTCAAAATACATATATGGTTACTAGATATTAAATAATTGAAAAAACATATAAATATGTGAATCTAGTCAGCAGAAGTTACTACTATGAGTTCAAATATACCCAAATTTATATTTATGTTTTACTAAATAAGAAAACTACTATGTATTAATAAGTTAATATGTTTTTGGATAAATAAAAATAAATTTGATTTTGTGATGTTATTTGTTTACTAAATACATATCCTTATGAATTAATATTCAGGTATTTTTTTATGGAATTAGAATCGGCATCGGCATCGGCCGATTCTTTGCTTTCTGGCCGATTAATCGGCATCGGCTAAAAATTTGGTAACTATTATTAAAGTAATAAACTAATAATTAAAGATATTTAAATATACATATGTATGTAAGTATAAAACAATTATTTGTAAAAAGTCATCGGACAAATACCAATCCAGCTGTACAAAAAAATTAAGCAGCGCAAAAGTATTATTATTCATATCAAGAAATACAAGCAGTTTCAACAAATATTTGTAAATAAAAAATACATACGGGTTATGTTTGTACAAGTAGATCTACAGGAGAGGTAATTAAAAGACTTTCCCACTGTATGTCGGTCGGCTTAATTTTGGCTGAAAAATTATGAAATCAAATATACATAGTTACAATATATTAATTAATATTTGACCACAGCAGTTTTATATTATATTTATTACTCATAGTGTGTATTATATTATTTGTGATTCAAATTGAAATTTTTATTATCTGCGAAATAAGCAATAACTTTTAGTTTAATTCTAAATTAGATGGCGTAGATATTTTTTTATGGTCATTCAAGATGTGCCCCTTAAAGCCTGAGGCTTACAAGTGTTTATTTATACACTTATTTTTTTTTTTTTTTTGTTAATATTTTCAACATTTGTGACCTGGTCTACGAAAAGGGAGCTAACGTTCGAAAACTAGTTTTCTGGGAAACAGCTGTTAAAAATAAAAGCATCTCATCTTCCATCCGAATCAACTAAAAAGTGAAAATTGATTTTTGACACCTAAGCTCCCTTTCCGTAGACCAGGTCACATTTAATTATTAATTCAAACCGAATATCAATAATATTATATAATTAATATTATTATTAACTATTCATAATAAACCCGGAATACGAGGATTGCAGTACACACATTCATATCCATCTTTCATTTAATATTATAAATCAATATAATAATATTATAAATGTGATAGGAAGGATGCACGCATTCACAATCCCAAAAAAAAAATCGTGTTAAGCTTTATTCGTTAATGAATTTTTCACTTTATTGAATTATTTATTATATATGCACCCAGTATGCAAAATAACGTATGATCGAAAAATTTAAAATTGAGTGTTTCATTGATTTCGATTCACCACTTCAAATTACATACATATGTATATGTATGTATATGTATGTATATGGGTACATATATCCAACATTTTAAGGTTCTGCCATCTGATATAATCCAGTTTTAACCAATATTTAAATTTAATTTCACTAGTCTTATACATATATCGTCACCTGAAATGCAAATTAACGTATCATCAAAAAATTCCAAATTGAGTGTCTTATTGATTACGCTTCACCACTTCAAATTACAAAGATAGTATTACATATGTATGTTCAACATTTTGAGGTTATGCACTCAGATATAAACCAGTTTTAACCGATATTAAATTTTTTTTCACTCATGTTCTATTCTATTGCGTGTTTCATTTATGCCACTTTAAATTTCCGAAAATGTTGTTACGTTATTTTGCATTTCAGGTGACGATATACAAATAAAAAGTTATTTTGGTATGTCCAACGTATGTATGGTAACGTCCAAAACGCAGCACAAAATAATGTAAAAATTTGCACAATTATTTTTTTAACTCCGTCGATTGTGCAATACCATTTGGTGATTACATACATATATAAATAAGAAAATAAAATTAAATATTCTACTTACATGGGCATTTCTCGCTCCACAGGAAATTTGTGCAGCGGTAACGAGTCTTCACACCCTAATACACATTTGCGAGGCATTTTCCTTCTGTAAAAAAGTTTCAATTAGAAATTGGCTATAATTTAACTTATAGCATACTAACCTGTCGATCGATCTGAACGGGAACGGGATAGGATTGATCTGTGAAAATAATAATAAAGTAATAATTATATTCAAAACTTAAATAACTTACCTTTAAAATGACCGTCCGTCAGTTTGAATATTTTCAAATATAATGCTAGAATTGCTATTGAGCATGGCAAAATAGTATTGCGTAAGCTAATTTAGACTCCTTTTTACTACTGAATAGATATTGCAAATTCAAAAAATAATTTCTTTAAGAATCCTGTTTATTTAAAAACTTAGCTTAGAACTAAAAAATAATGTGGTAAATCTGTTAGGATAATCAATCACTCCATTTGGGAACAAGTAGGATTCCTGATCGCCGGCATATAGTTAAATTCTGACATATAAAACGTGTATGTATGTGGTTTATGATTACAGAAATGTATACTTAAAATTCAGAAAACATGGCTATTATAATTATCTCTTGATCTTACAGTAACAAATTGTGTTTTACTGTTCAGACGAATTATTATGATATGTAATACCAAATTTTTCCACAATAGTTATCTCTTTTGGTACACTCATTATCAAAAATAATTTTCAATTTGTCCATGAAGAAGTTAACTACAACGCTTTAAAATATATAGCATATTTATTTATATCAAGAAGATATAATTAAATCTTTCGATAACAGCATTAAACTTCATTCTATAACCAAAATTTAAAATAGTATTTATACATGTACAAATATAGTACTATAAATTTATAATTTAATATTTTATCATTTTCGCTTTCTGCAACCCGTTTTGACCTCTCGCCACCCTTATTCACCGGAGGTGGCCATGACATTTTTATTGTGAACGTACACTTGGGGGGTAGCTTAAGGACTGTGAATGGCTTTTTTTCTATGGTGAATGAGACTTTCCCTACTCCTCTCTACCATGGTTCTTAGGGCGGATTGTGTAAAATAGTTCGGAGGCATTAGTTGAGAACACACCTGGATGTCAATCTACTGGTTGGCCTTGCCTTCTGCCCAACAATTTCTTCAACGATACAGCAATGTTCTCGCAAACGGATCACTGACAAAAGTTGAGAAAAAAATCGTAAATATTAATTTTGTTGCTGGCGGTGTTTCCTCTGGCTATACCCTGGGTTGAAATACACTCTTTGGCCATTCTCCAAATAAACTGCGAGACGCACAATAGTAAATGAATTGCAAAAGTAAATATCCTACAAAGCGGTTTAGTGCAGTTCAGGTATCGACCGTATCGTTCAAGACCAATAACAGCCATGTTGCTTCCTTTGACAATAATGGTGAGTACGGCACGATCAATGTGTTGTCAACTTCGATATTCACTCTTCTAATTGAATGCTGAATGCTCTGCCATTGTCGTCTGGTGAGCGACGCCGATAAAGTGGATATCTATCATTTCTAGTTTGTGTTTCCGAAAGAAAAGCATGTGGATACTGTTTCGTGGATTTATTGGCAGACGTACAAACCGAAGTGGGATTGTGGTGTCCGCAAGGTCCATGAACCTTATTGGTTTTTATCACTTCGTATAATAATGGATCTTTCTTTGCATCAAGAATTTCCGCATGATTGAATGATTTCATCAATTTGATCAAACCTCTCTTTAGCTACACAACAGAGTACATCCAGCATCTAACAGCACCATATATATGTACATATGTACATACGTTGCTTCAAGATAAAGTCCATCGAAGCTGTTGCTTGAAAAGTCTTGCTTGGACATCGTGACGATCGCTTTCTGATTGACCGCGATCCATAATACCGCACGTGTGTCATCTTATCCTGGAAGCACTCGGTCAGTTGCCTTGGGCTGCTAATGTTTGTTGATATTAGGGCGACCTCTTCGTGGCATCGTAACAAATTTCAATCTGTAATTGATCACTTTGTGTGCAACACACATACAGTGGACCAATAAAGTTTACATACACCTAGTTCCATTAAATTTCGACGCGTTTATTTATTTTAAAATGAATAGATTTTGTGATTTTTTTCTATCCGTATCAAGACAAGTATATTTAATATTAAATATAGCATATCAATACAATTTTATTTTATACACAAATAAAAAAAATAATGCTAAAGCCTAAAATACGGCTAATTTACTTATATCAAAAAAGTTTACGTACAGCAATGATTATTTATAAAAATCAAAAGCAATTACAATAGCTTTAGCGGTTTTTGGTCTACATTTTGTTGATATTATTGTCCCTAGACATCGATGTAAGCTCCCCACTCGATTTCTAGTATTATTTCCGGATATATTGACCCACTAATTCCATGATCCAGCTTTTTGGCCTTATTTTGAGGAAATTTGATGTTCTCGAATATGATTTTCCAAAAAGTTCCAGATATTTTGAACAAGATTAATGTATGGTGATTGCGGCACCTATAGAGTTATTTCTAATTCCATAACAACCCAGCACGTACAAGATGATATGGAGGATGGAGTCATGTGTAGAAGTTCACGCAAGTGAGGAAAGTTCTCTGATCGCCATTCACTTGGGAGTGCCCAGAAACGATTCTTTTACATATGACTCAAGCAGCTCACGACTTCCGGTCTTTGACCAAGTATCCTCTGGGTAGCCTAAGAACATCCGTTTGAAGGTGAGCTAAAGAAAGTGAGAAGGCGAAACATCCCCTGCATAGGATTGTGCGCTGCGTCTGGGACCCGCCACGTAAAAAACACCCCCTATGAAAAATAAACAACAGCCTCGGATGAGAGACCCCCCTTTTGATGACGACCATGGCAAACGAAATAAGGATTACGAATTGAGGGCATGCACCTGGAAGGTCCGGTCCGTTAATTGGAAAGGTGCCGCTGCTTAGCTGGTTGATGTCCTCGTGAAAATAAAGGCTGACATCACCGCCGTCCAATAAATGCGATCGTTGGGACAAGGACAGAGACGAGTAGGTCCTTGTGGCATTTACTACAGTGGCCATATAAAGGAGCGCAAGTTTGGTGTGTGATTCGTGGTGCGAGAGAGACTCCGTCGCCGAGTACTATCATTCGCTCCGACGAATGAAAGTCTAGCCACAGCATCAAAGCGAGGTTCTTCAACATATCGCTGATTTGCGCCCACGCCCCGACGGAAGAGAAGGACGATATGAACAAAGATGCCTTCCTCGGAGCACAACTATAAGCGCTGCCCCCGCCACGAAGTCAAAATCGTGCTTGGCAAAGAAGGTATCTTTGGTACGACGGTCAGTAAATTCAGCCTCCACGAGGAAACATCCCCAAATGGGTTGTGACTGATCGACTTCGCCGGGGCCCGAAATATGGTTATCTGTGGTACTGGATTCCAGCACAAGAAAATACATCAAGCTACCTGGCTGTCTCCGGATCGAAAAGCCACCAACCAGATCGATCATGTTGGGATAGATGGAAGACACGTCTCCAGTGTTCTAGACGTGCGTACGCTCCGAGGTCCTAACATCGACTCGGACCACTATCTTGTTGCAGCCAAGATTCGCCCCCGCCTCTGTGCAGCAAAAAACGCTCGTCAAGGTTCGACGTCGAGAAGCTGCAATCACAACAGACAGCAGAACGATTTTCTACTCGGCTTGCACTCCTACAGAAGGTTTCAAGACCGGAGCATACCCTTGTAGAGCCCCCAAAGGTGATCTAGTCACCGATGCCCCAAGCGTACATAAATTATGGAGGGAGCACTTCTCCGGCCTGCTGAATGGCAGTGAACGCACAACGTCAGGAGAAGACGAACCCGATTCGCCCATCGATGACGATGGAGCAGACGTTCCATTGCCCGACCATGAAGAGGTTCGAATAGCAATTGCCCGCCTGAAGAACAACAAAGTGGCGGGGGCCAACGGATTGCCGGCCGAGCTATTCAAACACGGCGGCGCAGAACTGATAAGAAGCATGCATCAGCTTCTTTGTAAAATATGTCGGACGAAAGCATGCCCAACGATTGGAATTTAAGTGTGCTATGCCCAATCCATAAAAAGGGAGATCCCACAATCTGAACCAACTACCGTGAGATTAGCCTCTTTAACATCGCATGTAAAGTTCTATCGAGCGTATTGTGTGAAAGTTTAAAGCCTACCGTCCACAAACTGATTGGACCTTATCAGTGTGGCTTTAGACCTGGAAAATCAACAACCGAACAGATATTCACCATTCGCCAAATTTTGGAAAAGACCCGTGAAAAGAGAATTGACACACACACTTTGTCCTTTATTTCATGTTTCCTTATTTGCCTGTCAAGATGTTCCCACAAATGTTCAATAACAGCCATTCTCAGACAACTAGAGCTGTATGCTTGTTGTCATTCTCCTGTTGGAAAACAAATGATCGCTCAAGCCCCAATTTTAAAACACTTTGCTTTCAATTATCTTTCAAGATGTTGACATAAACAGTTTTATCCATTATTCTTTCAATCACAACCAAATTTCCTACACTAGAAGCCGCCATACAACCCCACACCATTATTGAGCCACCACCATGTTTACTTGTACCGGTCATGTTTTGAGGATCGAGCTCTGAATTTGCTCCTCTCCATACTTTTCCACGTCCGTCGGAACCAAAAATTTTAAATTTACTCTCGTCAGAGAAAATAACGGTATTCCAAAAGTTTTCGTCTTTGGTTTCGAGTTTTACAAACTCAAGTCTTTTCTTTCTGTTAGTGCTATTTACAAATGGCTTTTTACGGATGTTTCGACCATAGAAACCAAAGCACGACGAATGGTTTGTGGGTAAGAAGTCTTGCCAGTTTCTTTTTCTATTTCGGCCTGTATTTTAGGGGCCCTTATTTTTGGGTTTTTCTGTACCTTTCGTACAATTATTCTGCGTTCCTGCTCCGTGAAAATTTTCGGGCGCCCAGTTCTTAGTTGATTCTGGGTATTACCATCTCTTTTAAATTTTTCAATAATTTTTTGTACTGTGGCGTTGCTTTTGTTAACATCTTTTGCAATTTGGCGTTGGCTTTTTTCATCTTTGTACAATTTTATTATTAAATCCTTCATATCCTGTGAAAGTTCATTGCCTCGAGGAGCCATGACCAAATTTTTAACTGAAATTCACTTTATAACTTTAAAAAAGGTTCGTGCCTACACAACGAAACAAATTTGTTGGTCTTTCTCGCAAATAAATCACATAAAGACCAACGAAATTCATAAATTTGCGAACTACATATGTACATACTTTTGTTACATGATTTTTATCGTTTCCTACGAAATGACGCCAGACCAGATAACGGAAAAATTTGTAGTCATCGTGTTTTTTATATTCTTTTAAGTAGTCTTGCATAGCACTCGCATACATATTTTGATAAAAAAAATGTCGAATTATTTGGAAGTAAATTCACATACTCAGCTATTAATCATGGTGCATACTTACTTTAGTGATGCACTGTACATATACAGTGGCTCACAGCTTATTTGACCCACCTTATATTTTCTAAAATAAATTAGTACAACTTTTTAACTAAAAAAGATAGCAAAAAAATAAAAACGCAGTTTTTTTTAGTTGAAGTTTAAGGTATAACAAAGCGCTTAAACTTTGTTAAATTAACAAAAGGTTTCATATTTATTCCACTTAAAAGAAAAATACACATTTTTTTCAATGTCACAGCTTGTTTGACCCACTGCATTTAGTGCACAGCTTCTCTTCCACGAAGCTTAGCCTAACGGTGCTTTTTTGTTTACACTTTGCTAATTACATATATTCGCACATAAAATTTACACTTTTGATTGGATTTTGTTAGGGAAGCACGTGTTACAACCATGGGAAGACGCACAACAATCGAACAACGGGAATTAGTCCTTAAACACCATAAAAATGGACTTTCTCGGCGAGAAATTGCAAAAATTGTGAATATACCAGATGATACCGTAAAAGCCATCATCCGGAGATTCGTTTTCGAAAACCGAATTGAAAATAAAGCAAGAAAAGCGCCAAACAAGAATTTTAGTAAACCTGATGTGGGCTATATTGTGCAAAAAATTAAAAAAAGACCCAAGGATTTCAGCCCCCAAACTAGCCAGTGAGATGCAGGACATAATCAGCTGAACATTTTGTACAGAAACTGTCCGACGTGTTTTAAGAGAACATAATTTTAATAGCCGAGTTGCTCGCAAGAAGCCGTTTATAAATAAAATAAACGGAGACAATCGCTTGAAGCTCGCAAAGGAGCACATTAAAAAGGATGCAGGATTCTGGAATGATATCATGTTTGCTGATGAGTCCAAATTCAATATTTTTGGATCCGATGGACGTTCCTATGTGTGGAGGAAGCCCAATACAGAGCTTCAAGATAAGCACCTAAAGCCGACTGTAAAGCATGGTGGTGGCCATGTAATGGTGTGGGCCTGTATGTCGGCTGCAGGTGTTGGAAGGCTTCAGTTCATAGAGTCAACAATGGACAAAATGCTTTATCTCAATATCCTGAAGGATAATTTGATTCAAAGCGCCGAGGATCTAGGAGTAAAGGAGGATTTTAGATTTTACCAAGACAGCGATCCCAAATATACTTCGGGAATCGTTCAAACTTGGTTAATTTACAATTGCCCACATGTGTTGTAACCACCGGCACAATCACCCGACCTAAACGTGATTGAAAACTTGTGGTCCATTTTGGATACCAATATCCGCAAACGACAGATCTCCAATAAAAATGATCTTAAAGTTGCGTTGATGGAGGAGTGGGCTAAAATACCTCCAAAAACAACAAAAAAGTTGGTGGAATCTATGCCAAAGTGCCTAAAGATGGTCATAGACGAGAAGGGAGGCCATACAAAATATTAAAATTTTGTTATCCTTTTGTTATTTTGTTAATTTTTATTTAATTTACGAAATGGGTCAAATAAGCTGTGACATGGAAATAATCAGTATTTTTCTTTTAAGTGGAAAAAATATGAAAACTTTTGTTAGTTTAATAAAACTTAAAAAGTTGTACTCATTTATTTTTGAAAATATAAGGTGGGTCAAATAAGCTGTAAGCCACTGTAAATATTTAGTATGAAGACTATTTTTGATTGAAGTTCCTTAATACATACATATTATTGAAATTTGTGACAACTTTATGTTTTTATTTCGTAAACTTTATTTGCAAATAAAACTACATGTCCAAAATTTCGATATTAGCTTTTGTACTTTTTTAATCAACGAAACACATGATGCACATAGATATATATGTATGTATAATTCTTTGTATGAGGTACGAATATAATAAATCTATAAGGGAAACAACCGAAATTGTAGGCAAAAAAAATCTACTGTATTTAACATTATTCAACGCTTTAAAAAAACCCGTACCTTATATAATAAAATGTTGGAAAATTGCATTTTGTAGATGGAGTGTTAGATGGTAAAGAATATATAGACATTCTGAAAGCAAGTGTTCATTGCAGCGTGGAGAAACATTGGATTCGTGATTGTTTTATGTTTTACCAAGACAATGACTCAAAGCATAAATCCTGGAATGCTAAAAATTGGTTGCTCTACAATTGCCCAAAAGTAATTTGTATGCCTGCTCAATCCCCCGACATTAAACCCATAGAGCAATTATGGGCAGAATTTAAAAAAAGACTGTCCAAAAGAAATATTAAAACAAAATCAGAGTTGAAGAAAGCCGTGGAAGAAGAATAGAGCCAAATAGAAGTTTCGGTATGCAAAAATCTTGTAGAAAGTATGCCACGTCGCCTCTAAGAGATCTTAAATAAGAAAGGAAAATCCACTAGATGTTGAACTCCCGCAGACTTTACAAACTGTCCCATTTCGAGTGTGAGTTGCCTTGAACGCACAATAAATGTAAATGTGTTCATTTTGCTGTTGTTATAGCATAAACTTTGGATTTTTTCTTCATATCAATAAAAATATATGTATGTCTTATTTGAAATAAAAAGGAATTTTTGAAAAAAATATCTTACCTTGCTTATAATTTATATTTTAAGTTAAAAAATCAAATAGTTTTTGGGGTGTCCCTTTTATAGTGTGAGTCAGTGTATATGGAAAATGTCATCATTTAATGCGAACAGTTTTACTGACGCCTGCTTGACCTTTTGTTTTGTATCGAATATGATAAAAATGTTGTGCATTTGGTAATTTTGGATGGTTTACGGCTGTGAACATGTTTCAGAAGGACGGCCATTGTTCATAACCACTATGAAAAATTACAGCGTCACATGCGGGTACCTTGAGGTGGATACTCGAACTCGCATCTTGACTTGACTCGTGGGGTAGGTGCAATTGCTTTAACTAATTTTAACTGGTCAAAAATCATTGTTTTTGTATCTTCAAACTGATTTAAGCAGTTTTCATATTTGGCGTAAGCCGAAGTTTTAAAATTTTTTGGTAGAGCTGAGTCATCACACTACCATTGCGTCATAAGAAACTTGCAGGCGTATCCAAAAATTGCCGACCTTTTCTTTGTGATTTTTAATGCCAATTCAGAGTAGTCCACATCACTGGGGGTATTAACTCACCCACCTCTAAATTGCAGATTCAAAGAGAGTCTATAGCCTCAAGACTATATTACAGACTTTTCACAAACTAAATAATTATTTCATTTGTTTAACTACAGCAAAAGAAAAGTTTGGGCAAAGGCAGAGACGCTCCTATTCCTAAAGTGCTACAGATAGAGGAAGGATGCGTTTCCTGCATTTCATAGATGGTTTCTAATAAAAAAGCTATGAAAATTCCATACGGCCTTAATTAAAATGCCGAATATCTCGAGAAGTATTAATGGTAGCGATTTTGACCTTGTTCCTTTTTTGTAGCAAATAAATCTTATGAACTCTATACTCTGAACAGGCGTTAAAAATCAAAAGGGAAAATATCGAGAATTTTTGAATCCGCTTCCAAGTTTCTTATGACGCAATAGTAGAGTCTGATGACTCAGCTCTACCAGAAAATTTTAAGTTTGGCATGTACATTTTTTCTATAGCTCTTGTCATTTACGAGATACTTACATACATATGTATGTTTATACAAAATAAATATATTTAAAAAAAAAACTAAAAAACACGCTTTTAAAGAATATCAAACTAAAAAGTGAAAAATAATTCTTTGTATAAACTTACAATAATAATGAAGGAAAAATTTTTGCATTATTGTGAAAAAAGGTGGGGTGCTTTGTGACATATTTTTCATACAAACATACATATATATGTGTATATGTGTGTACATTTGTACATATTGAATCATTTTTCACTTTTTAAGCTTAGTTTCCAGCTCTCAAGAAATGTAAAAACTTCATATAAAAAAACGATTAAGAAACGGTCAAGTAACTTTCCTGCAATAAATCTACTTGTGCTAGTATGCAGCTTTAAAGAAATCTGGTACTAATTTTTAGTACATTTTTCAATAAAATGAGAATATGGCAAACCTGGTTTTGCGAAGAAACATGAAATCAACAATTGTTTCTTGAAAGAAATTCAAAGTAAATCGTTAAAATCACCCTAAATTAGTTAAAATCATTATTATGAAGTATATTTCAGTTTGAAATGTTGTATAAAACTTACCAATTATCAACAACATTCCTTAAGGTTGGTATCTAGCTCTCAAGTAATTGCTCAAGAAAAAAAATACATAATTTCTTCAAGTAATTTTGACAACTGGTTACGCATTGTGAATGATCCACATTAGAAGAGCAGGAGAAAATAAACAAACAAAATAAACTTAGGAGTGTAAGCACATAAATATTTGTATTGCGATCTAAGGAATATGTATGGATGAAGATTGCACACTGGTCGATTTCATAGGCCAAAAATAAAAAAAAAAAGTTTGAAATTTACCATTGTTTGTATCAACAATATTTCTTAAAATACCAATAAAACTAACTGTAAATATATTTTTTGGCTATCCCATTCGTACGCCCTACGAAAAGCGAGAGAAGTGAGGCAATAGAAACACGCGAATGTGCAGTGAAAATAGCTTAAAATTTTTCTCTCATAAAAAAATTAAATTTTAGCATTAAATCGCGTTTAATCACCGTAAATTAAAATGAATATTGAAAAAAAAGGTAAAGACTACATAACTAATCGAGTTTTATGTAATAATATATTGACCTATTTTTTTAAAATTATTGTTTTACCAGTGACCTGTTGAGTGGTGTACTTTTCTTTACATATTGATTTTAGCTATAGAAAAAGTAGTGATCCCCGTCTCGCCCTCAAATGAAATATGTTTGGTAATATTAGTTAATGGTTTCTAAGCTCACGTTTTTAATTTTAGCTGCTACCTTTTGCTCCTCTCTGTGTTATTCGTGTTATTCTACCAAGCATTTTTTGTGTTGTTTTGCTTATGCATACGTTCGTGTACGTACTTGCTTACGTGAATATTTTGTTTTTGTGTTTTGTTCGTTATTTGTTTGAGCTTTAGTTTTAATAATATCATTTTGCTAATTTCATGAAACGTTTGTCTTATTCGTACATACATATATTCAGGCACATCATATCAATGTCAACTTTCCCGCATTTATATTTTTGAGATGTGGTGTTTAGAAAAAGGTTCATTTGCAGATAAAGCTGAAAAAGTATATGACGAGCTAAAACAAAGATTTGAATCTGATGGTTACGAATATGTTGAAAGTAGTGTTATGAAAAGACTAAATTATATATTTAAAAAATTTGGAGAAATGTGGAAAAAAAACAGAAGGGCAAAATCCAAAGTTATCGAAAAAAAATCCGATTGGTTTGCACAACATGAATGTATATTATTAAGTCGACAATCATCTACATTGAGTCAAAATCGAGGACGTCCTAGATTAAGTTTGGTAGAGTGCTCAGGAAGAACCAAGCGGCGACGGATAGCAGATTTAGCAGAACTCGATGTGTCCGCTGCTGATGATTTGCGTTTGGCTTGTAGTCAACCGAATCCGTTGATATTTCCAGCAAAAGCGTGTGAAGTAATTTCACTTATAACCGAAGCCAATTTAACAAAGAATCAATATCTACTAGAGAAGCTATTAGAAGCTTCGTAAACAATAAATTTGATATTAACTTCTTTCCCTGTTATGATAATATTGTAAAGGGAGAACAGAAAAGTTATCCTGAGCAAATAAGAGTTTCAGAAGCTGTCGCGGAAGTTGAGCTACAAAAATTATTGGACCACACTGCGTCGCGAATTTTAGAGATGCAAAGCGATGTGATTAATGAACTCGAGGAGTCCTCTAATTACCTAAAATTATTAGGAAAATGGGGATTTGATGGTAGCCCTGGGCAGAGCGAATAAAAGCAAAAATTTGAAAATAATGATTTGGAAGACAGTAATTTATTTATCACGTCATATGTTCCTCTCCAACTTATAACAAAATCTAAGAATGATGAGGAGCATAAAATAATTTGGAAAAACCCTCGACTGTCGTCCACCCGCTATTGCCGCCCTGTTCGAATCTACATTCGGTTTTTTGAATATTTTTTTCACCTTTCTTATAGACTTGAAATAAGACAATGGCAAATAAGGGACTCAGAAGATAAAGAACGATTTCTGCGAAGGAAACAAAGTATTCAGTGCGAGTTTCGTAAAAAAATGGGTTTAATTGTCGACAAACCTAAAACAGGTGGTAGTGGATCTTCAAATGATGGGAACACGGCAGGAAGATTTTTCAATGATGCCCATATATCTGCTGAAATAACTGGCATAGAAAAACACCTAATTGAAAATTGTGCAACATTACTGCAAGCTATATTGTCAGGGTATAAAATTAATGTGGAAAAATTCAGGAAATTTGCGTTAGATACTGCAAGAGAGCTAACATCCAAGTATTAATGGTATTATCTTCCTCCCTCAGTGCATAAAATTTTAATTCACGCTCCCGATGTTATTCAGTACGCATTACTTTCAATTGAAGAGCTCTCTGAAGAAGCTGCTGAGGCAAGGAATAAGGACGTTAAATTGTATCGACTCCATCATACACGAAAGAACTCAGGGGTCGCTACAAATCAGGACTTGTTTAACCGATTACTTTTAAGCTCAGATCCTCTGATCACTGGTCAACGAAAATTACCAAGCAAAAATACATCGATTTTATTAAAATCAGTTTTCGACTTAGTTGAATAATACGCAAAAAAATTTTTTTTTATTTGCCAACTTTAACTACTTCTAATAAATTAAAATTCGTTATCATCACTATCACATTATTACAATTCTTTTGTCCTAAACTTCATTGCTTTAATAAATTAGTCAAAAGCAAAGCAAAAGATTTTGGCTCTTTTACTAATTATTTTTCAATGGGCGGGAGACGGCGTGGGTAGTGAGAGAGGGGGATCCGAAGCGGTTTATTTATATTATTATTATTGTTTTTTACTGATTATAATTTAAAAAACCTAAGATATAAATTTTACTCTGATATAAACAGTGGAAGTATTTTTGGCCGCTGATTTCATACAAGACCGTCCACTGTGGATTGGTAAGTTTTATATCAAATTTCAAAATGAACTATACGAGTATTTCATAATAATAATTTTAACTAATTGTAGGATAAATTTAATGAATACTTTGAATTGTGGTGCCATGATGGCTGCCATGGAGATGGATGCTGAATTCCAAAAAAAAAAGAGGGTAAGAAGGCGAGATAATGGGTGAGTCCATACCTTAAGGAACAAAACGACAAGGGAAGGTTCATGTCCGATTTCGAAGCCCTGCGCAATTTACCAGATTTATTCGTTGAAAACTTTCGCATGACACCACAAGTTTTTGATGAACTGTATGAGATGGTGGAGCCGCATTTACTTCCGAAACGCAACAGCAGGCCAAAAGATTTCATTCCAATTAAAGCCAAATTGGCAGTGGTACTGGAGTATGTCTTAAACATTTTTGCCAAAGTACCTTTTATAACCGTGTTATGTTTTTTTGAAAATTATTCTTACAGATATCTAGCTTCGGGGGATTTGCAATACTTTAGCTTCTTGCTATCGTATCAGCAAACAACATTTTGGCAGGATCGTGAATGACGTTTGTGAAGCATTATGTACCGTACTGAAAAATGAAGTGCCCGATTGGACGGAACAAAATTTGCTAGAAATAGCTAATGGTTTTGAAAACCAATGGAATTTTCCCAATTATGTTGGCGCCATTGACGGAAAACACATTAATATAAAAGCACCTCCAAAAAGTGGAAGTATATTTTATAACTACAAAGTAAGATCACATTATATGTATGCCTCGGTTGTACTAAAAAGTAATACGAATTTTAAAATTTTTAATTTATAGGGTTTTCATTCAATTGTGTTGCTGGCTACCTGAGATGCGAACTATAAATTTACATAATTGGTTATAGGTGCTTATGGAAGCGAAGGCGACTCTCATATTATGCGAAATTCTAAGTTTGGCACCAGAATTCTGAACGACACCTGTCGATTTCCTCCTGACAGAGTAATTAATCAAAAAAAAAATTGCCTCATTTCATTGTGCGAGACGATGCCTTTCCTTTATGTAAGCGCTTAATTAAACCTTATAGCGCCACACAACTCTCGGTAGAGCAAAGGATTTCTAACTACAGGATAAGTAGAGCTAGGCGGTGCATTGAAAATGCTTTCGACATTTTAACTGCAAGATGGCTTTGCCTTAGAAAACTTTTATTTTGCAAGCCTGAACGAGCGCAAGTTGTTGTTTCGGCATGTTGCCTCTCGCATAATTTCCTTACAAATACATACATAAGTGTCGCCGAACCTATGTATAATTCGAATGCGTTTTCTGG
Organism: Bactrocera zonata; assembly: GCA_037783105.1. NCBI lineage: Eukaryota > Metazoa > Arthropoda > Insecta > Diptera > Tephritidae > Bactrocera > Bactrocera zonata. The sequence goes on along the minus strand of JBAWJQ010001134.1, from coordinate 346,592 downwards.
CTTTGAAGATATCACTGGAAATTGGATACTATAAATAGTGCAAAAAGTGACTGAATAATGAATAATAAAAATCCGGTGTTACAATTTTTTTAAAAACCAGAAGAAGTGTAATAGAATTATCGATACATTTCGATATTTTGAAACTAAATTTCGTAAATACATAAATGTAACGTTAACACGGGTTCTTTTAAATATTTGCAATGTGAAATTGATAGCATTATTTAAATAATATTTAATTATATAATTTAAATAATTAAATTCAATTAAGCGGATAAAAAATTGTAAGAAAAAGTTTCGATAAATTTCGATATTTTGAAATTTAATTTTTTAAATATTTAAATGTAACGAATATACCGGTTCATTTGAATAGATATGTTTATATGTTTGGTATTTTCGAACTATATGTAATATAAGTATGTAGTTATTTTACATTTTTATATTATTTCTTTTTCTTTTAAACCGTTTAGGTGTTTCCAATAAAACACCTAAACATATTTTTGCTTGTGAGCGGCATTTTTCGGCAAAAATGCGCCTTGAAAAGCGATTGCGTTCGAGGGCCGTTTCCGATATCAATTTAAAAGTTGAGATTTTGCTCCCCAAGTGGAAGAAGCTGTCTCAAATACACACAATGCATCGAGACAGCTTTTTCCAATTATTGAAAGTGAGATAGAAGATGGAATTTTAGAGCCTCTTCCATTTTTTGAGGAGGATACATCTTTTAATTTTGATAAGGCCACGCAAACAGGTAGGAATCTGACAGCAGGTACAGAAAGGAAGAAGAAATTGAGGGCAGAAAATAGGGTTTTGAAAATAAAGTTAGAAGAAAAAGAGCAGGAAAATAGGAGTTTAAAGGCCCAGTTAGTTGAAATGGCCGCAGAGTTGGAAAGATGTAGGGAACAGCTAAGGAATAGCTAATTTAGGGAACAGTCAGACCCTCTTTCTTTAGTTTGTAGTAAAGTTCCTTCTCAGTTAGGTGCTTGCATTAGGAGTAGTTTTATAAATAGTAATCGCCGTACCCATGGTCGGCGATATGACAATTTTTTGAAAACGATAGCTTTGGGTGTATTTTTTCTATCACCAGTTGCTTATCGGCACTTAAAGCACTAATTAGATTTTCCATCCGAAAGTACTTTGGAAAACTTTGTTACAGACTGGCCCCGTCTCCCAGGTTGCACCCAAAGTAGCATAAAATCGTTAGAGATTAGGAGTAGGGGATTCACTTTCGAACAAAAGTTCGTGTCGGTTTCATGTGATGAAATGTCACTAAAATGTCATTTGCAGTATGATAGGAAATTCGATAGGGTGATAGGTATTGAGGATTATGGCGATGAAAATCGCACTTCTAGATTAGCAACTACTGCAATGACTATAATGGTGCAAGGTATAGGTGGAGATCCTTGGTCCCACCCATTGGCTTATTTTTTCGTAAAAGGGGATGTCCTCAAGAAATATATTCTTAAAGCCATTACCCAACTGCAAAATATAGGACTAATTCCTTGCCATTTTGTTTGCGACCAGGGCACCAATTTTCAGAATTTCGCTAATTTATTAGGTGTTTCAGCGTCACGGCCTTTTTTTAATGTTAATGGCAAGGAAGTGTTTTTTTTTTTATACGAAAGCCCCATTTATTGAAATTTAGTCGAAACTGCTTACAAAATATTAAAAATAAAGTTGATTTTAAAAATAGTCGCGTATGTTGGTCAGATATATGTAGTCCATTTTTATAAACAGGACTCTAAGTCGAGTTATCGGTATGCGCATAAATTAACCGATGCTCATATTTATCCAAATACCTTCCAAAAAATGAAGGTTAAATTCGCGTCTCAAGTATTGAGTAATACGGTCGCTTCTGCTATGCTTTCTCTTTACAGCTCGGGAGCCTTAAGCTCAAATAGTATGAGCTTCATTAATACCGCGGATTTCTTTTCTTTTTTCAATAAATTGTTCGATATCTTTAATAGTAGTTTCACTGGGGCCATTGTACCCACTAAAAAAAGTTTTTATAAGTTCTCCAGAGCAAAACCAGTTTTTAAATGAGGCAGAACAAGTTTTAAAAACTATTCGGGTCGTAGACGATTTAGAAAGCAACACAACCAATAATTTTAGTTTTATAAAGGGGTGGGTGTTAAATATTAACAGTTTAAGACGATTGTGGCGATTTTTGTCACACTCAGGTTTTCCGTACTTGAAGACGAGACGACTATGTCAGGACAGTTTAGAACATTTAGGGTATTCACAAGGTGTCATATTGTGTCATATCGTCATATTGTCATATTTTTTTATGACTGTCATATTAGCACTGTTGTTGTTTCACATGCAAAATTAAAATATGACTGATACAACACTGCGCGGTATGTTTATTGAGTTCGCTATTCTATCGGCTGTATTTGTTTACAAATATATATGTTATCTAGTTTGTTTAGGAAATCGTGGGGCTTACGTTACGTAAACGTCGTAACAAAAGGAAACTGTGAGCTGCCTTTAGAACCTGATGCTACAGTAATTTCGGAACATAGTAATAATGTTCTACTTGATGTGTGTAATGATTCACTATTGAATGACCTTTCTTGGCAGGATTTTCAAGGTTTACCACGGCCTGAACGATCTCTCGTTGGATCAATCGCATTAGATAGTAGTTTAAAAATCAATTTTTTGAAAGAAAATGCGTTTAGCTACTTTTGCGGCTATTTTTATTTAAAAATTTTGAAACTGCACTCATGTTCCCTGCCTTTACCAGATTTAGGAGATGAAATTCCTTCGGACGAATTCATCTCCATGCATCAAAATCAAATAGACAAATGCAACTTAGTCAAGCCGCCTAAGGATTTTATTGCATTTGTAAAAATTTTGGAAGAAAGATTTTTAGAAGAATTCGACAGTAATTGTCATAAAATAGGATTAGGAGATATTCTTTTTAATAAAATGAAAGATGTTAGGCCCTTTTTGTGTTGTGATAATTGTGACCCAAAAATAGTTTTAGCCCTTTTTATTAGAATTATAATATATTTTTAACAAAATTTTTAAATAAAGACCTTTCTGTCCCTAACTTTAAAAATAAAATTTTGTGTGTTTCACACCTAAAGGTTGAAATTTTTTTTTATTTTTTTAGTGGTTACAATAAGCGAACTTAATCTTACGAAAGAAAATAAAAAAGTAAAAATTTTGTAAACAGTTAAGATAAAGAGGCTCTAAAATAAGAAAGCAATTTTTTTTAAGGAAAATTAAAATTTGGGATGTAAATGTAGGCATTTGTATATACTTATGTAAATAATTTGTTATACTGTGATATTTTTATACATTTTTTACATGAATTGTTATTGTTTTGTTTTTTTCGTTGCATGTATACATTTATCGTTTTGTTTATTTTTTCGTTATATACTAATGAATTGTTATCGTTTTGTTACTTTTTGTAAATAAATATTTAATGGGTGATATAGGCCTAAAGGGGAACCGAGCACCCAAAAATAACTTCGGTAAAGCGCCGTTTTGCATACCTCCTGGGTGGTGTGGAAAGTGCAATTGGGCATTTTAATTTAAATGCCCAAAAATTCTTATTTTGTTCGATCTGGCCACAATGCAAAATGTTATAAAAACGCTTATTTTGAGGCGCTCTCACACTGGAATAAGTTGGGCATCCCATTATTCCTGATACAAACGCTAATGGCAGAAACATCTTCTCACTTCGCTACGAGCGGCAAGCGTTTTGTTCTCGATTTCATTCAAACAATGTTGTCATTACTCAATACGCATATGTATGTAGTTTTGTACACCTCTAAGTTTTCAATCATAATTTTTCATAATATAAAATATCAAAACAGAAATCAAACTATTAAAATTAGTTTATATATTTGTAAATAATAGCATTCGATTCTAAATTTGAGTTATTTTAAGAAAATTTCAAATATATTGAAGACATCATTATAATTACTACAGTATATCGAGCCTGGCAACCCTGTGGAAAGCCCCAAGTCGTTGGAAATTCTACGATTGGCGGGTGGCAGAAGGGTTGTTGGGTAATTATTTACATTGCGCTCTCATAAAATTCATTTGGTCATATGTGTTTGAAGAAACAGTGGTTCATAAATTGAAGCTATTATTGAAATTACTTTTTATAAGGAAGTTTAAAGAAATAACCTGGTTTGAAACTTTTTGCTTCGATAATTATATCTAAAATAAGAAGTAGGTTATCTGATTTAAATTTTGGTACAATAATGAGTGTAGCTATAGCAAATAAGATTAAACCAAACATATAATTTATTATTTCAAATAAACAAAATTAAATGCTGATATAAAGACGTATTAAAAAAAAAAATAATTACTAAAATTAAATATTTATTATACTTTTTGTTATTTGTCTTACATTTAATAAATTTATAGTAGTTACAAAGAAACTTAAAATTGTTAGGCAATTTTACAGTTATTATTCACAGTGCAACTTCTCATATATGCGCGCGCTCTCATTTGTAAACATGGTGTGGGAAAATCCGTTGCTCTCATTTATAAATATGGAGTGGTAAACTACGTTGTTCTCACTTCCCTCTTCATGTTTGCCCGCGATGATCCCCTCACCTAGCCCTCAAAATGTGCACTCGTGCCCGCACGTGAAAAATGCCACTGAGGGCTAATGTGCCCATCCCTGATCTAGCATCAACAACTGTATACGATGCTTCAAGATAAAGTCCATCAAACATCGCAGCTGTCGTGCTTTAATATCGTGATGATCGCTTGCTGATTGGTAGCTATCCATAAATCCACACGTATGTATGTCATCACATCCTGGGAATACTCGTTCATGTGTCTTGGGCTGCCATAGGTTGATGGCAAAAAGAACGCCGACCGATATTAGCGCGATCTCTTCGTGGCTTCGTAGTAAATTTCAATCTGTAATTGATCACTTTGTGTGAAATAGACATCAAGTTTTCACTGAATAATTTTCATTAATTTTCTTTTGAATAGCCGGAATAAAAAAACAAAAAATTGAACGATTCAAATAATTTTGTGGAAAAAAGTTAATATCTGGAATTGTCCAATTTGGAAACTAGATAGTAGCCGATTCTCAGACCTACTGAATACGCATATAAAATTTGGTAAAAATCGGTAAAGCCGTTTCGGAGGAGTACGGTAACTATCATTATGACATGGAAATTTTATATATTACATTAAAGTTTTATGGTCATATGTAAACTTTTGTAAGACTGTGTAGATCGTCGCATCAGAAAAATGACAATAAGAAAACAGGACCTTAAAAACGTGCTACTCCAGGAATGGGATCTTATTTCTAAAGATTATACAAAAAAATTAGTTTTTTCAATAAAAAAAACAGATTAAATGCTGTACTTCAGAGCAAAGACGATTCATCTAAATATGGATTTAATTATTATTATTACGTTTCATTTTGTTGAAAATACGTTTTTGGTAAGAGTATGTAGACTTTTCTGCACACTTTTCTGTGATATGAAAGTGCTTTTTGGTTGGAAAGGTACTTGTATATTTTCGCCAAAACCAACGGTAAAAAGTACGTTCTAGATTTGAAAAAAATACATATGTACATACATATGTATGTATGTATAGATACTATGCAAGTAGTTAGACTTTTCTAATTGTAAGTTTTAATAGGGAAATTTCACCAAAATGGAAGCTAAACAGAAAATTTTCAACGGAATTTTAGTTTTAAAATAACTTCGACGCGCGAAGATTAATTCGTTTCCGTTCGCGTTAAAGAAAATTTTTGTAAATTAGAAAAATGTCGCAAGAAAGAATGTGTCGTGATCGCGAGTGCATTTCCGCGGATAATCAACTTTTTTCTTTCGCAAGGGATGAAGAACAATAAAACAAATTTGGCGAAAAACCTGAGGACCCCACGACCGCTGGTTTTACCCACACACAATACTTTCGTTTGCATAAAGCACTTCGAGCCAAGTGCAGTGGGCGTGAAGAAATTGACGGCAAGTGCTGTGCCAACACCCTCAACCTTCGTGAGAACTTTTTTAATAATTAAAATTAAACTTAAATCTGCAAGAGGCAAAAGTACCATTTTTCCGTTAAAATTTATAATTAAAATTGTTGGTATAATAATATTTCTTGTAATCTTTTGGATTACCAAACGTTTGTCCTTACATAATTGAGGTGGATTGAAACGACACTCATCTCTCGATAATTTTCTTTTCATGTTCATCAAGAACAGTATCGAATGATTTAAAATACATCCATTTACCCGAGTACAACAGTTAATTAATTTCGTCGACTTCTACATGTTTAGTCAATATACTCTCACTTAGCTTGTGATTTTAAATACATTGTTTGAAAATATGAATTTTAACAAAAAAAGATCTTATATCCTTCCCCTGGTTCTAAGCTACCTCCTCCTCACCAAATGTGCCAAATATTTTTTTTAATACTTGTATATTTATAAGTGAACGCAATATATTGGGAAGCATACACCACCCACGCACAATATACATAATTGTTCAAAAGAAAATGTATCTAGGTTAGGTATATTTACAATTCATTTAATTTAATGTTATTTATGTATGTAATTATATTAGTTTTACGCAAGTATATTGATTATTAGTAAAAATACGGATGCCGATATTAAAACTGAATTACAAATAAATACCATTAGGAATATGTGTATAATTGTCTGAATATTGTGATATAATTATTGCGTGACCTGTGCACTACATTCAGATTGTTGTAGTACAGTTAAAATGTAAAAACTCGGCTATTCGTTGTATCGAGGTGTTCACTGTTTAGAGTGGGGTATGGTACCGATGATTGTAATCTTGAATATTATACATAAAAAATAAATATGGCACATGTTAATGCATGTATTATATGTATTTACACCCCCATTCTGTGCACTTGCCAAATTAATAAAATATTGAAAATTAACTCAAATTTTTATCAAGCGAGAAATATTTTGGTATTCTGTAGCAGTCTTGATAAAAGTAAAAGCTCAATTGGCAAAGCGTTTTCCCCACAGGTGTGGTGAAGAAAATAATGTACATATATAGAAGCAGCTGATTTTTATTCAAATTATTCGTTAAAATGAACTCTCCTACAACGTAAGTTTTCAAGTTTTAATTATTAACAAAATTTATAATTTAACATTTATTTGATAGTAAACCAAAACACGATCGAGCTACTCACGAGCAGCTGGAGGCATATGCTTTATTTTGCCAAGCACACCCAGAAATGGGTACGGGGAAAAATTGCCCAAAAACGCCTCAACAGATGAAGGAATTATGGCAACAGCTGGCAGATGTATGTATGTACTTAATTCTTGTAGAGGACCAATTCGAAATGCTGCAAAATGGAAAGAGGTAACATTTTAGTTTATGTTGATACATTTATTCGTTTATTTATTATATTGTGTTAACTTGTACGTTAGGAGTTTGGAAAAGCTAACTGCGCAGTCGTGCAAGGCGGTTAAAAATGAGTCAAAGGCTTACAGGTGGAAGTCCAAGCTCCAAGCCGATGACCGATTTTGAAAAAAAGGCTTTATCTACATTTGGTTCGGCTGCTGTAGATGGGATAAAAAATGTTCAAAGCCTTGGTTTAACGCCTATAGAGCAAACGGTTGAATGCGCAATTTCAGCACCAACGGGTAGTCCTCTACAATTATGCAGTCCCGTAGAAGCAACCCCAAATCCCGAACAACATCCAGCAAGTCCATCGACACCATCTACGTCCATTACTTAGCTTGGAGAACCAGGTGAGTTTTCATTATGATATACTAGCTGACCCCGCAGCCATTGCCCTGCGTGAATTTATGTGTGTTTGAAATGAAAAGAAAGTTGAATTTATATTGTGTTGAAAATCATTTTTTTTAATATAGCGCAGCTTGATAAACAAATTTTTTTGTTTTCTGTTCTGGTGCGTAAATATACAAAGAAGATGGGTTTCCAATTCGTGAGCACGAAACATGGCTTTTCTAGATCTATGCCACACTTCTATCTATCTCTCCTTTTGTCCTTTTGATTGCCATCACAAATGCAATTTTCTCTGGAAACGGAATATATTTGAAATGAAATTACTGTCCCTTTATATTCGGTAACTGCGTCACAATTATTGGGGTTCTTTACACAGTTTCGGTGAATAAATGAAGATTGTGAAACATACAAATGACAGATCTAACTTTGAGATGCAAATTATGCTGCGGCATACCAAGCCTATCCAAAGAATTTAGAAATTCCACTGGATAATTCACGGCTTTGTCTTCATTGTCAAGACGATCGATCGATTTGTATGAGCGCAAACCCTTCTGAATTTGACTTTGAATCTTCCAGTTTAAGTCATTAACATCTGTATTTTTGGCAACTAAAACTGCGCGGGCTCTCAAGCAATCGCAGTTATGACAATTTGCTATTGTTGGGATAAACGTGATCAGTTCTTCTTTCGTTGAAGTGAATTGACAATAGGTAGGAAAAATTTATATCAAACCAATGGAAGTATCAATCGAAATTTGCCCATTTCCAATCATTAGCGAATACAATGTAAATTGTCATCGATAATATCATTTTTTTCGTATCCCGTAATTGACGCGAATTTGAAAGATGATATGTCGAAATGATCTTCGCGAAAAGTATGTGAACTTCAGTGGCATGCGGAGTAGCTATCGCATCGTCCATCATTTGATTCCAGTTATTATCATGTTCCAGTAATTGTACTTGCTGGCTTGCAAACACTCTACCATTCACAGTACGCAATGACTTAAATGAAGTTGAACCGTGAGGCGCACCATAGTCGGGAAACTTTCATGAAATGCAAAAGTAAATATCCTACAAAGCGCTTTATTGCAGTTCACGTATCGACCCATTTGATACTTACTGATCTCATCTCATTCAAGGCCAATAATCGCAATGTTGCTTTCCTTGGTGATATATTTGCAAACGTATTTCAGTGATTTCACCAAACTGTAATACTCAAGTTTTGAATGTGAATTAGACAACATTGGCGAATATAGTACGATCCATGCGTTGTCAACTTCGATATTCACTCCTCTAAATTGAATCCTAAATGTTCTGCTATTGTCGTCTGGTGAGCGACGCCGATACAGTGGATATCCATCATTTCCAATTTGCGTTTCCTAAAGAAATGCACGTGGATAGTGTTTCGTGCATTTATTGTCAGACATAAAAACTGAAGAAGGATTGTGGTGTTCGCAATGTTCATGAACCATATTGGTTTCTACCACTTCGTATAATTCTGGATCTATCTCTGGATCAGGAATTTCCGCAAAAATGATTGCATCAATTTAATCTAATGTAACCACCATCCACCATCCAAAAAAGAAGAAGCGGCAAACCTCTTCTTTGCCCCTCAACAGAGTACATCCAGCATCTAACAGCACGTTGATTCAAGATAAAGCCCATCAAACATCATAACTGTTGATTGAAAATTCGTGTTGTGACATCGTGACGATCGCTGAGTAGCTATCGCGTTCCATAATTCAGCACGTACTATATGTCATCGCATCCTGGGAGTACTTCCTGCATTGCCTTGCCTTAGGCTGCCATAAATTGATGCCAAACAGAACGCCGACCGATATTAGCGCGACCTCTTCGTGGCTTCGTAACAAATTTCGATCTGTAATTGATCTTTTTATGTGAAACACGCATAAAGTGTTCACTGAATAATTTTCAAAAATTTTTCTTTTGAATAGCTGGATTAAAAAAGCAAGCGACCGAAATTGAACGATTCAAATAATTTACAAATCAAAATATTGAAAAACAAAACAAACAAAAATTGAAAAAAAATTACATATGTATATGAAAAGAAGTTATTTTTTGGAATTGTCCAATTTTCCGACCTTTCCTAATTAAAAGTATAAGGTATTTTTATTTCTAAACCTTCCCCGATCCACAACGAACACATTAAAAAAACAATTATCAAATTTGGTTCAGTCGTATGAAAGTTATGAGCGTACATACATTTTGGCGATTCATTTTTATTTATGTAGATGTATTTTTTGGACAATTCCAAAAAATAACTTCTTTTCATATACATATGTAATTTTTTTTCAATTTTTGTTTGTTTTGTTTTTCAATATTTTGATTTGTAAATTATTTGAATCGTTCAATTTCGGTCGCTTGCTTTTTTAATCCAGCTATTCAAAAGAAAAATTTTTGAAAATTATTCAGTGAACACTTTATGCGTGTTTCACATAAAAAGATCAATTACATATTTTTATTTATGTAGATGTAATCTATATAAATAAAAATGAATCGCCAAAATGTATGTACGCTCATAACTTTCATACGACTGAACCAAATTTGATAATTGTTTTTTTAATGTGTTCGTTGTGGATCGGGGAAGGTTTAGAAATAAAAATACCTTATACTTTTTATTAGGAAAGGTCGGAAATTGGAAAATTCCAAAAAATAACTTCTTTTCATATAATTTTTTTTTTTTCAATTTTTGTTTGTTTTGTTTTTCAATATTTTGTTTTGTAAATTATGTGAATAGTTCAATTTCGGTCGCTTGCTTTTTTAATCCAGCTATTCAAAAGAAAAATTTTTGAAAATTATTCAGTGAACACTTTATGCGTGTTTCACATAAAAAGATCAATTACAGATTGAAATTTTTACGAAGCCACAAAGAGGTCGCGCTAATATCGGTCGGCGTTCTGTTTGGCATCAATTTATGGCAGCCTAAGGCAAGGTAATGCAGGAAGTACTCCCAGGATGCGATAACATATAGTACGTGCTGAATTATGGACCGCGATAGCTACTCAGCGATCGTCACGATGTCACAACACGACTTTTCAATCAACAGTTACGATGTTTGATGGACTTTATCTTGAATCAACGTGCTGTTAGATGCTGGATGTACTCTGTTGAGGGGCAAAGAAGAGGTTTGCCGCTTCTTCTTTTTTGGATGGTGGATGGTGGTTACATTAGATTAAGTTGATGCAATCATTTTTGCGGAAATTCCAGATCCAGAGATAGATCCAGAATTATACGAAGTGGTAAAAACCAATATGGTTCATGAACATTGCGAACAACACAATCCTTCTTCGGTTTGTATGTCTGACAATAAATGCACGAAACACTATCCACGTGCATTTCTTTAGGAAACGCAAACTGGAAATGATGGATACCCACTGTATTGGCGTCGCTCACCAGACGACAATGGCAGAACATTTAGCATTCAATTAAGAGCTGTGAATAACGAAGTTGACAACATATGGATTGTACCATATTCGCCATTGTTGTCTAATTCAAATTCAAAGCTCATATCAATGTTAAGTATTGCAGTTTGGCGAAATCGATCACGTAAGTTTGCAAGTACGTCACCAAAAGACGTAGCGGCCAATAACCGCTATGGCCGTGAACGAGATGAGATCAGCAACTAGCAAATAAATCGATGCGTGAAGTGCAATGAAGCATTTTATTATGTATTTACTTTTGCGATTCATGAACGTTTTCCGACTGTTGTGCATCTCGCAGTTCATTTGGAGAATGGCCAAAGAGCGTATTTTAACCCCTAGAATACATTACAGCCAGTGGAAACACCGCCAGCAACAAAATTAACATTGATGAGTTTTTTCTCAACTTTCGTCGGTGATTCGTTTGCGAGAACATTGCTCTATTCGGAAATTACGTGATATTATACATGGAATGCATCGTCGAAGAAATAGCTACGCAGAAAGCAAGGCCAACCAGTAGATTGACATCCAGGTGTGTTTTCAACTATTGCCTTATGACGAATTTACACAATCCACCCGAAAAACGACGATTGCTTCTACCTTCGGTTGCTATTGACAAATGTACGCGGTTCAATTTCAATTGAGTCATTGCGTATTGTGAATGGTGTTTACAACTTTTTGAGAAGCATGCCATTATTTACAATTCCTGGAACATGATAATCAATGGAATCAAAAGATGGAAATCAGCCTTCAAATCGGCGTCAATTATAGGATACGAATAAAAATGACATTGCACTTTAAATCGTTTTCGATAAGAATTGGAAATAGGAAAATTCCAACTAATACTTCCAGGCGTTTGATACTAATTCCACGTGCTTTTTTTCAATTTTAGCAGTCAAAAATACCGATGCTAATGACTTAAACTGGATGATTCTATGTCAAATTCCGAGAGCTTTGCGCTCATATGAAATGATCGTCTTGACAATTAATACGAAGCCGTTAATTATCCAGTAAAATTTCTAACAGCTTAAATTAGCGTATTATTATTTGTATTACAATAATAAATTTTTTCCTCTGTTGAATTGGGAAGCTTTATTTCTCCTCCCTTCACCTTTACAATAAGTTTTGCTACAGCCCGCTCACTTGTCGAAAGGGATGACTGACTCATGGGCAAGTTGACGTTGTTACCTACACATTTCTGAGATTAGCCGTGTTCAAAGAAATTCGAAGCTGCTAGAATCCTTACAGTTAAAGATAACGACGTTTTCTGGTTATCGTGTGGGGCCAGATCATCAATTATGCGACGGCAAATTTCACAAGTTAATCGCCGCGCACATTTCAAATTCCGCGCGTGATTCCTATTCTCACAATTTTCATCTTCGTTTAACAATAATAACAAAAGTAAAATACATATCTTCCATTTTAACAAGAAGATACACAATCAGATATTTAATTCATAACGAACACTATCAAGAGCATTTGACATCATAACAACTTATAAAGAACTTTTTATTTCGGACACAGAAATTCTTGATAAATTTCAATTTTTGGCAAATTAGAAATATGTTGAATATACATACATACATATGTACATATGAACATGTATACCCTTTTATTATACAATATGACATATGTATGTATTTATACTTTTGTTCAGCATAAGTATATCGGCCAATATGTGAATTATCACAATGAAAATGAGCTAGTGTGTTTTACTCATAACAGTGCATCTTTGTTCCTATAATATGTAGATAAATTGGAACAAAAACTTGTCTTAGCTCCCATATAACTAATATCAGGATTTTCGAACATCCGACCGACTTTATTCTACATACTTACATGTATATGATTAGTATTTTAGTATGTGGCATGTTAATAGTATGTGATATTGAGAAAAATAGATAAAATCTGCTCGATACTACCCCAACTCCCGTCGGCATTTCTATTTCTCATGCTTCAATTTTTGTTTTCAATCAAGGAATCGCTTGTATGTATGTACATACATATGTATGTATGTATGTATGCCTTATACTATGTTTGGACCGACATTGAAAACATTTTGAAAACACATTTGTATGGTGTGGAATGTAAGTCATTCGGACCGACAATGCGTGTTTTCGATGAGTTTTCACTGACAACTATCAATACGGGGATTCTCTTGCTCTTGCAAGATGACACAAAATGCAAAAATCCTATAGCGAAATATGCAAGGCCAAGGGAGCACCTATTGCAGAATCTAGTGACATATGACGGCACGAAAATAAACATGGGTTTTGGTATGACATATTTTACAGCCATTGCAAACAAATTTTTGCGAGTGTTTGTTGTGCCGTTGCACCAAGAAGAAAATTCTACAATTGGTGCACCGTGCAAGGGTTTTGCAAAAACAAGAAAATCCCCTAACAGTGAGCAGCTGTATTTGTATATGGAATGTAAACAAATATCAAATGACAATTTAGGGCCGGCAAAATATGTCTTCCAAAAAAATCGATTAAACTAGAGCAATTGGAACAAATTGAAACTAGAACAGGCACCGATTATAATGAGTGGAATATAAATTTTCAAGTAGTTTCAGCGAAAACTGTGTTTTCGTTTGACAGATTTTACATGGACGAAAACGCAAGTTTTCGTGCGAAAACCAGTTTTTCCCACGAAAACATGTTTTCGTTGTCGGTCCGAACATAGCATTAGCGTTTTGCTGTCGGCATTTCCACACTGACATCTAAAAGTAATTATGTATTTCATTGATTCGTTTTGGCTCAATTTCGTATATTAAGACAAGTTTCAATAATTGCGCCAAAATCAAATAAATATTTATGTACATATCACACACCAGGGAACCTGTAAAAATCTTCTTCTTACGTGTTGTTACACACAAATTGTTTAAATGAGTTAAGCATCCACCCCTTCTACCCGGTAAAACTGGCGCATCCTAATGCAACAGCGCAATTCACCCCAGCTGATGACACTTCAATGCAACTCACCACACCTGTGCTCTTACCCACTAACAGCCCTATTCTCATGCCCTCACAAAAATCACCACACTCACTACAGTGATGTTTTTGTTATTTGTGAGGTTTTCCGTATGCTGGCGAAAATTCAAAAGCTCAAACGCTCACTATTATCTCAAATATCTGTGACGTGTGAAAGCAGCCATCACAATACAAAAACATCGGTTCCCAAAATCGCTATGTAAAGTACTTATACTCGTAGGTGAATTGGTGCCGCATGATGTGCGGGAGTCGAGTATATCTTTTGATCTGCGTTTCCTGGCGTGTTTGTATTTTTACGGATATGGTTCTTACCAAAAATGCGTTGGTAATAGTTAAATGCTCTCTACGTACATGAGCCAGTCCTCTGTGTCTAGAGCTCTGCACTTTATTTCGAAATTAATTGTGGATGTTAAGGGCAGTGAAATTTATTTCAATTCAAGCGCGCAGGATGTCTCAGATACAAAGAAGGGATAAGATAAATAAATAAAAATAAATATAAATAAATAAATTTTCTCTTAAAGATTTTACACGAAATTTGGGATGAAGGGCACAATCGGCGCAATCGATTGTACCCATATTGGGATTGTTTCATCCTCAAGCCCAGACGCCACTAGTCCTCACTCACTTTTCATGAACCGGAAAGGATTTTACAGCCTTAATGTAGAAGCAGTACGTAATGTTCTATATTATACAAACTATTTACCAATCTTTCTGTTAATACATACGAATATATTTGCATTTTTGGCAGGTTTGTGATCATCGACTTCTATTCACCGCTGTCAACGCGAGTTATCCCAGGTCCTGCCATGATTCTGGTATTTGGACCACATCCCCAACACGTATGAACCTCATAAGTACCTATAACACGCAAAGTGATTCGTGGTTGTTAGGTGACCAAGGATATCCATTGGAGCCATGGCTGTTAACGCCAGTCGCTGAACCTTCAAAGTTGCACGCCAAAGCACGTAATACCATTGAGAGAGCCTTTGGTGTTTTGAAGTCACGATTCCGGTGCCTCTCAAAACACCGCATTCTTCATTACAGCCCTGAAAAAGCGTCTATTATTATTTACGCGTGTACAATTCTTCACAACATTTTACTGAAGCGGTACAATTTTCTTTTGTAGAGCAATGGCCTCCTCCTCTCGCTTTTCACGGTCCTCCATTTTTTTTAGCACTGCTCCAAGCATCTTCGCTGCAGTCAATTTTCCTTCAGAAGGGATGGCAAAGGAGAAGGTAAGATGGGAGGAGATAAGGAAGAAGAGGACAAATCTGGAGGAGATGGTGAGGAAGAAAAACTGATAGAGAGAGCAGGAAAAGCTGGAGCAGGCGGTGCGACTGTTGGTGAGGGCGCTGGAGCAGGCGATGTGACTGTTGGGGAAGAAGCTGGAGCTTGAGCGGGGACTGGTTCTGTACTTAAATACAACGGCGGCAAAACCTGTAAGTATAAAACGGACCAATTATTGCCTCATGTAATAATAAAATGTATCGTAGTCCGACAAATATTAAATTAAAATATTACCTGGTGACCCAAAGTCCCAACACCCGGCAATCGATCCACCGCTGCAGCCCCAAAGGTTGTAATGGCTTGCTCCTCGAACTCTGTTATTCCTTTTTTCGGAGGGCCTCCACCAGTCGCTTGCGCATGTACCCTAAGTTTGCGCGCTCGCGATCGCAACTGATGTTTCCAATGCATTAAGGACTATGAATAATGTGAAACATACACAAGCATTTATCAACTTACCTCCCTCCATTTGGCTGCCGACCGAGTTGGACCTCTTAAGGCATTTAAGGTATCTGCTCCGACCAAAGTATTTGCAGCCCTTGAGGATTGGTCGGAGTTAGCTTCCCCCGTTGCAACTCAGGATGCTGCTTGCAAAGCATTATATAATGTTGCAGCTGCTCCTGAGTTGTCCTTTCGGTTTTTGTACGCCTAGGAATATATGACATTATTATAGTTATATTTAAAATTTGCAAAATTACTTACATATCTGGATTATGCATTTGTATTTTTGTTTGCTTATTTGGTAAATGTTCAGCAGAGCGGCTTTTCCGAAAACGTGCACCAATTTTCACGGGAAATGTCTTAAAATACTCGTTTTTAGTTCTACTTTATGAATATGTTAGGCGCGTGCTTTTAAAAACGATATTTTCTTTGTTTTAATAGAAAAACATCGTATTACCCGAAATCAAAAATTCACTTTTGCACTTTACACGTCTTTAGTTGTTAAAATTATACTTTCTATAAGTTATATACACGTAATTATTGATGTTGTTTAGTTAATCAATAAAAGAAGTTGGTTTTTTTTTGTTATTTTTATAAAAATATGAAAAACTTTACAATCACTTCACTTTAACAAAAATGGCAAGGTTATGTTCGAGTTCATGGCACAGCTGTTGTAAATTCGAATGGGCACCACTGTTCAATGCTCTGGTGGTTTTCGAAATATCGATACTTTCGTTTATGAAAGAGAATCGATAAAAATGGGAAAAACGTTACATACAGAAGCATTTTTCAATCGTTATTTTTTTATTTAAAAACTTGGATTACTTACTGATTAATCGTGTAATTACTTCACTAAACAATAAAAAGGTTGCATTCGGTTAAAAACATTGTTTATTTTCATTTAATGAGAAAAATATATTTTTTACTAAATTAAAAATATAATTTCAACAATTCAAACAAAACTTAAAACTATAATTTCAACAATTCAAACAAAATTAAAAATATAATTTCAAACAAAATTAAAAATATAATTTCAACAATTCAAACAAAATTAAAAATATAATTTCAACAATTCAAACAAAACTTAAAAATATAATTTCAACAATTCAAACAAAATTGAAAATATTATTTCTATTATTCAACCGAACGCGGTCGTATAATTTCCCTATTGTTTCAAAAATACCATGGATTCTTACACCATGACTAGCAAATCTACGTTTAAAAAAAAAATTCGGCTAAACACCCTGGAAAATGGGACTCTTTTCGTCCGTACCGTGGTATATTCGCACGTACTTCACGCCATATCCTTTCAATATTTTGCGTATGTGCACCACTGTCGGGGTCTACAAAATTATAGGAATGGTTCACGGTTAAATGCCGAAAACCCTTGTCATTAAGACAATTGTATGCCTTCCAGCAATCGGAAATGATGGTGGTTCCGAGTAAAATTTTTTCTCTTATTATTTTAAGCAGTGATGTGTTTGAACGGCTTTCTACAACTACTATAAAAAGTTTTTTACTGTCGCGTTCAAAACCGCCAAAAACCCACTGTCCTTCAACAATTTTGCCTCGGTTGTATTTTCTCTTACCCATTTTGGCCTCGTCGATTTCTACAATTGTATTTTCACCTCCTAATTTTGCAGAGCTATTGTTGAGCACCCATTCGATCAACACTTCCCTAACAAAGGAACTCCAGTCTACCAATGTCGCATTTCCAAAATGCAACACGTTCGACAAAAATGAATTCCTAGGTGGATTTGTCGTTATAAAAAAACTATAAAATCACACATGTCGCGAGTTGACAATTTTGTGTTGCCAAAAAACGTATTTTTGTATAAACTTTGCTTAAATGAGCAGCGTATGACTTTGTATTTTTTATTTGCCATTTGAAACTTTTTGCTGCGTTGGCAACGCCAAAACGAATCGGGGCTTAACGTGCAAACCTCGTTGCATGTTGGGCATTTTTTTTCTGCCAAAACTACATTATGTTCGGTCAGAAAATTCCGCAACTCTTCATCGCTGTATTTGATGAAGCTCCGCAAATCGACGTAACATCCAGAACAACTGCTGATGTGCATGTCAGACATGTTCTGTTTATAAAAAATTTAACTTAATATAATATTAGAACATACGAAATCATTTTATTTTAACGCAAAGATAAGAATTTCGTGAGTAAATTGATTTTTACAAAAAATGATGGCTTAACCGCTAGTGCTATATATATATATTAATTGTAATTGTATTCAATTAATAATAATAATAATAATAATAGTAATAATAATAATAATGATTTGAAGCATTTCGATATCGATTGCTAAATGTGTATATACAAGAAAATCGACTTTACACCTACATATAAGATTACGGAATTCTTCCAAATGCACTGCCATTATGCCGCCATGGCTTTATGTTAGCTTGCCGCTGGATCATAATGCCAACACAAAGATTCAAAACCCACCATGGGCACTCCCTACAAACTGCATATTACTGCAGTTAACAAAATTCAAAAAAGAAATCACTCCAATTTCAATGTATCTCCAGCACTTTCATTATATACGCAGCAAATACCACGACTGGTCTACCTTATATACTGACGGCTCCAAATATAAGGACATAACCGCATATAGCGTCGTTAACGAGAACGAAACACTATCCACCTCTATACTGCCATCATACGCATCTGTATATACTGCAGAAGCAACCGCAGTCTACCACGCTTGTAAAATAGCAAAGAAAAGCAAAGGGAAATGGCTTATCTTTAGCGACTCACTCTCAACTCTGCTATCGGTAAAAAACATTAACAATAACGTTACCGTGATATCCCAAATCAGAGATATATTAACTTCCAATGCTACAAAAATTAAGTTGATATGGATTCCCAGCCACAATACTTCGGCAGACGCAGCAGCAAAACTTGCCACCAACTCACCGTTACACATAACAATCAGCTTTAACAAAAAAGAACTAAAAAACACAATCAATAAAGTAAATCGGAATCTTATGGTTGATCATTGGCAAAATAAGGACCACGACTACAAATGCATAAACCCAAACTTGGTTCCTCCAATCTTCCCAACTATAATTTCAAGACGAAACATTATAATATACACTCGCTTTCGCCTAGGGCACACACGGTTAACGCACAAGTTTCTTTTTCAAAGAGGCAGCCCACAAACTTGTCAATTCTGCAACGATGGGATACTTACTATCAAACATATCGTCTCAAGCTGTACTGCAATTAACTCAATAAGACAATCTACAACAAACCGCACAATGAAGAACTTCTTTCAGAAGTAAACGAAGAAAACATAAAGAGATTTATATACATTATAAGCAAAATGAGTTTGTACTTTGAAATATAAATGTTTTACTATTATCAAAACCATAATAACGTAAAGCTGATGGCTTAACCGCTAGTGCTATATATATATATTAATTGTTTTGTATTCAATTAATAATAATAATAATAATAATAAAAAATTAACACACTTTGCACATGTTCTTTTGCTTTGAACTTCTTTGTGCGTTGGCGGTCGGTCCGACCAGGGTTATTCTTTTGAAGCGCGGCCTGAAGCCGCCAACGCATAACGGAGATCTACGTGAAAAAAAAACCTGTTACAACCCGGTGTTGGACCGATTACGGTTATTTTTTTTAATTAAATAATGTGTGCAAAGTGTGTTGAAATTTCACCCATAATTTTATTTACGCGTCCTCCTTCGTTGCGGAACATAAATAATATATTTTCCTTAATTTTTATTAAATAGCTCTATGCTAACCAAAACTTGACACAAAAGCGACGAATAAAAACTTTCCTGTAACGCATATACAGTAGCTAGAAAAAGTAAGTTATCAAAGTGAAATATAAATCAGCGAAGTGAATACAATTTTAAAGTTTACATTTTTCAGACAAAATATTTGTTTTTTATTGAGACCATATTTCAAAGTATTTAATGAAAGTAATTTTAAAACAAAACATTAGTTTTTTGCTTTTATAAAAGGAAAACATAAACACATACAGTAAATTGCATGTAGAAAAAATAAGTTATCAAATTCTTTAATATCCACAATGTCTATAATTTCGTGTAGCTAGTTGACCCAATCGTTGTTGCATGGAGTTGACAAGCTTCAAACACTCATTTTGAGGAAAATTGTTCCAAATGTTATAGATGCAGTCCTTCAAATCAGTCAGGTTTTGGGGTTTCTCTTCAGCTATACGCATCTTAAGGATTGCCCAAGCATTTTCAATTGGTGACAAGTCAGGGCTTTGAGGAGGCCATTTCAATACACTCACATTTTCATTTTGTAGATGTTCTGTGATGATTTTCGCAGTATGAATTGGCGCATTGTCTTGTTGAAGAAAAAAATCATGGCCAATTAGGCGGTGACCCTCGGGGATCGCGTGCTCCTTTAAAATATTTAAATAAACTGTAGCAGTAACTTTTCCTTCCAGGACTACAATATTGCCAGGGCCATTCGCAGATAAGCACCCCCAAACCATTAAGCCTTTTTCCACCGACTTAACTGTGGGTAGAGTGCACCTGTATGATAGTTCTTGTTCGGGTGAGCGCCAAACGTAAACCATACCGTGAGAGTAACGAAGTCTAATCATCGATTCATCAGTCCAGAGCATTTATGCCAAAAATTTTGAGGTTTCAATATGTGCTCTTCATAAAATGTTTGTCGTTTTTTCCTATTCGCCTCATTTAGGTAGGGTAACTTTCTTGCAACGCGGCCGTGAATATTAGCTTGGCGCAATCTATTACGGACAGTGTGCACTGAGGGGCCTTCTTGCCTTCTTTTACAAGCTGTGCGCGAATTTTTGGAACTGATTTGAAGGGATCAGAATTGGAAATATCCAAAATTCGTTTATCAACTCTCTCCGTTGTAATTTTTGGGCGCCCTTGTCTCTTCTTCCTGATGACTCGATTTTCTTTGTTGTAGCCTGCAACAACTTTCCATATTGCGACTTGGCTTTTGTTAAATTTTTCAGCAATATAACGCTGTGTGTGACCATCTTTATGCAAACTTATTATGGCTGAACGCTCCTCATTCGTTAATTGTTTAAAATTCACCATTTTCAATTTTTTTTTTAAATTCGCTGTAAATAAATCGCCTCAATATTTCAAAAAATTAAATAAAAACAAAAACCAATGTTTTACTTACCAATTCAATTTCAAAATGTATGAAATAATAAATTCTTTCACCTTTAATGCTTTTTTGTAATTTATTTTTAAGTTTTAATTTGAAAAACACCAATTACTGCACTTGATAAGTTACTTTGTCCACGCTTTGTCACTTAGTATTTTTATAGAATGCGACGCAAATTTTTTTCCAAATTTTTTTTTTTGATGATTGGTCGCCACTAAAATCATCAATTGCGGTACTTTGATAACGGTACTTTCCGAACATATGCAAAAAAAATTATATTCGATAACGCAAAAATGTATAGAGCATTTAAAACAGCGCTGGATGTTTTGATAACTTACTTTTTCTAGCTACTGTATGTACATACATAAATAATATTGAACATTTTCCTGTCCTCTTTCGTTGGGGACCTATATTATATGTATATTTACCTTATTTTCTATAAAATATCTAAATATCATATCAAATTTATATAAATAACAGTAAATTTTAGATTATAGATTTATACACAAGCGAATAATACATGCAGTTTTTTTGAAAAGTAATTCCCATTAAAACAATTGTTGTCATTATCGAATATCGATATTTCGAAAACAATCAGGTTTGTGCCCAAATTAATTGCAAAAAGTGGTGCCATGTATATCGTGCATAACCTCGCCATTTTCGTTTTTTATGCTTTTTATTGCAAAAACATAAAATTAGATAACGCGCCATACATATTCATGAATCGGAATTAAAAACGAATTTTTTAAGACATTTCCCGTGAAAATTGGTGCACGTTTTCGGAAAAGCCGCTCTGCTGAACATTTACCGCTTATTTTTATTAAAACAGCTGTATGACAGCAAAAAGCTTTTTACGTCACGTGGTGACTTTTTTAAGCTTTTTTCTTATGAGGTTTGAGCAAGAATAGCTTCACAAAATATGCCTCACAAGAAATCTCTAAAATTTTTCCTCTCAACTCAGTTGAAAGGTTCTTTCAGAATAGGGCTGTAAACAAAAAGGATAGACAACAGGAAAGGAGACTCTATTCGCTACCAACATTCGCCACGTCAACAATTCGTCCCGCACTCCTCGCGGATGCACTTTCGTTTTATACATATACATATATGTACGTTCGATGATACGCGGCGCCAAGTAGATCCCTCATGCGTTCGACCACGATCCGAAACAACTCGATCGCCAGCAACGGCATCATATTTTATTGACTTGTAAAAATACAAACTTAACGCTTTAAATAAAATAGTTAAATACAAACCTAAAATTCAGATACTTTTATTTCAGTCAAGGCAGTGGTGTGTGTTCCCCAATAAATTGGGTATGATCTTAAACACAAATGAAAGCAACCATACTTCTTTCTACTACTTACATATATGTACATATATACATATATTGGCCAAATTGACAAGTGTCGATAATTGCGCCAAAATGAAATATATTATGTATTCATTTGTAAATATGTTTTAAGCTATACACAAAATTGAAGTGTCAATAATTGCGCCAATTTTCAAAAAGTTTGTGATTTTGTGTGGTGAGGACGTAATTTTTGCAATCGAGCTATTTTAAATAGTGTAAAATGCCGAAAATTCGAAAATCTCGCGTGCACGTTTGTTAAAGTACCACCGGTGGGGTACTCGGGTTATTTAGTTTCCTAAATGAATGGGAGGTGGCTGAAAAGTGGAAGGAAAACCTAAAAATTTTTTCCGCTGACCACTTTCAAGCCACCAACCCATTCAATTGTGAGAAACATTTCAAAAAAGAGGCAATTGGCCCAAAAATTCTAAAAAGGAATGCTGTACTAACATTGTATCTGGGTAAGTGCAGCTCTTTTTTTATCTTGTGGGCGTTTATTTAAGTGCGAGTGTGTGTTTTGATAATTTGGTTGCGAGTGTACATACAAGTACAATCAAGCATTGTGCCCCCTTGTATTCGATAGGTGCGTCAGAATCAGTCGAGTCGCATTACACAGTTTTGGCGCTTGCAGATTGCGAAACATAATAACGACAGATCCAACTTTGAGACGCAAATGATGCGGTGGCGTACCAAACCTCTCCAAAGAATTTACACATTCCATTGGAGAATTCACGTCGTCGTCTTCATTGCCAAGACGATCGAATGATTTGTTTGAGCGCAAGTCTCCCGGAATTTGACTTTGAATCTTCCAGTTCAAGTCATCAACGTTGCTTCAAGATAAAGTCCATCGAAGCTGTTGCTTGAAAAGTCTTGCTGTGACATCGTGGCGATCGCTTGCTATTTGACCGCGATCCATAATACCGCACGTATGGCATCGCATCCTGGGAGTACTCGGTCTTGTGCCTTGGGCTGCTAATGTAATATGATGCAGAACGCCGACCGAGGGGAATGTTTAGTATCGCGCCGGTTTAGTATCGTTTATGGTTAAAAAGGGGGCGGGGCTACCCCCCTCACGCCCCCTTATTGGAGAGAGGAAGGATTGAAAAATCAGTGTTTTTGCTCATTTTTCCATACAAACTGAAAGCAATGCAACCCAGCCAACATTTTTGTATGGACAAGAAATCAAAATAATGAAAATCAAAATATTTCAGTGCAATGTATATATGTACTTATTTTATTGCATCTATTAATGATTCAAAGGGATCTTTTCCTTGTTTTTGAATAGATTGCCGCCATATATATTCGACGATGACGTCGGCGAAGTTGGCGGTGTGATTATAATTGTCTTTGTAGAAAAAACGTTTCACAACGAGCCATTGCGACTCAATCCGCTGCGTATGAACCCCGTCTTCGGAGACGAAAGGGTTGGTGTCGTCACTATGGTTCACTTTTTGGTAGACGTACCTAAAATTTGGTAGTGTGTCATATGCCCGCCAGCAGTTCGTCCGAATTATACTTCCTTCAGCCACGTGCTTCTGGATCAAAGGAATTGAAATGTCCGCCGTTCGAAGATTGTCAGGACATACTTCGAGGCGTATGTCCTCGCTACCATCTTCAATCATCCCAAGGACCCAGTGTCCCTCTACGCGCCTGCCTAAAATGTAAAAAAACGCAATTAGAGTTAAATTCATTGTATAAGGAAATAATATTATCTTTGTTGTACTTCCGCCGCTCAAATTTACTTTCGTCGATCTAAACAGTTTTTCCCGGACCACCAATTTTTCCTTGTTCATATTGGTGGTCCAACTGGTATATTACCACGGCCTCTCGGCAATAACTATACCAGTCTGATATTGTTGCAGATGACAAAGTTTTCCCCTCACTTGTATAGTCCTCGCGCAATATTTCTTCGCGGGACATACGACACGCAAAGCAGTACATCAAAAAGTATAATCGAGGGACACTGATGCGAACATTTTCAAACCATGTCCCGATGGTTATTGAAACACGTGGCTTTTTGGTGCACGAGCCCCTGTAGCACACAAAATACACAAATTTGCCCCCTTTCCGAATGGTCTTTGGAAACTTGTGTACAGGGCATAATTGCTCCCTCGGTATTAAACCGTTTTCCTCCGTAAAACGGACTCCTTGCTCATGCGTGCGCAGCTCGATGCCAACACGCATAAGATTCCACTTAATCCGTGTGGATCGCGTTCCTAAAAAAAATAATATATTCCAATATTAGAATATCTTATTACTTATTATTATTACTCACCATTTGTTTCATTGTTTTATAGTATTTTTATTTTTAATAACGCCGAATAACACGGAAAACGTATTTTGCATAACGCCAAATTTTTAAATATGGGTAAACATATGAAAAGTACCGTTATGCTTCCCAGCTAACATATTAGAAGGTATATTGAAATCGTTAAGAAATATAAAGCCTTAATTTGTCTTATACTTAAATTTGTAAAATAATGCTTCACCGGGATTTCCTCCACAGTATTATAACATTTCATTCGTTTCTGCATTGGCGGCCTTCGGCCGCGCTTCAAAAAAAATAACCCTGGTCGGTCCAACACCGGGATGTATCAATTTTTTCGCATAGAACTCCTTTTTGCGTGGGAGGCCTTCGGCCGCGCTTTAAAAAAATAACCCTGGCCGGTCCAACACCGGCTACGCCATCCACAGTATTTTAGCATTGAACACCTTTTCGCGTTCACTTCATACATTTATTGCTAACTGGGTTTAATTTATTCCCTTTTGTTCGTGCTTTCTCGGCAAATTTGACAATTCAAATTAGGCAGTCATTTTAGTTTTTCCACAAACGACAGTTTATAACGTTTTAAGTCGCACGGAAAATGAAGTCAGACTTGAAGCAAAAGGTGGAGGTGGCGGTAAGAAACAGATTTGCGAACGGGATAACCGCCTAATCATGCGTAAGATCGACCAAAATCCCCGAATTTCTACCAGAACCCTTGCCAAAGAGCTGGAAGAAGAGTGTGGCACAGTCGTTTCACACGAAACAGTACGCCAAGCAATTCTGCGGCATAAGTACACTTCAAGAGTTGCTCGAAAGAAACCGCTGCTTTCCCAGATAAATGTTGAAAAACGTTATACTTTTACTGTTAACATGGCCAGCACGCCGGCAGATTAGTGGGATGTTGTCATTTTCTGTGACGAAACTAAAATCATGCTGTATTATAATGATGGATCAACCAGAGTATGGCGCAAGGCATTAACAGCGTTAGATCAGCGCAACATCATTCCGACTGTTAAATTTGGAAAATTGTCGGTTATGATTTGGGGATGCATCAGCAGCAAAGGGGTCGGAGAGCTGGTATTTATAGAAAATAATATATAATGCTGAGCATTACCTCTCAATTCTCAAGATCCATTTGAAGCAGAGTACCGAAAAATTTGGGTTTATTGCCGATAATGACCCCAAGCATAAAGAGCTTAATGTGCGGACATGGCTCCTTTATAACTGCCAAAAGGTGATTGACTTCCCCAGAGCCCGGACCTTAACCCAATTGAAAATTTATGGACACACGTGAAAAAAAATTGGCAAAAAGGCAGCCCAAAAATCTAAAAGAGCTGAAAACGGTAGTGATTGAAAAGTGGCAAAAGATACCCTTTGAATATGACGTCCAAAAGCTAGTTAATTCCATGAAAAAACGGCTCCAGCACGTAGTTAATTCTAAGGGGGGACATACCAAATATTAAAATTAGGTTAAGATAGTATAAGTTATTAAATATGTTTACGAGTATTAAACCGTAGCTAAAGCACTTTGTGTAAAGAGTTTCTTGACAGTGTCAAAAATGTGTAAACTACTATTTTGTTGAATTAATATTTAACCTTGCAATATTTTGTTTTTGTTTTTGCGCTCAATGATTAATCTTACTCTATTTAATAGTTCTACATTAAAAAAAATTACAAAATTTAACAGAAGGTGTTTTTTTTGTATGCAAAGTAGAAAAATGCAATAAATTTTCAGTGTGTAAAGAGTTTACTGTATGTATGTATAAGACTAGCTGACTCCGCAGCCGTTGTCCTGCGTGAAATTATGTATGTGTTTTGAAATGAAAACAAAGTTGAATTTAAGATCTAATTTTTTTTTCAATGTAACGCAGCTTGATCAACAACATTTTTTGGTTTCTGTTCCGGTGTACAAAAAAGATGGTTTTCCAACTCGTGAGCACGCTACGTGCACGGCCGTGTGAAAAACATTGCATTTCCAAACACTATGCGTTTGCAATTTATATATACATATGTATGTTTGAATGTCAAATGCAATTTTCACTGGAAACGGAAAACGTTGGAACTGAAATGGTAAATAGTTAGAACTCAAAGGAATTCGTAGAATCAAGCATTCTGCCCCCTTGTATTCGATAGCTGCGTCAGAATCAATCGGCTTCCATTACAAAGTTTCGGCGCATGAAGATTGCGAAACATAATAATGACAGATCCAACTTAGAGACGCAAATGATGCTGTGGCATACCAAGAATCTCCAAAGAAATTAGAAATTCCACTGGATAATTCACGGCGCCGTCTTCATTGTCATGACATTGAGTTCATCTTTTTTGAATTGATAAATGGCAGATGGAATTGATATCAAATCACCGGTCGTATCAACCAGAATTGACCCATTTCCAATTCTTAGCGAATACGATATAAAATGCCTTCGGCAATATCATTTTTGTTGGTATTCCATAATTGACGCGGGTTTGAAGGGTGATATGTCAAAATGATCATCGAACTTCAGCTATCGCAGTGATTATCATGTTCCAGCAATTGTATTTCCTGGCTTGCCTCTCCAAAACTGGCACACACACCATTTACAGCACGCAATGACTCAAATGAAGTTGAACCGCGTTCATTAATCAATAGCAATCGAAGGTAGAAGAAATCGTTGTTTTTTCGGGTGGATTGTGTAAATTGGTCCTAATACATTAGTTGAGAACCATAGATGGGCACACTGCATTATATATTTACTGCATTCCGTACAGCAGTACACAGTAACACTTTACTGATAATGAAATTAAATTTGCATTACCAGTACAGTTTCACTGATTACTGGAAAAATTAGCAGTAAAAATATTTTTTTTTACTGGTTACTGAAAATAACTTGCAGTAAAAATATTTTTTTACTGGTTACTGAAAATAATTTGCAGTAAAAATAATTTTTTACAGCTTACTGAAAGAAATTGCAGTAAAAATACTGATAATATCATTTGATTTTCAAAACCAGCAAAATATTTACTGTTTACTGAAAATAGTTACTGGTAGTTAAAAATCAAAAGCCAACCACTAGGTCAATGAATAATTAAAGAAAATTCGAATATGTTTGTTTTCATTGAAACATTTATTTCAACTTGTTATCCGCCATTAGCTTTTCTTAAAACAAGTATTTCGAAATTTGCATCGCTGAGTTTTTGCCTTCTAGACCGGTTAACAATACCACCACTACAGGTGCAGATGACGGTAATGGGGTATTATATTTTAGAAAAACGTTTTTAATAGCCTGATGTTTATTTAAACAACTTGTTGTGGCGTCTCGTTCCACCAGGTATAAAAGCGTTTCCTGAAGATAATTGCCTGAGTCAGTGGAACCACTCTGTATGCTTATATCTATTTAAGTGAATATATGTATGCATAAATCAAATATTTAATTGAAAGTCAAATGCAAAAATCAAGGAAGGTTTTTTGAGTAGTTTGAGGCGGAACACGTGTCATCTGCTATCTTTCCATACTTCACCACATAAGTATTGAACATTTTTTTTACTTCTTCTTCTGTTTGCGTCGTTGCTGTTTCTAAAAGGGCTTTTAAAAATCGCAATTTAATGTCAGGGACAGAAATAGCGGCAATAACAGCGTCCCAAGCGTCAGACTGAATCAAGAAGTACTTTTCAAATCTTTTAAGCAAAGCTATTTGCATTTTTTTTGCTTATTTCGGATAAATACTTAAAGCTTGCAAGCTCCAAACGACGTAGTTTTATTCTCAAAGTCACTATAGTGGGGATAAAGTAACCAAAATACACGGTCTTTTCGTCCTGAAGGAAGTCGATCGCTTCTGCAATAGGCCTCATAAGCTTTGCGTACTCCTCTAAGTACTCAACTTCTTCGCTGAGAATGGTAGGAATTTTTAAACGGTAACACAATTCTACTAAATTGGTTTTGTGTTGCAGCAACTTCGTAACGGAATCTTAAAGAGAGTTCCACCTTGTTATGCTTGGAGTTATTGAATTCGCGTTTATAACTTCATTAACTACTTCTGCAGATTTTGGTCTATTGCATTTATTCCAAAGCTGTGTGCATCTACAATGTTATAGAAATTATTCAAATGTAAAAAGAGTTCAGTTAATCAAATAATTTTTACCTTTGGAAAGATCTTTTGTGAATATCTTTAATATCCTGACTTGATGAATTCAAAATTTTGTTGAAATCGGTTGAAGCCAAAAGATTTAGAGTGTGGCTCGCACAAGGAAAGTGTTTTGACAGACGTGGTGTTACAGATCGAAATTGAGGACCTAAAGCAATTATCGAGTCATTTGAATCGGAATCAGAGTCAGATCCGTCATCACTGTCACATTCATTTATAGGTTCTAAATCAATGAGAATCAATAATTAAATATATTGATTTGGATTAAATACATACTTATATGCGATATACTTCACTTACTTAATTCAACTCCAATTCTTTAAATGCCTTAACGAAGTTAGATCCATCGACTTTTATCTAAATTTCTCCATTCTGTAAAAAGCGTTTCAAATTTTGTGATAGCAGTTGTTTTTTTATAAGTGGTATGTTCATAACCAAGAATAATAGAATATAAGATTACGACACTAGTTTACAGTTAGTTTTTTCGTAGTTTTAGACACATCCACAATAAATAGAGTGTGGAAATTGTTCAAATGAAGAAAACCCGTGAAAGTGTACTGTTGTATTTATTTAAATTTCTTAGCATAAATATATTAATTTTTTAAAATGAAATGTGCAGTGGCTTGTTGTAATAATTATTATGCAATTAAAGGATCGAAAACGAGTTTTTTCAGTTTTCCGGCCGATTTAAAAGTTGCCAAAAAATGGGTGTTATTTTGCAAAAGAAATGATATATTTAATACTAAATCCTCTTTAATAAAAATATGTTACAAATATATCTTCAATATAATTTCACAATTCTTTTATCATAATTTCATACATCTGATACATCTGAACTTATAATATATGTACATATGTATATATTTATATACAACACAAGAAACGTCTTCTCCGTTTGAATCACAACTTAATAGACAATTTTATTATCAATAGTCCGATATATTTCTTCAGAAATGATTCAAATCTTTTCACTCAACAATATTCAATCGCTTCACTAAAACTTTTCATTAAAATCGAAAGAATTAATAATATTTTGCGAATTTATTAAAGTGTTTACTTTTCTGTTTACAATTTGCAAGCCATTTGACAGTTTTTCACTCTTGTTCTTCTCAACACGGAACTATGACGTTTCGTAATGGCGGTCGTCGTAATCTCTTATATTCTATTATTCTTGTTCATAACACTCCAAATCTCTTGAACTTCTTCTATAACCTCGGCAGCACATTCACGAATTGTTTTCTTTAAATCTTGTACTTAATAATGAAATAATTAAAAACATCTCCATTTTTAGGCAGCTTGCGTGATGACAAATTATTATGAACGGCACCCAAAAGATAAACATAATTTGAACTATTTTCCGACATACTTAAGTAATATATCTTTAGAAAACAAATAACAATAAATATCCACAGGTCTCAAATTATAGAATAGAAACTAGTCAGCTAATGCAGCCAATTTCATCTAATCAGCTGTGACACATACATATTATACTTATACTAACGACATCTATGAGGTCATTTTTGCAGTTGTACACTGGCGGGGTTATATAACTGCTGTTTTAAGTTACAAGCTCTATACCAGAATCCTTTGACGTATAAAAAGGTCCAAAAAAGATATGTATATCTTATAAATGTTACGTCATAAATAATTTATAAGTCCGCGAGATTAATCTTTTTGTCTTAATTATATTTGTTAATAAAATTATTTTTATCATTTACTGCACCATATAACAATCAATTAAAGTATAAAAGCTACTTGTTTAGATCATAAACATTCCTAGAAAAATTGATTTAGTTTGTTTTTTTCGTTGGAAAGAAGTTTTATAAGTGTTTATCAATAATTAAAAATAAAAATCATAGAACAAATTGTAATTGAATGAGCAATAAAAAAACGGTGTTGACTCTATAAATTCGAAAAAGGATAATTTTTGTAGAGAATTTAATTTCCTACAAAACCATGCAAGGGTTTTTTTATATTTGGTATTTTAAATTATCTATAACCAAAAAATGAATAGAAAAAAACATTTTTTGACGAAAATTCTTATTTTTGCGAGCGCTAACTGAAAAATGAAAATAAAGGGCTCAAATTTTGACACAACTATTTTTTCGTGACTCTCAACGAAATTTTGATATGGGACCGAAAAAAAAAATTATTTTTTTTTTATTTGGCACAGTCTAATGCATATGTAAGTACAAGCATAGTGTATCAGAAAAGTCTCATATGCAAATTCTCAGCCAAAAAGAGCATGCATATATTGTAACAGTACAACCAGTGAAAAACGCTACTGCCTTCCTTCCTTTTCCTTCCTAATCGGCAAAATGTGTGCACAGTGAAAAACGTGGTAAAAACGCAGAAATCAGCTGTTCTCTTTTGTTTACATAAAACTGTGTCAGCAACAATATGGAAGTGAACAATAGTGGTGAAATGTTTTTAAGTTTGAGCGAATTGTACTCTTTATGTAGTTCATATAAACAGTATAAAAACAAAAAGAAAAAGAGAAGGTACAAAATTCGCCCAATCAATAGAAACTGGGGCGTTTGCGGTTACCAGAAAAACAGCGAACCAGAACAACTTTTTTTTTGCATACATGGATGCCGCCGGACGTCTATAATTTGCTTCTGAATTTGGTATGGAAACCCTTGAAGAAGCCATGGCATCGGATTGGACCCGAGGAAAGGCTCTCATTGGTATTACTGTAAGTTGATTTGTTGTGTTTTGCAAATTAATATACGTATGCATGTATATACATATGTACTTCTCTTATACCATGTTTGGACCGACATTGAAAACATTTTGAAAACACATTTGTATGTTGTGGAACGTAAGTCGTTCGGACCGACAATTTGTGTTTTCGCTGAGTTTTCACTGACAACTATCAATACGGGGATTCTCTTATTCTTTCAAGATGACACAAAATGCAAAAATCCTATACCGAAATATGCAAGGCTAAGAGAGCACCCATTGCGAATCTAGTGATATATGACGGCACGAAAATAAACATGGGTTTTGGTCTGACATATTTTACAGCCATTGCAAATAAATTTTTGCGTGTGTTTGTTGTGCCGTTGCACCAAGAAGAAAATTCTGCAACTGGTGCACCGTGCAAGGGTTTTGCAAGAACAGGAGAATCCCCTTAACAGTGAGCAGCTGTATTTGTATATGGAATGTAAATAAATATCAAGAGACAAATTAGGGCCAGCAAAATATGTCTTCCAAAAAAATCAATTAAACTAGAGCAGGCACCGATTATTATGAGTGGAATATAAGTTTTCAAGCAGTTTTCAGCGAAAACTGTGTTTTTACATGGACGAAAACACAAGTTTTCGTGCGAAAACCACTTTTTCCCACGAAAACATGTTTTCGCTGTCGGTCCGAACAAAGCATTACAATTGTTAGATATTTGTCACAAGGGGTGTCGGTGCAGAGCAGAGAACTGCAAAAATCACTATTTTGTTGATTTACTCATACGCGAGCTTTTTCATTCAACTCAACTCACTGAACAAAAGTCAGCGTTCAATAAAATGAGTACGTGTTGACGAAAGAATCATTCGGTTCAATTTGAGTAGATCGTGTATGAGTAAGCGATTAGCGACAAGACGACACGATGTGAGCGTTACGACTGAATGTACAGCAACAATTTCTATGCGAGCCTCTTGCGTTCCACGAACTGCATCTTGTTGTTGTAGCTTGTTTTTGTTTTCGTTCTTTTTAGTCAGTGCAGCTGCAGATCGTGGATTTTCTTTGGCTGGAAACGTGACCACTGAAAAGAGGAACCGTCTTTGCCCAAAATCTGTCGACAGCCTAATATTTTTAAATTCTTATTATAAAGCCTTCGACCATCGATTCCTTTGTACAATCTTTCAATATAATTTCTTAATTTACGTACATACATATGTATACAAGTATAAATGTAAAACATAATTAGGTTTTGCATACTATAAATTTGAAATCAAAATACATGTGTATGTAATATGCGATGCAACCAATGAATATGTTCCTTATTTATTTTAAAATAAAAGGAAAACATGTAAATAAACGCTTTGTTGTGAAAACATTTTGATTGTGTTGTGTTTCACCTTCTTCCTCTCACATTTCATCTGCGCAGAAAAAGTGCCGCTTGCTGCGCGCATGATTAAAATCATACGAGTTGATTTTTGCGAGTTGAGTGTTGTTCTTGTTCAAAACAATGACTATTGAACCGAATGAGCAAGCTCCCGAAATCATTATATTTAACACGAGCTGAACAAACTAGGAGTCAAACAAAAAATCGCACACACCCAAGTGAATTTAAAATCAACTTCGAAAATGTGAGCGCGTGCAAGTTTGATCAGCTGATCCGCACAGTGTGATTATTCGGATGTTTAGCGCGTACGAATGTTTTTCATTCACCTGATGCCGTTCTCTGGTGCAGAGCATTACATGGAGCTATAAGTTAGGAAAGTCAACAGTACGCGAAATCATATTAGAGACGTGTGAAGTAATCTGGCAGCTACTTTCCCCAATTTATGTAAGCGAGCTAACAGAGTCTCAATACAAGGACATTGCAAAAGATTTTTATAATATGTGGAACATTCCGAATTGTGTCGGTGCAATTGATGGTAAGCACGTTGCTTCTAAGTGCCCGGCCAATTCCAATTCGATGTTCTACTATTATAAAAAATTCTTTAACATCGTTTTGATGACTGCATGTGATGCGAAATATACGTTCACAGCAGTTAGTATTGGCAGCTATGGAAGTCAAAGTGACGGAGGTACTGTATATTAAATTGTTTAACATTATAGTATAATGCATTTCTGTTATTATTTATGCAGGAATCTTTCGACTTACTCCATTTGGCCACGCATTAATACAAAACACTCTGCCTTTGCCACCACCTGTGCCACTGTCTGACGTGTCACCGGAACCTTTTCCTTACTTTTTCGTTGGAGATGCTGCATTCTCATTACGAAATAAGTTAATGCGCCCATCTCCTGGAGCTAATCTAACACACACGAAACATATTTTCAATTATCGATTGT
Source organism: Bactrocera zonata (assembly GCA_037783105.1). Taxonomy (NCBI): domain Eukaryota; kingdom Metazoa; phylum Arthropoda; class Insecta; order Diptera; family Tephritidae; genus Bactrocera; species Bactrocera zonata. Next base: position 312,822 of record JBAWJQ010001134.1, on the reverse strand, counting down.
CACGCGAGTTATGTGTACACTCTCATTCCAACCAGACACCGCACAACAAAATATTGTAAATTGGACAAAATAAAAGATTAAAGAAAACCAAGTAAACATTACAAAAAATAAAATAACAAGTAGAGATAAAGAACATAATGCAAATGCATACAAACATGTTTTGGTCCTTATCTTTGACTGTAATGATAACCCAGACATTATCGGGTAAACCACACAATCATGTTTGTTTGCGTTCAATAGAAAATAGGATTACATTTAACAAATTTTGTATTTCATAAGAAAATAAAAAACAAAAACAAAGAAATAGATTAAGAAAATTGTAATCACTTTAGTAGTTATATAGGTAGAACATAATTTGAAAAAGAAACAGAATTAAATATAATGTCACAGAAGTAACATCGTCGGCATTTTTATTTTTTCCTCCGCTCGAACAAAAAACTCGCGCTCGTAGGGTCATAGAAAATTCCTTTGGTATATTGACTGCTCGGTGGAGAATTTTGAAAACAACGATTGAATGTAATCCAGAAAATTGTGAAAAATTGAGTTGGCTTGCATAGCCTTACACAATTTTATAATGCTGAATGATCACAATCGCCGGTATTGCCCGGAGAGGGTGTACCACATAATCCCCAAAATCAAAATCCCCTTTTTCTCTGTGAAATACATTGAAATTAGGTTTAACATTTACTCAATATTATATCTAAAGTTGAAGTTCACGAGATATTTTATGTTTAATGGTTTCACGAATATTTAATAGGTAAATTAAAGAAAATGCAATACATTTTATATCAATCAGTTTAACATGTTTGTACAACATAAATAAATACAAACTTCACAATTTTTCGAATAGCTTATATACATTAACATAAACATACATATATTTATATACATACACATGTATACCAATCTTTAGTGATGTAAATAAACAAAATAGCAATAAATTCAAAACATTTACATAAATAAACCATGTATGGAAATTCTAATTACATAATGAAATACTATGTGCTATCTATTTTAAATAAATAAGTTTATCTAAATCTAAACAACGTTTAACAATTTTTTTTATTTTCTTTACACGCTCGATATTATTTTTGTTTTTTCGCACACCGAGCCCTGACCGTATTTTTTCCATGGTTGATTTAACTTCAATTATTTCTTTTTTTTTAATGTTTTATGATTTCATATACACCACATTTTTTTCTCCCTACAATTACTTTAACCCTACGGTGCCAAGCCTCGATTGAATTTTAAGAGCGTGGAAAATTATCCTTAAAAGAGTCCGAAACGCACCAAAAATTTGGATTATGATATATTTGAAATAATGTACTGGTTTTTAAACCAAGCACACAATTTTTTAAAATCTGTCTGTCGAGCTACTCTTCAGTCACTGAAATAATCTGACAAACATTCTGGGGGAGCAAATGAGAAATGAATATACGAACAGCTATGCTGAAACTTTCATCATTGCCATATTTTTGAGAAAGCCTTTCTTTCTGAACTCGTCTCCAAATGATCTGGCCAAAGTGAAATAGACACCCTTTATATCGGGCATCAGGAAAATACTCTTTTGCCGCAGACGAGACGGTTCGCTCAAAATCAGTAATAATTCTTTGCTGATTAAGATTAATATTCTGTGCTAAAGCCAAATTAAATAGTTGATGAAAAAATTCAGTGTAGGTCTGCTTGGATTTTTTGATCATCAGGCAAAAAACTAGAGGCACAAATTGACCATTAATTAGCCCTTGTATGGTGAACAGTTGGCGAAAAACTTTCGGTACAACAAAAAACGTCCCATCCATCACCCAGCAGTGTGACCTTTCCAATTCCTTTAGGGAACTCGGTGTGCCCATAATAATGTTCTTTTCACCATCGAAATCCCAATCACTCAACACAAATAATTCTCCCTCCAGGTATTCCAAATACTCCGGTATATTAATTTCCTGGTTCGTTGGTATATGTACCCTTTCGAAGTCGACTTATTTTCATTTTTTGGGCTTGTTTCGATAGTAAGTACACCCGGCGGTCTGGTTGGCAATCTACAACTGCTTCCCTAATAATTTGGGAAGGCGCCAGTGAAGATGATGTACTCAAATCCTTTACTTTGTTGTTCGCCTGTGCCACAGATACTTGATGGGCCTTTGGATCATGATTATGGGCAGTAGGAGCACGTTGTATTACATGATCGCCACTATTTTCTTTTGTCACAACAACACTTTTACACATTAGGGATTTTCTCTGCGCACACGACCAGCGGAACTCTTTCTTCTTTTCATTTTTGGAATGAAAATGGTAATCAAAACCATCCAAAAATATTTTATTACTTCCTTTGTTTGACACGGTAACGACTTCCATTTTATTTAAATTCAAATATTGTTTAGCACGATATTTAATCAAAAATATTACTATACAATTTTAATCACAATTAATTACACGTAATGCTATAAATAATATGAAAAAATGCATATGGTAAGATAATTGTCGAAAAGAAAACGGTACTATTTGTATTTTAAGTCATACATAAGTATGTATGTACATATATTGGTTAATGGATGACAATGTTATATTATGCTCTGATTTTCTATATTCTTTTGTTTTCTACTCGATAACAATGCTGCTGAAAACCAAAGTTTTCTTGTCCCTTGCATATATTGTTAATTATGCCAACCTTTGTTACACGCAGCAATAGCTCAGTGGTTAGAGTCTGCAGCTGTCATGCAAGGGTTTTGGGTTCAAATCCGGGTCTGGGCCGCTTTTTTAAATAAATATTTTTTTACTCTAAATCCGTCATGCGTTCTCTCTATATCTATATATTGTCATATATGAGTACATATGTATATACATATGTAACTACGAATTAAAACTCAACTAAAGAGCGGTTTTACTATTTTTTATATGATCTCTAATAATATTTAATAAAAATAAAAAAATGGTGATTTTGTGTTTGGGGATTTTGTGACACTGCCCCAAAAAAAAGGTGGGGTTTCATGTTAGGGGATTTTAATTTTGGGGATTTTGATTTTGGGGATTATGTGTTTGGGGATTTCTTTTTCAGCTGGGGATTTTGTGTTTGGGATTTTTTGTGGCACTCCTGCCCGAAGAACTATGTAAGTATGTAGATCGAGTGGAAGGACATAACATTGTTCATGCCGGTGAGTGGCGCCTGGAAAATGAACACAGCTCTTTACGACCAATGCGAACTTCAGTGCGTAGAGGTGCTTCAACTGCGTTTAAACTACGGGAGAGACTTGCTTACTATTTTATAAATGAAGGATCTGTACCATTCCAGGAGGACATTTTTTCTATTGCCCTAGCTTGTTTTGCTTCTTCCATTTTATTTAAAATGGACACGGCTAAAGTGATGAATGACTGCACAGCCGGACTTGTTGATTTTTGTTGTTGGATCTGCTGGGTTGGTTATGTTGACCATTTATTTTTAAAAATCTCGGTGGCTTCCATCATTTTCTCGTCAACCTCGCAAGTAGTTGGCCCAGATTGACATCGCTTTCTACTCTTTTGGGTAGCCGCCTGCGTAGAGCAGGATGGTGACGGCAGCGATATTGCAATTGGACTTATAGGCGACAAGGGCCATAGCGGTGATGGCATTTGCACCTCCTGCTCATGTCCATGTGGCTGCAATCGATTGTCTTCAGTTGTTGATTGCAATTGACCCTGGTCGGTGACAGCGGTTTCACAAATATTTTGTGAGAATCTAACCCTGTAAATTTCATTTTTTATTTCAAATACAAGTATGTATATTCAATTAATATACTAAAACTTACGGCCGTGGTACAATATGTGGCTTAAGGAATTTCATTGCCTCCAGCAAATGCCACTGTCTTTGGTACTCCATCCCCCTGCCGCTGGGGGCGTTAGCCTTCCAAACTTCCCTCCCGTATCGGTCGCGAAGTGTTAGCCAACTTCGGCGACACATTTCTCCTTTATAAATATAATTAATTTTTATTAACAACATAAACAGTTGTAAATAACGAAGCAACTTACCACTTTGTTTTTTAATGGCGCTTGTTTACATTTGAACAATGTTGCCATTGCCAAATACGAATATATAGTTTTGAGCACATCTTTGTTTTCAATTACAATTTTGTACAATATAAAATATCAAAACTGAAAACAATCCTTTAAAAAATAGTTTATATACATATTTATAAATAATAGCATTCGACTCTGATTTTGAGTTATTTTAAGAACATTTCAAACATATTGAACAGATTGAATTATAAAAGTTGATAATTACTGCAGTATGTCGATATTGGCAACCCTGCGTTGTGAGAGATCAATCAGCTGCCACGTTTGCTGCGGCAAAAATCCAAATGTCGTGAATTCTCGCGTCATTTCACGTCAAAGAGAGAAGGGAGTAGCGTTTTTCACTGTTCAGTTACATTGCGCGCCCATAAGATAGGTCGTGCCAGCTGACTCGGGCCACGATTTTACGTTTTTCACTGGTTCTGCTATAAATCAGTGGCCAGCATTTCTTATGCTTCAGCAGCATTAGCACAATTGTGCAAACTAACTTCACACGTACGCTTACGCTCTATCGTTCAGTCGTTGTCGAGCCAGCAACGAATTAACATCACGCAAGACTATAACGCAAAACTAAGTACAAACATATTTATGTCCTGCAAGAAATATTGTATGATTCTAAATGCCTTTGGTGCCATGCAATGCCTTTTATATATGTCCTAGGTCTTTTAAATATAATAGGGAATATATCCTTAAAACACATTTTGTTAATTTTCATTATATTATTAATTATTTAGATGAAAAAGAACGAAAATGTCTTTTTAAAGAAAAAAAAAAATTATAAAATTTGATTAGTTTAAATTCCAATTTCTCACTGAGCTACTTTTTTTTCGTACAACACAGTGACAGATCCCCTCATGCCGACCACTGTTGTAAATACATTTTCATCGCTTTTACTTCACTGGCTGTCTCTTATTTGTATATAAGCATTACTTTTCTCATTTATCACCAAAAATGCTCTATTCTGCTATTTTCGACGCTCCTGTTAAATATTGGTGAAATCCGCTTATAGAAAAGAGAACCCCTGATTTTGTGGTGAAATCCACTAATGGAAAAGAGTACCCCTCCAAAAAATGAAATATCGTAAAATTGGCAACGCGGTGAACTTTCTCTATATTATATGTTCTCTGATTTTGCTCCTACGCCGGTCAAATTTCTATACAAAAATCAACTGAAATGCATGATAAAATAAAATAGACTATGAGGGCAATTAATTTTTAAAAAGTTTATTGAAAATTAAATAAAAATGAAAATACAAGTAAATTATTTTAAATTTATTAAAAAACTGAAATGCAAAATAAAACGAAAATTAATTTTATTAGAAATATACATACATACATTAACTTATTAAGGGGATATAATTTTAATAAAACACGATTTTCAGAATTGTCTACCTACAACCACAAATTCTCACACAACCTAATCAATAAAGATTAGGTCTTTTTCAAAGCTTGGCTCACATGTACTACTTACTAAATTAATAAATACTAAAACTATTTAACAATAACTAATACTAAAACTAAACTACTACTACAAACTATTTACAACTTAATTCGACCCTATGAGAAATAAACAGAACATTATTAGTTTTTGAAGAATCTGAAATGAGAGAAATGAGAAGAGAGAAATGTGTCTTTGTTATACCCAGCGGGATATGGTAGACATTGGTAAATGAGCAAGGTAAACGATGCGGCATGATTGTATCGCTTACTCCGACCGATGAAAATTAACACGGCGATGTCCTACGAGAAGTAACAGATCACCTCTTTCGCTTACCATAGGAACGAAGAATTCTTCGATGTCAAAGTAAACGAAGAATTCTTCGATGCCAAAGTAAACGAAGAAGTCTTCGATGCCTCAGTTAACGATGAATTCTTCTATGCCAAGGTCAATAGTAGAATAGAAAAATTTGCATATTAATTTTGCTTTATTTATGAAAGTGCATGTACACTTGTGCTCATATAACTAAGTCACGCCAATAACAGAACGAAAGTTTATTCAAAGCAACTTCTATGGTACAGGAATGAAACTTAATTTTACAAAAAATGGAAGTAATTTTAATTCAGTTTAAAACAGAATACTTATTTTTTATTTAACTTCTAAAATAATAAAATATTGCGTTCATTCGCTTAGCACATCCAAGTTGTTGTGCTCATATAATTAAGTCCTCTTCTTCTTTACTGGCGTAGAAACCGCTTATGCGATTATAGCCGAGTCAACAACAGCGCGCCAGTCGTTTCTTCTCTTCGCTACGTGGCGCCAATTGGATATTCCAAGCGAAGCCAGGTCCCTCTCCACTTGGTCCTTCCAACGGAGTGGAGGTCTTCTTCTTCCTCTGCTTCCCGCGGCGGGTACTGCGTCGAATACTTTCAGAGCTGGAGTGTTTTCATCCATCCGGACAACATGACCTAGCCAGCGTAGCCGCTGTCTTTTAATTCGCTGAACTATGTCAATGTCGTCGTATATCTCGTACAGCTCGTCGTTCCATCGAATGCGATATTCGCCGTGGCCAACGCGCAAAGGACCATAAATCTTTCGCAGAACTTTTCTCTCGAAAACTCGCAACGTCGACTCATCGGTTGTTGTCATCGTCCAAGCCTCTGCCCATATAGCAGGACGGGAATTATGAGCGACTTATAGAGTTTGGCTTTTGTTCGTCGAGAGAGGACTTTACTTTTCAATTGTCTACTCAGTCCAAAGTAGCACCTGTTGGCAAGAGTAATCCTGCGTTGAATTTCCAGGCTGACATTGTTGGTGGTGTTTACGCTGGTTCCAAGATAGACGAAATTATCTACAACTTCAAAGTTATGACTGTAAACAGTGACGTGAGAGCCAAGCCGCGAGTGCGACGACTGTTTGTTTGATGACAGAAGATATTTCGTCTTGCCCTCGTTCACTGCCAGACCCATTTGCGTTGCTTCCTTGTTAAGTCTGGAGAAAGCAGAACTAACGGCGCGGGTGTTGAGGCCGATGATATCAATATCATTGGCATACGCCATCAGCTGTACACTCTTATAAAAGATTGTACCTGCTCGATTAAGTTCTGCAGCTCGAATAATTTTCTCCAGCAGCAGATTGAAAAAGTCACACGATAGGAAGTCGCCTTGTCTGAAACCTCGTTTGGTATCGAACGGCTCGGAGAGGTCCTTCCCGATCCTGACGGAGCTTTGAGTGTTGCTCAGCGTCAGTTTACACAGCCGTATTAGTTTTGCGGGGATACCAAATTCAGACATCGCGGCATAGAGGCAGCACCTTTTCGTGCTGTCGAAAGCAGCTTTGAAATCGATGAAGAGGTGGTGTGAGTCGATTCTCCTTCCACGGGTCTTTTCCAAGATTTGGCGCATGGTGAATATCTGGTCGGTTGTTGATTTGCCAGGTCTAAAGCCACACTGATAAGGTCCAAACAGTTTGCTGACGGTGGGCTTTAATCTTTCACACAATACGCTCGACAGAACCTTATATGCGATGTTGAGGAGGCTAATCCCACGGTAGTTGGCGCAGAATGTAAGGTCTCCTTTTTTATGGATTGGGCATAGCACACTTAAATTCCAATCGTTGGGCATGCTTTCGTCCGACCATATTTTACAAAGAAGCTGATGCATGCTCCTTACCAGTTCTTCGCCGCCATGTTTGAATAACTCGGCCGGCAATCCGTCGGCCCTTGCCGCTTTGTTGTTCTTCAGGCGGGCAATTGCTATTCGAAACTCTTCATGGTCGGGCAATGGAACATCTGCTCCAATGTCATCGATTGGGGAATCGGGTTCGCCTTTTTCTGGCGTTGTACGTTCACTGCCATTCAGCAGGCCGGAGAAGTGTTCCCTCCATAATTTAAGTATGCTTTGGGCATCGGTGACTAGATCACCTTTGGGGGTTCTACAAGAGTATGCTCCGGTCTTGAAACCTTCTGTAAGTCGCCGCGTCTTTTCGTAGAATTTTCGAGCATTACCCTTGTCGGCCAGCTTATCAAGCTCTTCGTACTCACGCATTTCGGCCTCTTTCTTTTTCTGTCTACAAATGCCTCTCGCTTCCCTCTTCAACTCTCGGTATCTATCCCATCCCGCACGTGTTGTGGTCGATCGTAACGTTGCGAGGTAGGCAGCCTGTTTTCTCTCCGCTGCGACACGGCACTCCTCGTCGTACCAGCTGTTCCTTTGCACTTTCCGAAAACCAATGGTTTCGGTTGTAGCTGTACGTAAGGAGTTTGAAATGCCGTCCCACAGTTCCCTTATACCGAGTTGTTGACGAGTGCTCTCAGAGAGCAGGAGTGCAAGCCGAGTAGAAAATCGTTCGGCTGTCTGTTGTGATTGCAGCTTCTCGACGTCGAACCTTCCTTGTGTTTGTTGGTGTGCGTTTTTTGCTGCACAGAGGCGGGTGCGAATTTTGGCTGCAACAATATAGTGGTCCGAGTCGATGTTAGGACCTCGGCGCGCACGCACATCTAAAACACTGGAGACGTGTCTTCCGTCTGTCGCAACATGATCGATTTGGTTGGTGGTTTTTCGATCCGGAGACAGCCAGGTAGCTTGATGGATTTTCTTGTGCTGGAATCCAGTACTATAGATAACCATATTTCGGGCCCCGGCGAAGTCGATCAGCCTCAACCCATTTGGGGATATTTCCTCGTGGAGGCGGAATTTACCGACCGTAGTGCCAAAGATACCTTCTTTGCCCACCCTGGCGTTGAAGTCGCCAAGCACGATTTTGACATCGTGGCGGGGGCATCTCTCATAAGTGCGCTCCAAGAACTCATAAAAGGCATCTTTGGTCACATCGTCCTTCTCTTCCGTCGGGGCGTGGGCGCAAATCAGCGATATGTTGAAGAACCTCGCTTTGATGCGGATTGTGGATAGACGTTCATTCTCCGGAGTGAATGATAGTACTCGGCGACGGAGTCTCTCTCCCACCACGAATCCAACACCAAACTTGCGCTCCTTTATATGGCCACTGTAGTAAATGTCACAAGGACCTACTCGTCTCTGTCCTTGTCCCATCCATCGCATTTCTTGGACGGCGGTGATGTCAGCCTTTATCTTTACGAGGACATCAACCAGCTGGGCAGCGGCACCTTCCCAATTAAGGGACCGGACATTCCAGGTGCATGCCCTCAAATCATAGTCCTTATTTCGTTTGCCGTGGTCGTCATCAAAAGGGGGTCTCTCATCCGAGGCTGTTTTTTCCTTTTCATTGGGGGTGTTTTTTTTACGTAGCGGGTCCCAAACCCAGCGCACAACCCTATGCGGGGGATGTTTGGCCTTCTCACTTTAGCTCGCCTTCAAACGGATGTTCTTAGGCTACCCAGAGGATACTTGGTCAAAGACCGGAAGTCGTGAGCTGCTTGAGTCATATGCAAAAGAATCGTTTTTGTCCACTCCCAAGTGAATGGCGATCAGAGAACTTTCCTCACTTGCGTGAACTTCTACACATGACTCCATCCTCCGATAATTAAGTCACCTAAAGAAAAATGTAGTTATTCGATGTACATATGTATGTATATGGCGTTTTTTTTTGCAGTTTTACCTTACCTGAGACTAATACTTAGTTGGATATCCTTTACTACGTAGCACTTCAGTACATCGCTTAAGCATTGTTTGGACTAAAGTAGCACATTGAGCGGGGCTTATTTTGTACTGTATTATTTCCCATAAAGAGTCTTTGTTACGGCTCATTTTGTAGTCCCCCTTAGATTTTCTATGGGGTTTAGGTCCGGACTTTGAGTTGGCCAATCCAGAATTTTAATATTTCGACTACGTTTCCAAGTTTTAACGACCCGCGAGCAGTGTTTGGGGTCGTTATCGTGCTGTAAAATCCAAGCCAACGGTAAATTGCCACATAGTCACCATCTAAATTATTCTCCAGTATTCCTTTGTACATTTCACTAATTATTTTTATTTTAACAATCGAGCCAACGCCTGATGACGTGAAGCAACCCCACACCATCACCGATGAATCACCATGTTTCACGGTTTTTTAGTGTACTTTTATTTCATATATGTATGTGCATAGTTCTTTTACCTTTCATAACATGGAAGTTGCTAGCAAAATTAAATCTGGTTTCTTTTTCTTGTTCCACGGCAAGTTGCTCAGACGGTTTTAAATTCTCTTTTAGGTCCTCTTCTTGGCCAATATTCCAGTCAAGGTTCATATCTTCGTCTTCTTCGCAATTGCTACCAGTTTGCGAGAAGTTGCGTCGCAATATGTGCATGGGCAATAGCCTTGCAACAATATATTGCATCTCATATGCGGATGGATGATTATTAACTGATAAATTCGCTCTTATTTTATAAAAAAAAAAGTTTTCCAAGGCATCTTGGTTCATCCTCCCTAAGAGTATAAATGATATATTCGAATATTCATTGAATATATTTTTTATGAAGTCGTTGTGATTTTTCAACCTGTTGATTTTTTCAATACAACCGCTTTGTATTGATCGTCTTCGCGGATTTGGATTGCAAAGCGTCTTACAATCCAATTCGTCGAACAGATCGTTCATCCTTTTCACCAGCAGTCGGGTTGCTTTGGCGCATTTTTTTAAATGCTCATCGGAGCCCAACAAATGTACCTGTGGAGCTCTTGGCACTGACATTTTTTCTAAGTTTGCGGGGGATATGAAAAGATTAATTTTGGGCACATTTTAAAATTAACATATGCCTGGTCTATGGCATATATTTTTCGCACAACTTTAAAAGTTGTCAGCCCATCTTGTGTTTCAACGTCATACTTTAGTAACATATTGCGCATGCATTTAATCAAATGGCAATAGTCAAACATCATATATATTTTTCTTTCATTATGAAAGAAATATGGCTTTCCTGTCATAGCGCCTTATAGTTGCCTAAATGTGGCATTTTGTGTACCTTAGTTGTACTTTATTGACTTGATTTTAAGAGGCATTTATATTGCTCTTGAGAAAATTCAACAAATTCGCATTTTTAACGCTATCTTTTGCCACATAATAGGAAATCACATATTTCCATTTGGCGACTAAGCCTTTTAACATGAAAAAGCAGCACTTATTGCCGACCACGCTTTCCCGGTGACTTTCTCCATTATCAACGAAGCAATCAATCACATCTCATACTTTGTTACACGTCAGATCTTTTTTGATTGAGACTTCGTCGAAAATTAATTTTTATATGCGTTCTTCTGTTTTCATTTCTTGAACAATTTTTTTTTTTAATTGTTCAAGACTTTCTCGTCGATACCAGGGCAGACATACCGGATCGGACGCCAAAGCAAAAGCGTTTTTTTGTGGGGCAAACCCCAAATCGTCGCGCATTAAATTATAGGTCTTAGTCGACATATAATTGTTGTTTAAAGCCATTGCTTTCTCCTTTTCATCTTAAAATTTTTTTCTTTAAAATCATCTTGGCGAATGTTAGTTCATTTGCATCGCCTGTTATTATGACGTTATTTCCAGAGCTTGACATTTTTTGTCAACAGGAAAACTTTCTTTTAGCTCTTTAATTTTTTTAATTTGCCTCAAAGAATTGCTTTTAAAACCCCTAGCTACTCGAGCGTAATGCTTGTGGTCGCAAACAGTGATATTCTCACTATCTTCGCACTTCATTTCTATTCGTGAAGGCGGGAATATTTGTCGAATTATTCAAATGATACACATGTCATTTGGATTTCCAATCTCTTCAAATGACATGTCATTAGGTGGTGTATACCCCGTTTTTAAAACATTATATGTTTATACAATCGGCGGCAAAACCCACTGCGGCGATTTCTGTCTAGTTTCGTCAACTTCAAATTTTAAATTTAGCACAGGAGGAGCTTCATTAAAAATGCGTCTTGACGATATTTGTCAAAAAAGTATTGCGGTATTTTCGCTAGTTGGTGCTGAAAGCGCGTAGTTCTAGTTTTATTTGTCGCATCGGATCATGCTATACCTTTTTGGAATGCTCATTTCACGCGCTAACAAGTGTTTGATTGATTGTCGTTTTTTTTAAGTCGTTCGTGAGTTAAAGCGTCGCAAACGTGGAGCAAAATTAAGAGAAAATACGGAATATTTTACAGTACTACTACGATGAAGGCAAAAAAGCATCTCAAGCCGCCAATAAAATTTGTGCCGTTTATGGACCCGATACAGTTTCCACTTCCACCGCACAACGATGGTTTCAACGTTTTCGTTCTGGTGTAGAGGTGGTCGAAGATGCCTGTCGTCGAAAATTGCGATAAAATCGCTGAATTGGTCGAAAGAGACCGGCATAGTAGTCATCAAACCGTTATAAACCATTTGAAGAAGCTTGGAGTCACTAAGAAGCTCGATGTATGGGTGCCACACGAATTGATTCAATAAAAATACCGCAAGACTTTTTTGACAACCCATTATATTTGTTTTTGGCGCAAAGAAAGTACTTCAGTCAACCCGTGTATTCGCCCAGCCAGGGTTATTTTGTTAGAGCGAGACCAAAGGTCGCCCATTTTATAATAAGTTCTAGGTGATAGTGTAATATATGATATTACATTATAATTTGCCTATTTAGCTAATAATATAAATATATGTACATATTATATATAAATAACACGACTCTACAAAAAAATGTTCGTTCTTTGTCCTAAAGTTTATTTTATGATATTCTGATTAATTATGAACAAAAACGATAAGAAAATATGTACCTTTTATCGCTTAAAGTTTGCTTTTGCAAAAATTATAATAATACTATTACTATATTTAGTGTTTATTAAGAGATAGTACCTATGAAGATGAAAGAAATAGTAAAAGTGTGCGCTTTTAAACTATTTTTTACCTTTTTGTAAGTTATTTTGATAGTAAAACTTAATAAAAATAATGAAAATGTTTTTTTTAAGTATTTCATTTTCAATTAAAAATTAAAACCACATACAGTCACAGTCAAAAGTATCCACTTGGTTTTTTTATATTGAAAGTGCGATTGTTGATAGTTAATTATTAAATTCAATTTTATTGTTTTCTTTATATTTGAACATTAACATCCTAACTTAAAATTAATAAAATAAAATTAGCGATATTTATGTAAATTCATACGCTGAACACAATCGTTGCGACACAACATTGCATCACGACAGTGAACTGAAAACGGCGTTGTGCATCCTACTACCTGAACGCATGTACACAAGACAACACAGCTCTCCATTTTGCATGTACACAATTTCGTTGTGGCCATACTAATACCTTGCACTTCAATGAAATTTTAATATTTTGTTCAAAGTGAAAGTTTTATGCAAAAAATAAGTAAATAGGTATATATTTTTGTTTTAAATTATCAATTGTTATTACAAATGATATAATAGAGCTATTTTATGCTTTTATTTGTAAAATAACGTCAAGTTTGTAAGAGCTGTGAATAATTTTACATTTTACATATTAGTGGCATCACCACTCTTCCTCATCTCTCTATCTTCCATTCTACTGTCAACTCTACTGTCGTCCTACTGTCGCAGGCAAATATAGGAAAATTTTAAATTTAGCGAGAACGACAACTGTCGGCCTACCGTCGCATAGTCGTGCAACTGACAAAATAACAGTGTCCATAAGAACGTGTGTATTTTAATATTTGACAGCTGTTGGTTGTCGTCTGTCGCAACCATTGTGTTCAGCGTATCAAAATAAAAAAATAATAATTGTAAAACAAAATCAATTTCTACCTCACAGTGAAAAGTATCCACGATAAAAGTTTTATTGAAAATAGGATTTTCGTAAGTGGTTAATACTTGGTATGATATCCTTTATTGTCCTTTACTGCTTTGAGCCTTTTTGGAATAGATTTAACCAAATTTTCAGTGTAAGAAGAATAAATTTTCAATGTGGTATTTGTGTTTGGGGTCATTATCTTGATAAAATTGCAATGTTTCTCCCAACCCCAATTTTTTGGCACTACTCTGCAAATTATCTTTCAAAATGTTTAAATAATACATCTTATCCATGATTCCTTCGATAAAAACTAGATTTCCTACGCCGGCAGCACCCATACAACCCCATACCATTACAGAGCCTCCTCCGTGTTTTACGGTTGGAATCGTGTGTTTAGGATCCAAGGCCTTATTCGCCCTACGCCATATCTTAGTTGGTCCATCCGACCCAAACATGTTAAACTTGCTTTCATCGGCAAAAATAACTGACTTCCAGAATTCAAAATCCCTTTTTTCATGTTCCTGAACGAACTCCAATCGAATTTGGCGGTTTTTGGGATTGATGAATGGCTTTTTTAGTGCAACTCTACCATGAAGACCATTCTTACGCAAGATTCTCCGAATGGTTTCTGGGTTACACTTTTTGTTTAGATATTTCTCCGCGATTTCAGCAAGTTTAGGTGCACTAAGCTTCGGATTATCGGCCACCTGTCGAAGCAACCACTTTTCGTCTCTTTCAGTGAAAATTTTTTTCTCTCTGGTTTTCGGCTTGTTGCAGATACGATTCTCCGTTTTGTGCCTCAATATAATTTTTTGGACAGCAGATCTAGTAATATTCAGTATTTCTGCAATTTTCCGTTGCGATTTTCCTAGTTCAGCATGATGAATGACTAATTTTCTTTCGACAATCGTTGTGTGGCTTCCCATAGTATTAATTCCACAAAAGTGCACTCCAAATGGACAAACTTATGCGTAAAGTGTAAGAAAATAACTGATCCAATATTTTGCTTGTTACTTCATGAGAGAAATAGCTGTTAACAGTTATAAAGTTATAAGTATTGCCAGTGGATACTTTTCACTGTGAGGTTGAAATTGATTTTGTTTTACAATTATTATTTTTTTATATAGAATTTACACAAATATTGTTAATTTTATTTTATTAATTGTAAGTTAAGACGTTAGTGCTCAAATATAAAAAACAATAAAATTGAAATTAATAATTAACTATCACCAATCGCATTTGTAATATAAGATACTTTTGACTGTGACTCACTGTAAGTATTTAAAAAAAATATCGTTAAAGCGGTTTCCGAAATAAAAAAGCAAACTTTTTCATGGCATATATTTTTTTTCGTCTAATTACGACCTAAAACATGAAAATTTACTGCTTTAAATTTATGGTAAAATTTTGTGTTGACCCATGTAATTAATTATAAGAATGAAAATGCGTACGCCAATATTTTTAAATTTAACAAAATTTAGTTGACTTTCCACGAATTGTGTAAACTCGCTCCAGGTCAATGATTTTCCAGGAATTTATGAATTCGAAGAAATATTGCCACTTTTATAAAATGGATATATGCGTAAAGTAAGATGAACGTTAAAATGACCTCTTCTGCCCCTAATCCAAAAATCCACAAAAAACTCGAAAATTTTTCTATGTTCACATCGTTTGGAAATCTAATCCAAACGAATGAGCAGTCATTAAAATTTTTTGAAGACGTTCAATTATTCCCTTTAAGAGATTCCATTCCCCCTATATGCACTAAGTGTAGGAATCCAATGCAGGTCGAAGAGTACAACCAATCCAAGTTAGGGTGGGTTTGGAGGTGCAAAACGAAACCATCAAAAAAGAAAGGTGCGAAAGTTTGTCGCCTTTATATAAAACCTGCGCAGGATACATTTTTTGATGGCAATTGTTACAGATTTGCGCCTGAGGAAATCTTGGTTATAATTTGTTGCTTTGTCACGAAAGTTAATGTTATGACTGTCCATAAAATGACCTATTCTGCCCCTCATCCCAAAATCCACAAAAAACTTGAAAATTTTTCTATGTTCACATTGTTTGGAAATCTAATCCAAACGAATGAGCAGTCATTAAAATTTTTTGAAGACGTTCAATTAATCCCTTTAAGAGATTCCATTCCCCCTATATGCACTAAGTGTAGGAATCCAATGCAGGTCGAAGAGTACAACCAATCCAAGTTAGGGTGGGTTTGGAGGTGCAAAACGAAACCATCAAAAACGAAAGGTGCGAAAGTTTGTTGCCTTTACATAAGTCCTGCGCAGGAACCATTTTTTGATGGTAGTTGTTACAGATTGGCGCCTGAGGAAATCTTGGCGATAATTTGTTGCTTTGTCACGAAAGTTAACGTTAGGACTGTCCATGGTCATCTACGGTACAGATTGACGAGACGTTGCTAAAGAAACGTTAGTACAATCGTGGCCGTTTAACCGAACAAATGACAATAACTGTTGGGAATACTATGTAAGGAAGACAATTGAAAAAGCAAGGCAGATTTGTGGCCTTACATTAAAAAATTCAATCATCCAGAAACTACCCACATCTGCACTGATGGCGGAAAGAAGTATCATGGAATACCACGAATACCACTTGCTTAACCACCAATTACAGTCGTCAAAACTTCCTTGTGAAGAAGTATCGTGATGACTTAGGATCTCAGATAATGGACATGCTTATGGACAATAAAAAAGTGTACCCGGGCTATGTGGTTGGAATTCTTCAGACAGGAAGGGAATTAAAAAATTTAGAAGCCCATACTGCAGGGTCGCTACGCCCAACAGCTTGATTCATTCACGCCGCCTAGTTCAAATAAAAAAATCCAAAAATTAACTAAACTAAAAGTGGAAACTAATAATTTATAGTTTCACTATTTAGCTTATATGTACAAAAATTATGTCTTATCCGGGAAAAGGAAAGCATACTACTTGTAAATGTCGAAATTCTAATTTCAATCAATTCAATTCGCAAAGAAAGAATACTTTATTTAATTTCATCATATTTCACTTTTCAAGAAAACTATTAAACAATTCCATGCATATTTAATTTAAATTATTTTAATATATACATACATATATAAAATCATATATAATTTATATACAGTGTCGCACATATGTATGTATGTACATAAGTATTGGCACATCAACCATTTTGTATTTTTCAGCTATTTTAAAAGCAGACTAATAGGTTATTTAGTGTAAATATATTTTCCCTTGTTAAATCCATTCATTAACTACCACATACACTAATTTTTTTTTATAATAATTGATTTTTAATTATACTTTTTAATTCACATTCATAAAAAATAAGGAATTTCTACGACACAAAAATATTGGCACACTCAGTAAATTATAAAGAAACAAACCATTATGCAATGTTGAATGAGCTTGGTAAATTTAGTTTTTGAGCACTTTTTCAAATTTTGTTTCCACATACTTAAATAAGCCGTTTTGTCCATAATGTCTTCTATGAATACCAGCTCACCCACACCTGCAGCAGCCATGGATCCCCACACCACCACGCCACCACCACCCTATTTATAAATTGGAAGTTGCTAGAAAAATTAAATATGGCCTACAATCTACTTACATATGTTACCAGTTTCTTTAATTTTTCTTTTATTATAATATTTCGCCCTAACTTCATTTTTAAAAAGCTCTTCCTGTTGGTGTGCTAGCCATTTCGCACTTTTAAACAGAAAAACTGTGATGAGGAAGTCTAATAATTGATGCCTCTGTTTCAGGCAATCTCCAGCCTCGCTATACCACTCTGGGTATTTCTCTTTGGTAACTGCAGTAATCTGGGCTAAAATCATCGATTTTATACCTACTCTGCATGAATATTTTAAGAAGAGCTCTTCATAACAGCTCATTTGAAGGCGGCTTAGTTCGAAAACTCTATCATCGGGATTAACCAGCCTTAGGTCATCTGCGCTTTTATAATTTTTAGACCGTATAAGGGCTTCCGATGAGGCTTCCAAAGAGCAAGTTGCTCAGACGGTTTTAAATTTTCCTTCAAGTCGTCTTCTTGGCCAATATTCCAGTCTTCTTTGCAATTGCTGCCAGTTTGCGAGAAACAATATATTGCATCTCATTTGCGGATGGATGATTATTACATCCTAAATTTGCTTCTATTTTATGAAAAAAGTTTTCTAAGGCATCTTGGTTCAACCTCCCTAAGATATACTCCATATATTCATTGAATATATCGCCGCTCAATGCAAACATTTAATTTAGGGTTAATACTTTTCTTTAATTTTCACAGGGCAAACTAGGAAAAAAAACTCTTACTTTTAAAAAGTTAAAATACTAACTAGATTTTATGTTATGCTTAAGCACTGAAAATGGGAGGCTTAAGCAATGCTTAAATAACAGCTGATTTTGGAACGAAGTTCCTTACGGCAGGCTTGCAGAAGATAGGATTTTGCTGCGGGAGCTAACTGAAAAAAAAGTGACAGTAAAAACCGTAAGAAATAACCCGTAAGAAATATCCGTAAGAAATAACCCGTAAGATCGCTAGTTATAGCCTACTTTTAGGTGTTGCTCTAATTTAGCTCTATTATATAATTTGTAATAACAATTGATAATTTAAAACAAAAAAATATTTACCAATTTTTACTTATTTTTTGCATAAAAAAAATTTCACTTTGAACAACAGCTGTGTTGTCTTGTGGACATGCCGGCCATGCTGTCGCAGTCATTGTGTTCACGACTTGAGAATTGTGCTTGCACTAAATACGTTTATGGGGAATTGAATTGTTGCATATTTTTTGGCGCAGGCTTTGAGGAAATAACCCGTAAGAAAAAGACTGTAGATCGCTAGTTATAGCCTACCTTTAGGTTTTGCAAAATCTGTAACATTATTGTGTACGCAAATTAGTTTTGAGTGAATTGCGGAACACATTGAGCGCTACATCTGCCAAATATTAAATTACAGACGTTCTTATGGACACTGTTATTTTGACAGCTGCACGACTACATGACTGCAGGCCGACAGTTGTCGTTCCCGCTAACTTGAATATTTCCTATATTTGCCGACGGCAGTAGGACGACAGTAGAGTTGACAGTAGAATGGAAGATAGAAAGAAGAGGTAGAGTGGTGATGTCACTAATATGTAAAATGTAAAATTATTCACAGGTCTGACAAACTTCACGTTATTTTACAAATAAAAGCATAAAATAGCTCTATTATATCATTTGTAATAACAATTGATAATTTAAAACAAAAAAATATTTACCAATTTTTATTTAGATATAATTTGAATTATTTTTTTATTTTACGTAATTCATTATTTCTTAAAATACTAAATTTTCTTAATACTTATCTGTACTTAAATAACAACTAATCAGCGAAATTTGAGAGAAAAATCAGGACAACCTACATAAAATAAAATTAAGCACAATTTTTTTTTGCAAATTGTATCGATTCTACATTATCCGAAGGAACTTCGTTCTTGCCTGGTGTCCCACGACAGAGCATTTCTTGTTTGTTTTGAATTTGCTTTGAATTTTCAGCGACATTTTTCGTAGCGTAGGGCAAGTGTCCGTTCGCTTGCACTCAATAACAGCTTATACTTTTCCTTCAGTTCCCATAGGTGCTCCGACTCGCTAGTGATGAAATTTGGGGTTCTTTTGTTGTTTTCATCAATTTTTGATATCATTTTCCTCGCAAATTTATGTATTGTCTGTTATAATTTAAATATTTCAAACATATTTTTATGAATGACATTTGTAAAACATATGTTGCCCATAACGTTGCCATATATCATAATAAAATTGTATAGAAATTAAGCATTGACTGTGAAACGCAAACGACTACTCAGTTTGCAACAATGCTTAGCTAAGATTTTATTTAGGCACAAATTAAGTATGGACTGTGAAACCGGGCATTAACGTTTCTGCCGCGTTAATGCGCCATATGGTTATGAAAAATTATCCTTAAAAATAAAAGAAACAAAAGCAGCGTATATTTTTCAAAATAAAAAAGCAGCGCAATCTTGGATTTAAGTCGGCAAGTTAGCAAGTCGTTGATATAATTTAACTCCTAAAAATATGTAATCGGAAAAATAAACATGAAACTGGGCAGTGTTGTAAATTTTAATTCTGCATGGTGTGGATCATAAGTGAAAAATAAATATGAAACTGGGTAATGTTAGTTTTAATTCTACATGGTGTGGATCATGATTGCAATAGCAACGTTACCCTTATTTGGCAGTGAGTCCCTTGTTTCAAGTGAAGTACTTAGCACTGTCGGAAATTTGTTTTTCTGAGTCGTACTGTACAGAAAAATTGTGTGGCTTGGCTAAATTCACAAATGCCCATTATCAATAGTAGATGGCGCTATGCGACTTCATAGAAACAACTTGTGACTGAACATTAAACGAGGATTATTTAAAAAAAATCTAAAAAAAACACGCTTTTATACACTTCATTAAAAAATGAAAAATAATTCTTAATAAAAGCTGACGTTAGGGTAGGAAGGAAAACAAGGCCTAAAATTTGTTTATCCTACTTTTACTCGTTTATACGTATATATGTATTAACGAGTAATGTTTATCGATTCGTTATTTGGTTATTAAATTTTCGTTGTGGTAGAATCGGCGGAGTTTTCATTATTTGCGGTTTCGTTATTATATAGTAGAAAACATACATACTTAGTTTGACGAGCGGTCTTGTTAATATTCCGCTTTTAGGGCGAGGTCAACGGCTCGTACATGGCCGTCGGCACCGTAATGTAATTTTTCTATGCCGCCAAGCAGCCATACGTTGGTGGTAGACAGTCACACACAATCTCCAAGCTTTGACGCCTTTTCTGGACTCTTCCATCTGTGCCTTTCATGAGTATTCTTTACATACTCTTCCTTCCATCACCTGCTGAAATCGTGATGGAGAATCTTGATAAATTTGTAGTTTGTAGCTACTTTTTTGAAGTAGGACTTAAAGCTTTTCACAGCTGGTTCCCTTAAACCACCCATATGACGAGCTCTTGGGGGATAAATTGTCTATTAATACCATGGGAGCGTACAACCTCAAGTGAGACTTGTTTAATAAAATCAACAAACTGTTTTTCAGTGGCCCTTTGAACTCCAATGAAGGTTTGACCGTTATCGCTCATGAGTTTTAATGGGGAGCCGCATCGTCCGGTGAAGCGAGCAAATGCCGCGAGAAAGACTTCCTTTGTCAGACTCGTACAGAGTTCGAGGTGCACTACTTTTGTCGTAAAACAGACAAAGACAGCCACATAGCCTTTCAAAAGGCCCAGCAAAATCGACACCTGTAATTTTGAAAAAAGCGAAGTTGCAGTATTCCAGTGGAAGTGTTATCATAATCTGTGTTCGCAACTTCTGCTTGTGCATAGTACAGATCTTGCACATGAAAACAAATTTCTTTATTTGGGGTTTAAGACGGGAAATATAAAACTCTTGGCGGACTATATGCTGCATTAGGTGATGTTCAGCGTGAAGCAGTGAAGCATAAGTAAATGGTTGTAACTGAAGAGTAATGTGGCGAATTGGGACTTCTCCGGTAGAATTAGAGTATGGCGTTGGTTATACTTACGTTAGGATTGAGTTTTCAAGCGTACCATTCGCACGAAGCAGACCTTTCGTGTCTAAGAATGGAATAAGAATTAACTAACTAACTAGCGGCGCCCTACTTATAAGTGGCTTGTGGTCGCGGTATCGCTTTGTGTACGCACATATGTAAATAGTGACAGTATGCCCTCTCAGAGGCGTCACAGAAGCCGTGTAATTCGGCTTTGTATTCGGGGGAATAGTTTACTCACCACGGGATTTGTACCTGTGAGATGTTGTTTAGATTGCTCGCGAACTGGGACCACTTTTCTAAACGAAGTGGCTTTACTTCTTCGTCTCAGTCTGTCGCATCTAGCAATAATTCAGGGATCAGGGTTTTGGATTGTATCATAATTGGCGAAAGCCATCCTGCTGGCTGCTGTCGAAAAGTTTTGCCACAGAAGATAGAATTTGGCGTTTTGTTATGGTGAATAATGCAGATATTGACTCAGTAGTGTATGGAAACTGATCAGATATCGCATGTCATTGAATCCACAGAGTTTTTGTTACACTTTTCTTTTCAAAAAAGTTTTCTTTCTGGATTTGTTTTGCTATATTATTATAGGAATTATTTATATTATAGGAATTATTTGCGGTAATCTTTTTCAGTCGAAAACCTGCGGTTTAAGGGCTTTTGTAACCTGTGATAAGGATTCGTATGCTTGTGGACAGACAAGATATCGTTTGTGTCCTTAACACTGGGGTTGCCAGAGGAAATTCTGACTTTCTGTTTTAGAGTTTTGGGGTTGGGATCGTTCCAGTATCTGCTTTTCACTGCTTATTCCTCTTAAATGCGTGCACGGATTTTTTTTTTAAATTCCTTAGGGTCACGCTCAATTAAGGTTATACTATATATTTTAATAACGGAGTAATACGTGAGTATTATAGAAAAAATGTTGTTTGTGTTACTTCTGTATTAACGGTGTATTGATTTCAATGGAATTCAAATTTTTATTATACTATATTCGCGTGCCTTAATTAAAACCGGTGTGCTTTCGCAATTGGAAATTTTTAGTATTATATAATTAAATAAAATAACTGCTTTCAAACTTTATAATGATGTCAAATAACCAATCAGTCAAATATAATACGTTATTTAGCTCTCTGAAAAGTGAGCAATATATTACGTCCATACAACGAAAATTTGGAATAAAAAATCGCGCAATTTTTTATTCCAAATTTTCGTCTGCGGCGCTTGTTTCAATGTAATATATTATACTGAAAATGTAATAGGGGTATTCAGACCATGCTTCTTAATTCGTTAGTCGTTATTTGGTAGTTTTTTACATGTATTTTGTTTTTGTAAAATTAACAAACTATCGTTTTACCGAGTAACGAACTATCCATCTGGCAAGCTTGATAATTGTTTCGTTACTCGGTGATATTATATCAGCTGTTCTGCTCCTCTGTACATCGACTTAAAGTACGTACCAGTAATAAATTTGATCTGCTCCTCATAATTTTCAATTAAATGACTGACAATTTTTGATTTTGCACTTTGTTGTGGCATTTTTACTCTTTAATAAAGTTGAATCAGCTGTTTCGGAATAAAATTTACCATACTACCAAGGTAGAGCAAAAAGTATGTTCACAGTTAAGCCTTTTAACGAAATATCAACTAACGAGTTACCAAATTAACAGGCTTCGGTCTGAATACCCCTAATGAAAATTTGGAATAAAAAATCGCGCGATTTTTTATTCAAAATTTTCGCCTGCGGCGCTTTTCAGAAAGCTTTGAAATTTTCTTTGAAAACAGTATTACATAAAATTTTCTAATTTTTTTCAAAGATGATGATATTCCAACCACGAGCGCTGCAGCAGTAATGTGTCGTGATGCTACCATAATACAGCAGTAGAATATGGTGCAAATGGACAAATACTTGGGCTCAAATGAATTGTGTGTATCATTTGCCGAGGTATACCGTCTGTTGCTAAAAAGCCGGCTTTGTGCCGTTCACAAAACCCAAATGGCATTGCGCAAACGCCACCCAGTAGGGTACTTTAAATGCCCTAGGGGCAATTGTAAGACAAAGTCCCTTATTTCAAGGCCCGTGGGCACGTGGTTTGAAGGCGTCAAATTAAGTTTCTCCACGTGTTTTACCTCATGTATTGCTTTGCCCACCGCTTTACGCGGGAAGGTATTTATATGGAGGATTATGCGAGCGTTGGAAAAAAATTGTCATCTGGCACTATCTCCGACTGGTATATCTACTGCAGGGAAGCGGTAGTTATATTTCAGTTAGACCACCAAGAAGTCAAAGGGAAGGTATGTAAGGTAGTGCAGATTGACGAAAGTAAATTCGGGAAACGCAAATACAACAAGGGTAATAATAATAATTTATATATAATGCAATTATGTTTATTCAAATACTTTTCTTTTTTCTCAGGAAGACGCATAGAAGGGCATTGGGTGCTGGGAATGATAGAGGATGGCAGTGATTACCTCAGACTGGAGGTATGCCCTGACAATGTACGTTTCGCTGAGGTCCTCATCCCTCTTATTCGTAAGCATGTATACGAAGGAACAACCATAAGGACCAATTTTTGGCGCGCATATGAATGCCTCCCTGAGTATGGTTACATCCATGAAAAGGTTAACCATAGTGACCCTGGCAATCCATTCATCGCCGAGGATGGCACACACACCCAAAGAATCGAATCTCATTGGCGTGTACTGAAGAGATTCTTTTATAAGGATAATTATAATAATCCGGCAAACTTTGCTGATGTAATAGTAGAATTTTTATGGAGGCGGGAAATACAAAAAAAAAAGACAGACCCATCTATTTCGTTACTAGGTGTAATTAAATATGGGTATAACACGAAATAAAAAAAGCTCCATACAAATGAAAACCCAATTTTATTATTTAGGGGGTCTTTTATACATGGTTGGTTAGGTTATCTTGGTACTTCAACTACTTGTATGCATTATTACCGATACATATGTATACAATTTTTAATTTTCGGTGTTTTTATTATTTAAATAAAGTGGATTTCCACTTTAATTCATTGAAATAATAAAAAATAATAAACATAGAGTCACTCTATGCGTAAAAATACATAAATTTTATAATAATTAGTGAAAATTGTATGGAAAAACTACGATTTTACACCATTTTCAGGAGGCTGCCCTAGAGCCCTCCCCGTGGTCCTAGGGGGGGACGGGTTCTATTATTCAAAAGCTCCATTCATTACCTTTCAAATGAGGGGGGTAGCAAGCCCCCAGCCCCCTCCCCCTTTGCGCAAAACCTCTTCAAAAAGGGATACTGGAACGAACATTCTCCGAGTTTTGAAACACTCTTCTGCCGTTAGTTGTAGTCTATTTGGTGTCCTAGACGCTATAAATGATCGTTGTTATCCTTGGTCTATTAAGGCCCTTAAACAGATCTCCCCGGTGTTCGATGGAGGCGACTGCTGTGGGTAGTAGTACCCTACTCTGATTTTCGCTATGTAGCGTTTGTAGTTTTAATGCCTTTGAGCAGCATAGTGCTTCTTGGAAGTTTCCTGGATTTGTTGTTGCAACTAAACCTTTATGGAAATAAACGCAATTAAACTTCCTTTCTCAATCTTTCAGCATGTGGGCACGTGATAAGTAGTTTGTGCAAAGTCTTTTTGACTTTACAAAATTGTTCCGGTCAATGATACATATGTATTTAATTTTTTAAATTTCTCGCAAGATTTAAGTTTATGCCCCCACCTGTGCATAGTTCGCATGACGATCGCTTGTACTGTTCAGATGTAAACGTTTCACAGGAATAAAGGGATGTTTAACTTATTCCAGTGTGAGAGCGCCTCAAAATAGGCATTTTTTACAACATTTTCCATTGTAACCATATCAGAAAAAAAGCTATATTTTGGGCATTTTAAATAAAACACCCAATTCGCATTTTCCACACCACCTGTGAGGTATGCAAAAGGGCGCGTTACCGAAGTTATTTTTGAAGTTATTTTTGGGTGCTCGGTTCCCCAGTAGGCCTATATCACCCATTAAAAATTTATTTACATAAAAAAATGAAAAAAAAAACAAAACAATAACAATTCATATATAATAGCATAAAAAAATAACAAAAACAATATCACTTCATATTACAGTATATTAATATAATTCTTAAAACTATAAAAATAAACACACATATATGTATACAAATGCCAATATTTAAACCCCAAATTCTAATTTGTTATTAAAACTTTCTATTAAACGTTCTAACTTTAGAGCCTCTTAATGCGAATCTGCTTAAAAAATCTTATTTTAGCATAAAATATTTAGCTCATTGCAACCACTAAAAACGGATGATAAAAACTACAAATGTGAAACACACAAAATTTTATTCTTAAAATTGGGTAAAGATAAATCTCTATTTAAAAATTTCGTCACAAAATAAATTCTAATTCTAATAAATAGAGCAATTTGGGTCACAGTCTTCACAACACAAGAAGGACCTAATATCTTTTAATTTAGCAAATCCTATTTTATGACAATTTCTGTCAAATTCCTCAACAAATTTTATTTCTAAATTATTAATAAATGCAACAAATTTTTGAGGCGGCTTCACTAAGTTTCATTTATCGATTTGGTTTTGATATAGTATGAAGATGAAATCATCAGCAGGAATTTCATCTCCTAAATAATGTAATGGCAGGAGGCATGTGTGCATTTTACAAATTTTCAAATAAAGGTAGCCGCAAAAATAACTAAAAGCATTTTCCTTTAAAAAGCTAATTTTTAAACTACTATCTAAAGTAATGGATCTAACAATGAAGTGTTCGGGCCGTGGTAAACCCTGGAAATTCTGCCAAGAAAGGTCACTTAAAACGGAATCATTGCACACATTAAGAAGAACATTATGGCTTTGTTGGGAAATAACTGTGGCTTCGGGTTCTAAAGGCAGCTCACAGTTACCTTTTGTTACGATATTTACGTAACGTAAACCCCACGACTTCCTAAATAAACTAGAGAACTTGAAAGGTGTAACTCTAGTACCTCCCCTACTTCTAATCTGACCAAAAAAATGCTCTAAGCTATCCTGACATAGTCGTCTTGTCTTCAGGTAAGGAAATCCTGAGTATGACAGCAATCGCCAATTATTAATATTAATTAACCACCCCTTTATAAAATTGAAATTATTTTTTGTGTTATTTCGCAACTCATTTACGACCCGAATTGTTTTCAAAACTTTTTCTGCCTCATCTAAAAACTGATTTTGCTCTGGAGAACTTATAAAAACTTTTTTAGTGGGTACAATGGCGTCAGTGAAACTACTATTAAGGATATCGAATAATTTATTGAAAAAAGAAACGAAATCCGCGGTGTTAATGAAGCTCATACTATTTGAGCTTAAGGCTCCCGAGCTGTAAAGAGAAAGCATACCTGAAGCGACCGTATTACTTAAAACTTGAGACGCGAATTTAACTTTAATTTTTTGTAAGGTATTGGGGTAAATATGAGCATCGGTTAATTTATGCGCACACCGATAACTCGACTTACAGTCCTGATTATAAAAATGGACTATATCTGACCAACATACGCGACTATTTTTAAAATCAACTTTATTTTTCATATTTTGTAAGCAGTTTCGACTACATTTCAATAAATGGGGCCTACCGTAAAAAAAAAAATATTTCCTTACCATTAACATTAAAAAAAAGGCCGTGACATTGAAACACCTAATAAATTAGCTAAATTTTGAAAATTGGTACCCTGGTCACAAGCAAAATGGCAAGGAACTAGCCTTATATTTTCAAGTTGGGTAATGGCTTTGAGAATATATTTCCTGAGGACATCCCCTTTACATGAGCCTCTAATAAAAAAATAAGCTAACGCGTGGGACCTAGGTTCTCCACCTACATATACCTTGCACCATTATGGTCATTGCAGTTGTGGCTATTCTAGATGTGCGATTTTCATCGCCATTTGTTCGAAAGAAAATCCCTTACTCCTGATTTCTAAAGACTTTATGCTGCTTTGGGTGCAACCTGGGAAACGAGGCCAATCTGCGACAAAATTATGTAATGTAATTACCGAGGGAAAACTAAGTTGATGCTTTAGGTAGCGGTAAGCGATTGGTGACAAAAAAAATACACCCAAAGCTAAAGTTTTAAGAAAAGTATCATATCGCCGACCGTGACTTTGGCGATTAATATTTAAAAAACTACTCCTAATACAAGCACCTAACTGAGGAGGAACTTTGCTGCAATTTATGTCAAGAGGATCTGACTTTTCTCCGAATGAACTACTTCTTAACATTTCCCTACCTCTTTCTAATTCAGTTGCCATTTGGACCAACTGAGCTTTTAAACTCCTATTTTCCTGTTCTTTTTCGTCTCATTTTATTTTTAAAATCCTATTCTCTTCTCTCAATTTTTTTTTCTATCTGTCCCTGCTGTCAGACCCCTACCTGTGTGTTCCTCCTCAAGAAGTGGCAGAGGCTCTAAAATATTTTCGCGGTCTTCCCTTTCTAAAAGTGGAAGCAGCTGCCTCGATGCACCGTTTGCATTTGAGGCAGATCCTTCCATTTGGGGAAAAAAATCTTCAACGCCTATTTCAATTATATTTTCAGAATTTGGGGCGTTAAATATTGGCTCATTAATTAAATTTATGTCCGGAACGGCTCTCGGACGCAATTTTTTTGCGTTACGCATTTCATTAGAAAATTGCCGCTCACACGCAAAAATATGTTTAGCTGCCTTTTCATTCAGATCTTCAAAAACACCTAAACGTTTGAGCCAACATTTACGCCTATTAAATGAAACAAAATAAAATACAAAATGTTATATATAATTATAAAATATGTATAATAATAATAGTGCAAAAAGTGCATACTTAATGAATATTTAAAAGTAGTCTTTTTTATGACTATCATAAATATTCAAAGATAAATCTTTACTTTAAAACAATTTATTTAGTTAATTAACGGCAATGGCAATAAATTGACAGTTACGCTCTGAACAAGTAGAGCGCGACAGACTGCAAGCGACGGTTGTCAAATATTAAAATACACATGTTCTTAAGTACACAGCTATTGAGGCAGCTGCACGACAACACAACTGTGTCCATAAGACCGTGTGTATTTTAATATTTGACAAATGTCGCTTGCAGTCTGTCGCGCTCTACTTGTTCAGCACATCACACTTAAAAACACACGGAAATTCAATTTCATTATACAAAATTACTATTTTCAGTGCACAATCGAAACACTTATTTCTTCGAAATTTTTAACAAATTCACAAACACTTTTTGCACTATTTAATGTTTTTCACTCACCGATCGAGGTCCGTTCCACTGTTTGGAAAACTAAATGTTCTTCCTCCCTCGTTGCAGCCAGCAACACATTTCTTCCAACTGCTGGTTGTTTTCGGCATTTTGTCTGCAAAGTAAAATAAAAAAGTATTAAATACAAATTTACTTAATAAAAATTAAAATATACTCACATCTTTCAATCTGCGTGCTGTTTCGCCTTCGGTATTCTTCGAAATAATGGCCATTACAAATGGAGACAAAAAAATTAAAAATGTCTCCATTCGAATAATAATTTGGCGGGATTTTAATCTCGTCGTCCCTCTTTTCCAACTGCTAAACGTCAAAACCTACTGAACTCGATTAGCTGTCAAAGTTCAGTAGGTTTTGACGTTTAGCAATTGCTCTCTCACTTCCAGTGAGAGAGGAGTTAAACATCTCTTTATCTTTGCGTTTCATTTGAAAAGAAGCTTATATTTAAGTTGTTGTTGCTACTGGCTTGGGGTTTATGGAAGCTTCTACTAAGGACATGGGGAATCCTTTTTTGGTTTAGTTATCTTTTTATCTATCCTTTCTGCGATTGCACACTGATAGTTAGGAAATCTTTCATTTATTGCCACGTGCATTTTTTCCTTGATGGGAGGGATTGCATTAACGGTTTTTCTGGTAATGTTGCGGTGCATACCTATATTTAACAGAATTGGGCCCCAGTTGTCTGTAGGCATGTTTTGTGTCGATAAATCCGACAAACAGTGATTTGAAGTTTGATATATTATTCACTTGTTTCTTTTTAAATTTTTGGCAAATTTATTAATGTCGTTATTTGCGTATCTACCAATATCGTTCGTTTTCGTATCTTGATATCTGAGCTTCCCAAGCTACATACATACATACATGCACTGACTCACACTATAAATGAGACACCCCAAAAACTATTTGATTTTTTAACTTAGAATATAAATGGTAAGCCATGTATGATAATTTTTTCAAAAATTCCATTTTATTTTGAACTAGCTGACCCCGCAGCCGTTGCCCTGCCTGAAATTATGTGTTTTGAAATGAAAAGAAAGTTAAATTTATCATTTAATTTTTTTTTTTTTTCAATGTAATCCGGCTTGCTAAACAACATTTTTTGGTTTCTATTCCAGTGAACAGAAAAGTTGGGTTTCCAACTCGTGAGCACGCCACGTATATCTGGCCGTGAGAAAAACATAGCATTTCCAAATTTATGCCACACACTATGCGACTATTCTTGTGTCCTGTTGATTGTCATCTCAAATGCAGTTCTCACTGGAAACGGAATACGTTTGAACTGAATTGGCAAATCGTTAGAACTCAAAGGAGTTCGTAGAATCAAGCATTCTGCCCCCTTGTATACTATAGCTGCGTCACGATCAGTCGGGTTCCATTACACAGTTTCGGCGTATGAAGATTGCGAAATATAATAACGAAAAATCCAACTTTGAGACGCAAATGATGTGGTGGCATACCAAGCCTCTCCAAAGAATTTAGAAATTTCTCTGGATAATTCATTGTCGTCATTGTCAAGACGATCGATCAATTTGTATGAGTGCAAGTCTCCCGGAATTTAACTTTGAATCTTCCAGTTTAAGTAAAAGATTTACCAAGTATTTTCAAGTATCAAGCTTTTGTGTAGGTTTTGAACAAAATTGAATTTACATAATGCTAAACACTCAACACCCACCTTGCAGATCAAAGCGTTACCAGTAGAGTGAATTAATTGACTGGTTTCATCGTATTATGCGCAAAAATTAAAAATGGTGGGGATACCGTCGTTAGGACATGCGTTGCGATCCCACCTTCCTATTGAAAGCCAATTTTACTGAGCTTATCTGTCCTTGACAACTTATTGGTCGTTTGGATGTACAATTGACCTCCATGGAAGAGCAAGTACCATGGAAATTGCGACCATATCGTGCTGCGCAATATTATGATGCCGAATTGGGAGAGTGGGCGGAACCAGCTCCACCAAAATCGATAGAAGAACTACGTATGTTTGCATAAAACTACTTTAATGGCAACAACGCTAACAACAACAACCAAGCAAATATTAAACAACACTCATCAAATGAAAGTTGGTGGCGTTGGTGGCCAAGCAGCGATTTAAAAAGAAATATTTGCATCTACGCGAATTACAATTCGCCTTTACATCTAGTGAATAATATGAAAGTTTATAACTAATCGCAGTTATTTGTTTTTATTATTGCATTTAGTTTTACTTTGTGAACAGCAAAATTGGCGGACCCTTTTTTACCGATTTTATAATTATAAGCCCAAATAAAAAGTAAATTGTAACTAAATGTTTTATTTCAGTAGATTTTATTTATTGTTTCTTTTTTTTATATATTTTTGTGCCTATGTTGCATTTTCCACACCACCATGAGGTATGCAACTAGGCGCGTTACCTATTTTTTTGGGTGTTCGGTTCCCCCGGAGGCCTACTTTAAAACTAAGTAACAAATATTTACAGAAAATTAAAATTGAAATTAAAAATAACAAAAACAATTCAAAAATGTTGTATAATAAAATATATAAAAATACATATGGGCCATTACATCAATTGGCGACATGGTTTTGTACCCGTGGTTCTCTGATTTTGACCAAACTTTAGAATATCATAATATAGACCAATGGAAGAATATCTGCTAACTTTTTAGTGGTCAAAGTTGCTCCGTTGTTTTTTGGCGCGCACTTTAAATTGAGATCAAACAAAAAAATGACTCTTTTATTTTTTAACGACCTTAAAATTGAGTGAAAAAATTTTTAAGTTATTCAATTTTATGTAAAAAAATCTCAGCTTTCTGATAAAAAATACTTTCAAAATCCAAAAAAAAAACATTTTTTTTCCAAAAACCCGGTTTTTTGAGCTTTTCCCCCAACTATTTTTCAAAATTGACCTTTCCATTCGATTCCTCGTTAAATTTTACATAAGAATCAGTGTTCAAAAATATAGGACTCTGATCCCATGAACAGCAAAAAAAATGCAAATTTGTCGCTATACGGCACATATTTTTATGAATGAAGACAGTGATTTCTTCTTAATTCAAGTCTAAGAATACAATTTACACATTTAACTCTTTCACACAACCTTCTAAGCGAACACACTGCGCGGTATAGCGACAACTTTGAATTTTTTTTTGCTGTTCATGGGATCAGAGTCTCATATTTTTGAACACTGATTCTTATATAAAATTTAACGAGGAATCGAAAGGAAAAGTCAATTTTGAAAAAAAGTTGGTGGAAAAGCACAAAAAACCGGATTTTTGGGAGAATAATGTTATTTTTGGATTTTGAGCGACAACTTTGCATTTTTTTTTTGCTGTTCATGGGATCAGAGTCCCATATTTTTGAACACTGATTCTTATGTAAAATTTAACGAGGAATCGAATGGAAAGGTCAATTTTGAAAAATAGTTGGGGGAAAAGCTCAAAAAACCGGGTTTTTGGGAAAAAAATGTTTTTTTTTGGATTTTGAAAGTATTTTTTTATCAGAAAGCTGAGATTTTTTTTACATAAAATTGGATAACTTAAAAATTTTTTTCACTCAATTTTGAGGTCGTTAAAAAATAAAAGAAAAAGTCATTTTTTTGTTTGATCTCAATTTAAAGTGCGCGCCTAAAAACAACGGAGCAACTTTGATCACTAAAAAGTTAGCAGATATTCTTCTACTGGTCTATATTATGATATTCTGAAGTTTGGTCAAAATCGGAGAACCACGGGTACAAAACCATGTCGCCAATTGATGGAATGGCCCACATATGTACAAATAATAATATTTAATATGTACATACATATGTATGCCAACAGTGGAGATCTAGCAAAAGCCTGAAAAATTTCAAATGATATGTGGTTGGAATGGGGGGGGGATCCTATGAATAAAAAATGCGGAATGTGCCTAATAGCAAGAATATACGAGTGTGCATTCCTATCGTAATATTTAATTGAACACTTCAAAATATCAAAATTAAATTATGTTAATAATTTAGAACTCTGACAACCAATGAAGATTTTTTTCAGACAAATACTCGGACAAAGGACTTCAGACAAATTTTACATGTGTGCAACACATAAAAATTTCACATGCTTGAAAGCAGTTAGTTGTGCTCGTCTGTTTATTAAAATTTTTATTGAAAAATACGTTCTTATCCTAATGAAAAGGCATTTAAGGTCGTCTGGCTGAGAATTAGCACAGCAATAAAACGGCTCTATGTGTCCCATTTTTTCAAATTAACATTTTGAAAACCCACGGACATGTCAGCAAGAATCAAAATTCTCGCAAAATATTTCCTCTAATTGTTCGAGAAAGTTAATAAAGTCTGCTGGTGGTTTGACCAGACTGCAGTCGTTATATTCTTTTTCCATAGAAAAAAGAAAACGAGAATCAGTTTCTTCTTCGAAATGAGGAATCGGACTCAAACAACTATGAAGTTTTAAAAACTTTGAATACATATAGCCGCAAAAATAAACAAATGAATTTTGTTTCAAGAAAAAACTTTCGCTTAAATCAATTTCCGGGATTTCAATATTTTGAAGTGGTTCTAAGGGTGGTCTTGGCAAACTTTGAAAGGTTTGCCAAGAAATATCATTAAACAAAACGCCGTTGCAGACGCTTTGAAGGGCGCTAGAACTCAAAGCTTCCCATTCTTTCCTAGGCAGAGGTTCGCAATTTCCCTTAGTCACATAGTTAACAGTCCTAAGGCCCCAGGATTTTCGGAAAAGACATGAGAACATATACGGCGTAGTTCTCACGTAATTTCCGCCCCCACTACGAATCTGTCCGAAATAATGTTCAAGTCTGTCTTGATAAAGATTTCTTGTCCTAATATTTGCGAATCCTTTGGTGGACAAGATCTTCCACAAATGTCGTAAACCTTTTAAGTTTAGAAGCCATCCTTTAATAAATGAAAATGTATTCGTGATATCACGACCTAAGCTATCATTGACTTTCAATGATTTAAAAAAAATCTCGGCTTCTAAGAGAAAGTTAGTTTGTTCCGTACTACTGAAAAAAGGATCATTAAATTTTCGTAGGGCTCCAAGCCTACTACTATTAAATATATTAAAAATTTTATCAAAAAAAAAGAACAAATTCGGCGGTATTAAGGAAAGTTGGAGACTTAAAAACATTCAATTTCCCGGAGCTATATAATGCAAACATTGTACTAGCAACCGTGTTGCTGAAAACCTGTGTAGCTAAATGCACACTAATTTTTTCAAAAGTTGATGGCCTAAGATGAGCCGAAGTTATCTTAGGCGCACACCTAATAGTTTGTTGAGCGTCTTGCTCATAGAAGTGAATTATATCACTCCATTTCACAGGACGTCCATTGAAACTAACTACGTTCTTGCTATTTTGCAAACAATTTCGCGCACTTTTTAAAAGATGTGGAGAATCGTAAAAAAATACGATTTCTTCTCCATTCACTATAAAAAATGGCTTTGAACTATAAGTGTTAAAATCTTGAAGCAATTCTGGAGGTACGATTTTCATCACCATAATCCTCCAGACCCACAATTAAATCCCTATACCTATCATACTGCAAATGGGTCTTCAAAGACATTTCATCGCAGCAAATTGACACGTATTTCTGGTCACTAGTAAAGCCACGGCTTCGAAGTTCCAGAGTTTTTATGCTGCTATACGTACAACCAGGACTTCGTGGCCAACTTTGAATAAATTTGGACAAAGTTCTTGGTGATGGCCAATTAAAATAGGGCTGTAAATATCTGTATGCTAGAGGTGACAAGAAATGAACCCCCAGAGCTATGGTTTTTAATTCCCTATCGTATCTATTACCGTGAAGATTACGGTTATTATTAGACAAACTATTCCTCACACATGTAGCAATATGTGGAGGCAATTTGCTACATAGCTCAACAATTTGCCTATTCTCACTGTTTTCAATAGACAAACTGTTTCCTTTTAGGGCCTCAATTTCTCTTTCCTTCTCTTTTAATTGTTTTAAGAATTCTTGCACCTCAGTTTCTAAATTAATATTTCTTTTTTTTTAAGCAAACTATTTCGCTAACAAATTTTCTTTTCCTAGGTGTCCTTTCACTTAGGTACGCATCTGTTTGCGTTTTGCTATTTATCGTCCTATTACCTAAACTTCCTAAAGGTGAGGAATATGAGTGTTCCTCAAATACATATACTGTAGTGAAGGGACACCTTCTCATGCACTTCATGTGAACACGAAGTACAGTCTCCTACCTCGTCACCGAAAGTGGTGGAAATAGACTCTATAGGACCTAAAGTATTTACATTGTCCTGTTCGTCAGGTTCGCAAAAACTACCTTTAACTAAACTACCATAGTCCGAAACTATCGCCACTGTTGGCATTAACAAATTTTTATCGGGGACTGTCCCTTTCGATAGTCTTAACCTATTTTGGTGGAGGAGCGAGAAATGCCTATCGCAGGCATACAAATTTTTATTAGTTAAATCGGATACACCAAGAAGGTGCATCCATTTTCTCCGCCTAAAAAGCAAAAATAAATAACAAATATATTAACATACAATAAAAAAGTTAATATTGTTTGTATATTATTATAAAGTAACAAACTAATAATAAAAGACATTTAAATAGTAGTATAAAAAAATTATTTGTAAAAAGTCATCGTACAAATACCAAGCCAGATGTACAAAAAAATTAAGCAGCGCAAAAGTATTATTATTCATATCAAGAAATAAAAGCAGTTTCAACAAATATTTGTAAATAAAAAATACATACGGGTACTGTTTGTACAAGTAGATCCACAGGAGAGGTAATTAAAAGGCTCTCCCACTGTATGTCGGTCGGCTTAATTTTGGCTGAAAAATTATGAAATCAAATATATGTACATAGTTACAATATATTAATTAATATTTGACCACAGCAGTTTTATATTTAGGGTATTCACAAGGTGTCATATTGTGTCATATCGTCATATTGTCATATTTTTTTATGACTGTCATATTAGCACTGTTGTTGTTTCACATGCAAAATTAAAATATGACTGATACAACACTGCGCGGTATGTTTATTGAGTTCGCTATTCTATCGGCTGTATTTGTTTACAAATGCAGCACTGCGTGGTATGTTTCTTGAGTTCGTTATTCTATCAGCTGTATTTGTTTACTTTCTTATTACTCGTATTGTGTGTAGAGTGTAGAAATATGACAAAATAAGTATGACATACAACAGTTAAGGGTGCTCACAAGTGTCGTATTTTTTAAGAATATTAAAATATGACATAAGACATACAACAAAGCTTGTGAATTGCCTAATTATATTTAATACTCATAGTGTGTATTATATTATTTGTGCTTCAAATTGAAATTTTTGTTATCTGCGAAATAAGCAATTACTTTGTGTTTAATTCTAAATTAGATGGTGTGGATATTTTTTTATGGTCACTCAAGATGTGCCCCTTAAAGCCTGAGGCTTACAAGTGTTTATTTATACAGTTATTTTTTTTTAATATTTTCAACATTTGTGACCTGGTCTACGAAAAGGGAGCTAAGTTCGAAAACTAGTTTTCTAGGAAACAGCTGTTAAAAATAAAAGCATCTCATCTTCCATCCGAATCAACTAAAAAGTGAAAATTGATTTTTTGACACCTAAGCCCCCTTTCCGTAGACCAGGTCACATTTAATTATTAATTCAAACCGAATATCTATAATATTATATAATTAATATTATTATTAATTATTCATAATAAACCCGGAATACGAGGATTGCAGTACACACATTCATATCCATCTTTCATTTAATATTATAGTATGTCCAACGTACGTATGGTAACGTCCAAAACGCAGCACAAAATAATGTAAAAATTTGCACAATTATTTTTTTAACTCAGTCGATTGTGCAATACCATTTGGTGATTACATACATACATATATAAATAAGAAAATAAAATTAAATATTCTACTCATTTCTCGCTCCCCAGGAAATTTGTGCAGCGGTAACGAGTCTTCACACCCTAATACACATTTGCGAGGCATTTTCCTTCTGTAAAAAAGTTTCAATTAGTAATTGGCTATAATTTAACTTATAGCATACTAACCTGTCGATCGATCTGAACGGGAACGGGATAGGATTGATCTGTGAAAATAATAATAAAGTAATAATTATATTCAAAACTTAAATAACTTACCTTTAAAATGACCGTCCGTCAGTTTGAATATTTTCAAATATAATGCCAGTATTGCTATTGAGCATGGCAAAATAGTATTGCGTAAGCTAATTTAAACTCCTTTTTACTACTGAATAGATATTGCAAATTCAAAAAATAATTTCTTTAAGAATCCTGTTTATTTAAAAATTAGCTTAGAACTAAAAAATAATGTGGTAAATCTGTTAGGATAATCAATCACTCCATTTGGGAACGAGTAGGATTCCTGATCGCCGGCATATATGTAGTTAAATTCTGACATATAAAACGTGTATGTATGTAGTTTGTGATTACAAAAATGTATACTTAAAATTCAGAAAACATGGCTATTATAATTATCTCTTGATTTATCTTACATTAACAAATTGTGTTTTACTGTTCAGACGAATTATTATGATATGTAATACCAAATTTTTCCACAATAGTTATCTCTTTTGGTACACTCATTATCAAAAATAATTTTCAATTTGTCCATGAAGAAGTTAACTACAACGCTTTAAAATATATAGCATATTTATTTATATCAAGAAGATATAATTAAATCTTTTGATAACAGCATTAAACTTCATTCTATAACAAAAATTGAAAATAGTATTTATACATGTACAAATATAGTACTATAAATTTATAATTTAATATTTTAGCATTTTCGCTTTCTGCAACCCGTTTTGACCTCTCGCCACCCTTATTCACCGGAGGTGGCCATGATATTTTCATTGTGAACGTAAACTTGGGGGGTAGCTTAAGGACTGTGAGTGGCTTTTTTTCTATGGTGTATGAGACTTTCCCTACTCCTCTCTACCATGGTTTTTAGGGCGGATTGTGTAAAATCGTTCGGAGGCATTAGTTGAGAACCCACCTGGATGTCAATCTACTGGTTGGCCTTGCCTTCTGCCCAACAATTTCTTCAACGATGCATTCTACGAGTATGTATAATATCATGGTATTTCCCAATAGAGCAATGTTCTCGCAAACGGATCACTGACAAAAGTTGAGAAAAAACTCGTAAATATTAAATTTGTTGCTGGCGGTGTTTCCTCTGGCTATACCCTGGGTTGAAATACACTCTTTGACCATTCTCCAAATTAACTGCGAGACGCACAATAGTAAATGAATTGCAAAAGTAAATATCCTACAAAGCGGTTTAGTGCAGTTCACGTATCGACCGTATCGTTCAAGACCAATAACAGCCATGTTGCTTCCTTTGACAATAATGGTGAATATACATAGCACGATCCATGTGTTGTCAACTTCGATATTCACTCTTCTAATTGAATGCTGAATGCTCTGCCATTGTCGTCTGGTGAGCGACGCCGATAGAGTGGATATCCATCATTTCTAGTTTTTGTTTCCGAAAAAAAGCACGTGGATACTGTTTCGTGCATTTATTGGCAGACGTACAAACCGAAGAGGGATTGTGGTGTCCGCAAGGTCCATGAACCTTATTGGTTTTTATCACTTCGTATAATAATGGATCTTTCTTTGCATCAAGAATTTCCGCATGATTGAATGATTTCATCAATTTGATCTGGTTTAACCACCATCCGAAGAAGAATGTGTGCGTGCGGCAAACCTCTCTTTAGCCACACAACAGAGTACATCTAGCATCTAACAGCACCATATATATGTATGCACATACGTTGCTTCAAGATAAAGTCCATTGAAGCTGTTGCTTGAAAAGTCTTGATTGATCGCGATCCATAATACCGCACGTATATCATCTTATCCTGGGGGCTCTCGTTCACTTGCCTTGGGCTGCTAATGTATGTTGATATTAGGGCGATCTCTTCGTGCCATCGTAACAAATTTCAATCTGTAATTGATCACTTTGTGTGCAACACACATACAGTGGACCAATAAAGTTTACATACACCTAGTTCTATTAAATTTCGACGCGTTTATTTGTTTTAAAATGAATAGATTTTGTGATTTTTTTCTATCCATATCAAGACAAGTATATTTAATATTAAATATAGCATATCAATACAATTTTTTTTTATACACAAATAAAAAAAAATAATGCTAAAACTTAAAATACGGCTAATTTACTTATATCAAAAAAGTTTACGTACACCAATGATTATTTATAAAAATCAAAAGAAATTACAATAGCTTTAGCGGTTTTTGGTCTACATTTTGTTGATATTATTGTCCCTAGACATCGATGTAAGCTCCCCACTCGATTTCTAGTATTATTTCCGGATATATTGACCCACTAATTCCATGATCCAGCTTTTTGGCCTTATTTTGAGGAAATTTGATGTTCTCGAATATGATTTTCCAAAAAGTTCCAGATATTTTGAACAAGATTAATGTATGGTGATTGCGGCACCTATAGAGTTATTTCTAATTCCATAACAACCCAGCACGTACAAGATGATATGGAGGATGGAGTCATGTGTAGAAGTTCACGCAAGTGAGGAAAGTTCTCTGATCGCCATTCACTTGGGAGTGCCCAGAAACGATTCTTTTACATATGACTCAAGCAGCTCACGACTTCCGGTCTTTGACCAAGTATCCTCTGGGTAGCCTAAGAACATCCGTTTGAAGGTGAGCTAAAGAAAGTGAGAAGGCGAAACATCCCCTGCATAGGATTGTGCGCTGGGTCTGGGACCCGCCACGTAAAAAACACCCCCTATGAAAAATAAACAACAGCCTCGGATGAGAGACCCCCCTTTTGATGACGACCATGGCAAACGAAATAAGGATTACGAATTGAGGGCATGCACCTGGAAGGTCCGGTCCGTTAATTGGGAAGGTGTCGCTGCTTAGCTGGTTGATGTCCTCGTGAAAATAAAGGCTGACATCACCGCCGTCCAATAAATGCGATCGTTGGGACAAGGACAGAGACGAGTAGGTCCTTGTGGCATTTACTACAGTGGCCATATAAAGGAGCACAATTTTGGTGTGGGATTCGTGGTGGGAGAAAGACTCCGTCGCCGAGTACTATCATTCGCTCCGATGAATGAACGTCTAGCCACAATCCGTATCAAAGCGAGGTTCTTCAACATATCACTGATTTGCGCCCACGCCCCGACGGAAGAGAAGGACGATATGACCAAAGATGCCTTCTTCAGAGCACAACTATCAGCGCTGCCCCCGCCACGAAGTCAAAATCGTGCTTGGCGACTTTAACGTCAGGGTGGGCAAAGAAGGTATCTTTGGTACGACGGTCAGTAAATTCAGCCTCCACGAGGAAACATCCCCAAATGGGTTGTGGCTGATCGACTTCGCCGGGGCCCGAAATATGGTTATCTGTGGTACTGGATTCCAGCACAAGAAAATCCATCAAGCTACCTGGCTGTCTCCGGATCGAAAAGCCACCAACCAGATCGATCATGTTGGGATAGATGGAAGACACGTCTCCAGTGTTCTAGACGTGCGTACGCTCCGAGGTCCTAACATCGACTCGGACCACTATCTTGTTGCAGCCAAGAGTCGCCCCCGCCTCTGTTCAGCAAAAAACGCTCGTCAAGGTTCGACGTCGAGAAGCTGCAATCACAACAGACAGCAGAACGATTTTCTACTCGGCTTGCACTCCTACAGAAGGTTTCAAGACCGGAGCATACCCTTGTAGAGCCCCCAAAGGTGATCTAGTCACCGATGCCCCAAGCATACATAAATTATGGAGGGAGCACTTCTCCGGCCTGCTGAATGGCAGTGAACGCACAACGTCAGGAGAAGACGAACCCGATTCGCCCATCGATGACGATGGAGCAGACGTTCCATTGCCCGACCATGAAGAGGTTCGAATAGCAATTGCCCGCCTGAAGAACAACAAAGTGGCGGGGGCCAACGGATTGCCGGCCGAGCTATTCAAACACGGCGGCGCAGAACTGATAAGAAGCATGCATCAGCTTCTTTGTAAAATATGTCGGACGAAAGCATGCCCAACGATTGGAATTTAAGTGTGCTATGCCCAATCCATAAAAAGGGAGATCCCAAAATCTGCACCAACTACCGTGAGATTAGCCTCTTTAACATCGCGTGTAAAGTTCTATCGAGCGTATTGTGTGAAAGTTTAAAGCCTACCGTCCACAAACTTATCCTTGTGGCTTTAGACCTGGCAAATCAACAACCGAACAGATATTCACCATTCGCCAAATTTTGGAAAAGACCCGTGGAAAGAGAATTGACACACACACTTTGTC
Source organism: Bactrocera zonata (assembly GCA_037783105.1). Classification (NCBI taxonomy): domain Eukaryota; kingdom Metazoa; phylum Arthropoda; class Insecta; order Diptera; family Tephritidae; genus Bactrocera; species Bactrocera zonata. Next base: position 272,015 of record JBAWJQ010001134.1, on the reverse strand, counting down.
CTTTATTTCATGTTTCCTTATTTGCCTGTCAAGATGTTCCCACAAATGTTCAATAACAGCCATTCTCTGACAACTAGAGCTGTATGCTTGGGGTCATTGTCCTATTGAAAAACAAATGATCGCTTAAGCCCCAATTTTAAAACACTTTGCTTTCAATTACACCGGTCAACACGATTTTTGCGTCTGACATCTACATGTTAAATTTTAGTTTCTCCTATGACAAAAATAAGGAAACAAATTTTTTTTCCAGTTATAGTTTGCTTTTGTAGAAATTAGAGCAATTTTTCGATTTTTAAGCAGAAATGTCTGATTTTTATATTTTTTCTACAATTTCACTATAGATTATAATTAGAAAACTTTTCTTTAGATACAAGAGTCGTTTTTATTCAAGATGTGTGATAAACATTAATGTATAAATGTAAAATAACAAGAAATTACTGTCTAAAAGTGAATAACGCAGGCGAAGTTAGATACGCAATTTTCATTTTGATTACTGACTTTTAGGTTAAAATAAGCTTCGCAAAGTTTCGAATTTGTTGATAAAGCAAATTTTTTACTTCTAATTTCAATAAATTCACCGCAAATAAAACAGAATGAATCAACATCATTTTTGCACTGACTTGATGCCATTTTTTAACTGAGTATTACACTAATATTGTTGTTACAGCTATAATAAACAGGTTAAGGCGTTACATACGTCCAGAATTTAAAAAAAATTGATTTTTTTTAGGCTATTATTCTTTATAGTTTTAGGCGTATTTCTGGGAAATCCGATTGTAAAAATTCCCCATTTATACAAAGTTATGTTAGAAAATCAGAGCGCCCGACGAGAGTTTAATGCACACAGGTAGCTGTCCTTCGTTTGAGGCACATGATAGTTTAAACGCGTTTTTCTCGAAACTACTTTTCCCGGCACGGTCTGCATGATAACTCATACAGTTTTTAACATTTTTTGATGCGATTTTTCTTTTAAATATTCGAAAATGTTTTCTCTATAGTCTTTCGAGCCGGATTTTCGATATTTTTATAAACATAATTATAGTGTGACATTTATGACGTAAAACGCATACTTTTTTTTCTAAATTCCGTATTTGGAAAAATTTTCGAAATTAAAAAATTCGGCTCGACAGACTATACCTACAAATTCATTTTACAAGAATTTTTTTTATTTTTAACGATCCATCAACATTTCAAGGATAACTGATGCAGACCGTGGAGCAACTTTTTTCATTGTACTTTGGGTCACGTGATATTTTATGTACTAATTTTTGTAAAAAATTAAAATACATTTTTTTATAAACGTCTATGAGCGCGGATGAAGAACAAAAGAGGCCGGGCGCCGTCCGTCGGTCCCTTTTGTTAATTATGTGTGGTGTCATCATGCGTGTGGTGTGTTGGTATACTGTTTACTTTCTGGTTAATCAAATTGTTGCCATCTTTGATTTATGAAATAAATTATAATGTACTTATCGATGTATATCAGCCCAAAGCAAACTTAAAGAACTAAAGATTAATATTTACATAGGTGTTTTTCAATGTCTGGAATCAGAATTTAAGCATGAGAACAGAAACCCAAACAAAAAAATTTTTTTTGTTGACCTGTGTTATCTTTCAAGATGTTGACATAAACAGTTTTATCCATTATTCTTTCAATCACAATCAAATTTCCTACACTAGAAGCCGCCATACAACCCCACACCATTATTGAGCCACCACCATGTTTAACTGTACCGGTCATGTTTTGAGGATCGAGCTCTGAATTTGCTTCTCTCCATACTTTTCCACGTCCGTCGGAACCAAAAATATTAAATTTACTCTCGTCAGAGAAAATAACAGTATTCCAAAAGTTTTCGTCTTTGGTTTCGAGTTTTACAAACTCAAGTCTTTTCTTTCTGTTAGTGCTATTTACAAATGGCTTTTTACGGATGTTTCGACCATAGAAACCAAAGCACGACGAATGGTTTGGGGGTAAGAAGTCTTGCCAGTTTCTTTTTCTATTTCGGCCTGTATTTTAGGGGCCCTTATTTTGGGGTTTTTCTGTACCTTTCGTACAATTATTCTGCGTTCCTGCTCCGTGAAAAATTTCGGCGCCCAGTTCTTAGTTGATTCTGGGTATTACCATCTCTTTTAAAATTTTCAATAATTTTTTGTACTGTGGCGTTGCTTTTGTTAACATCTTTTGCAATTTGGCGTTGGCTTTTTCATCTTTGTACAATTTTATTATTAAAACCTTCATATCTTGTGAAAGTTCTTTGCCTCGAGGAGCCATGACCAAATTTTTAACTGAAATTCACTTTATAACTTTAAAAAAGGTTCGTGCCTACACAACGAAACAAATTTGTTGGTCTTTCTCGCAAATAAATCACATAAAGACCAACGAAATTCATAAATTTGTGAACTACATATGTACATACTTTAGTTACATGATTTTTATCGTTTCCTACGAAATGACGCCAGACAAGATAACGGAAAAATTTGTAGTCATCGTGTCTTTTATATTCTTTTAAATAGTCTTGCATAGCACTCGCATACATATTTTGATAAAAAAATGTCGAATTATTTGGAAGTAAATTCACATACTCAGCTATTAATCATGGTGCATACTTACTTTAGTGATGCACTGTACATATACAGTGGCTCACAGCTTATTTGACCCACCTTATATTTTCTAAAATAAATTAGTACAACTTTTTAACTAAAAAAGATAGCAAAAAAATAAAAACGCAGTTTTTTTTAGTTGAAGTTTAAGGTATAACAAAGCGCTTAAACTTTGTTAAATTAACAAAAGGTTTCATATTTATTCCACTTAAAAGAAAAATACACATTTTTTTCAATGTCACAGCTTGTTTGACCCACTGCATTTAGTGCACAGCTTCTCTTCCACGAAGCTTAGCCTAACGGTGCTTTTTTGTTTACACTTTGCTAATTACATATATTCGCACATAGAATTTACACTTTTGATTGGATTTTGTTAGGGAAGCACGTGTTACAACCATGGGAAGACGCACAACAATCGAACAACGGGAATTAGTCCTTAAACACCATAAAAATGGACTTTCTCGGCGAGAAATTGCAAAAATTGTGAATATACCAGATGATACCGTAAAAGCCATCATCCGGAGATTCGTTTTCGAAAACCGAATTGAAAATAAAGCAAGAAAAGCGCCAAACAAGAATTTTAGTAAACCTGATGTGGGCTATATTGTGCAAAAAATTAAAAAAAGACCCAAGGATTTCAGCCCCCAAACTAGCCAGTGAGATGCAGGACATAATCAGCTGAACATTTTGTACAGAAACTGTCCGACGTGTTTTAAGAGAACATAATTTTAATAGCCGAGTTGCTCGCAAGAAGCCGTTTATAAATAAAATAAACGGAGACAATCGCTTGAAGCTCGCAAAGGAGCACATTAAAAAGGATGCAGGATTCTGGAATGATATCATGTTTGCTGATGAGTCCAAATTCAATATTTTTGGATCCGATGGACGTTCCTATGTGTGGAGGAAGCCCAATACAGAGCTTCAAGATAAGCACCTAAAGCCGACTGTAAAGCATGGTGGTGGCCATGTAATGGTGTGGGCCTGTATGTCGGCTGCAGGTGTTGGAAGGCTTCAGTTCATAGAGTCAACAATGGACAAAATGCTTTATCTCAATATCCTGAAGGATAATTTGATTCAAAGCGCCGAGGATCTAGGAGTAAAGGAGGATTTTAGATTTTACCAAGACAGCGATCCCAAATATACTTCGGGAATCGTTCAAACTTGGTTAATTTACAATTGCCCACATGTGATGAAACCACCGGCACAATCACCCGACCTAAACGTGATTGAAAACTTGTGGTCCATTTTGGATACCAATATCCGCAAACGACAGATCTCCAATAAAAATGATCTTAAAGTTGCGTTGATGGAGGAGTGGGCTAAAATACCTCCAAAAACAACAAAAAAGTTGGTGGAATCTATGCCAAAGTGCCTAAAGATGGTCATAGACGAGAAGGGAGGCCATACAAAATATTAAAATTTTGTTATCCTTTTGTAATTTTGTTAATTTTTATTTAATTTACGAAATGGGTCAAATAAGCTGTGACATGGAAATAATCAGTATTTTTCTTTTAAGTGGAAAAAATATGAAAACTTTTGTTAGTTTAATAAAACTTAAAAAGTTGTACTCATTTATTTTTGAAAATATAAGGTGGGTCAAATAAGCTGTAAGCCACTGTAAATATTTAGTATGAAGACTATTTTTGATTGAAGTTCCTTAATACATACATATTATTGAAATTTGTGACAACTTTATGTTTTTATTTCGTAAACTTTATTTGCAAATAAAACTACATGTCCAAAATTTCGATATTAGCTTTTGTACTTTTTTAATCAACGAAACACATGATGCACATAGATACATATGTATGTATGTATAATTCTTTGTATGAGGTACGAATATAATAAATCTATAAGGGAAACAACCGAAATTGTAGGCAAAAAAAATCTACTGTATTTAACATTATTCAGCGCTTTAAAAAAACCCGTACCTTATATAATAAAATGTTGAAAAATTGCATTTTGTAGATGGAGTGTTAGATGGTAAAGAATATGTAGACATTCTGAAAGCAAGTGTTCATTGCAGCGTGGAGAAACATTGGATTCGTGATTGTTTTATGTTTTACCAAGACAATGACTCAAAGCATAAATCCTGGAATGCTAAAAATTGGTTGCTCTACAATTGCCCAAAAGTAATTTGTATGCCTGCTCAATCCCCCGACATTAAACCCATAGAGCAATTATGGGCAGAATTTAAAAAAAGACTGTCCAAAAGAAATATTAAAACAAAATCAGAGTTGAAGAAAGCCGTGGAAGAAGAATAGAGCCAAATAGAAGTTTCGGTATGCAAAAATCTTGTAGAAAGTATGCCACGTCGCCTCTAAGAGATCTTAAATAAGAAAGGAAAATCCATTAGATGTTGAACTCCCGCAGACTTTACAAACTGTCCCATTTCGAGTGTGAGTTGCCTTGAACGCACAATAAATGTAAATGTGTTCATTTTGCTGTTGTTATAGCATAAACTTTGGTTTTTTTCTTCATATCAATAAAAATATATGTATGTCTTATTTGAAATAAAAAGGAATTTTTGAAAAAAATATCTTACCTTGCTTACAATTTATATTTTAAGTTAAAAAATCAAATAGTTTTTGGGGTGTCCCTTTTATAGTGTGAGTCAGTGTATATGGAAAATGTCATCATTTAATGCGAACAGTTTTACTGACGCCTGCTTGACCTTTTGTTTTGTATCGAATATGATAAAAATGTTGTGCATTTGGTAATTTTGGATGGTTTACGGCTGTGAACATGTTTCAGAAGGACGGCCATTGTTCATAACCACTATGAAAAATTACAGTGTCACATGCGGGTACCTTGAGGTGGATACTCGAACTCGCATCTTGACTTGACTCGTGGGGTAGGTGCAATTGCTTTAACTAATTTTAACTGGTCAAAAATCATTGTTTTTGTATCTTCAAACTGATTTAAGCAGTTTTCATATTTGGCGTAAGCCGAAGTTTTAAAATTTTTTGGTAGAGCTGAGTCATCACACTACCATTGCGTCATAAGAAACTTGCAGGCGTATCCAAAAATTACCGACCTTTTCTTTGTGATTTTTAATGCCAATTCAGAGTAGTCCACATCACTGGGGGTATTAACTCACCCACCTCTAAATTGCAGATTCAAAGAGAGTCTATAGCCTCAAGACTATATTACAGACTTTTCACAAACTAAATAATTATTTCATTTGTTTAACTACAGCAAAAGAAAAGTTTGGGCAAAGGCAGAGACGCTCCTATTCCTACAGATAGAGGAAGGATGCGTTTCCTGCATTTCATAGATGGTTTCTAATAAAAAAGCTATGAAAATTCCATACGGCCTTAATTAAAATGCCGAATATCTCGAGAAGTATTAATGGTAGCGATTTTGACCTTGTTCCTTTTTTGTAGCAAATAAATCTTATGAACTCTATACTCTGAACAGGCGTTAAAAATCAAAAGGGAAAATATCGAGAATTTTTGAATCCGCTTCCAAGTTTCTTATGACGCAATAGTAGAGTCTGATGACTCAGCTCTACCAGAAAATTTTAAGTTTGGCATGTACATTTTTTCTATAGCTCTTGTCATTTACGAGATACTTACATACATATGTATGTTTATACAAAATAAATATATTTAAAAAAAAAAACTAAAAAACACGCTTTTAAAGAATATCAAACTAAAAAGTGAAAAACAATTCTTTGTATAAACTAACAATAATAATGAAGGAAAAATTTTTCCATTATTGTGAAAAAAGGTGGGGTGCTTTGTGACATATTTTTCATACAAACATACATATATATGTGTATATGTGTGTACATTTGTACATATTGAATCATTTTTCACTTTTTAAGCTTAGTTTCCAGCTCTCAAGAAATGTAAAAACTTCATATAAAAAAACGATTAAGAAACGGTCAAGTAACTTTCCTGCAATAAATCTACTTGTGCTAGTATGCAGCTTTAAAGAAATCTGGTACTAATTTTTAGTACATTTTTCAATAAAATGAGAATATGGCAAACCTGGTTTTGCGAAGAAACATGAAATCAACCATTGTTTCTTGAAAGAAATTCAAAGTAAATCGTTAAAATCATCCTAAATTAGTTAAAATCATTATTATGAAGTAAAGGGTGATTTTTTAAGAGCTTGATAACTTTTAAAAAAAAAAAAACGCATAAAATTTGCAAAATCTCATCGGTTCTTTATTTGAAACGTTAGATTGGTTCATGACATTTACTTTTTGAAGATAATTTCATTTAAATGTTGACCGCGGCTGCGTCTTAGGTGGTCCATTCGGAAAGTCCAATTTTGGGCAACTTTTTCGAGCATTTCGGCCGGAATAGCCCGAATTTCTTCGGAAATGTTGTCTTCCAAAGCTGGAATAGTTGCTGGCTTATTTCTGTAGACTTTAGACTTGACGTAGCCCCACAAAAAATAGTCTAAAGGCGTTAAATCGCATGATCTTGGTGGCCAACTTACGGGTCCATTTCTTGAGATGAATTGTTGTCCGAAGTTTTCCCTCAAAATGGCCATAGAATCGCGAGCTGTGTGGCATGTAGCGCCATCTTGTTGAAACCACATGTCAACCAAGTTCAGTTCTTCCATTTTTGGCAACAAAAAGTTTGTTAGCATCGAACGATAGCGATCGCCATTCACCGTAACGTTGCGTCCAACAGCATCTTTGAAAAAATACGGTCCAATGATTCCACCAGCGTACAAACCACACCAAACAGTGCATTTTTCGGGATGCATGGGCAGTTCTTGAACGGCTTCTGGTTGCTCTTCACCCCAAATGCGGCAATTTTGCTTATTTACGTAGCCATTCAACCAGAAATGAGCCTCATCGCTCATCGGACACGGACGCGAAACACATTTCGAACCGAACACTGATTTTGGTAATAAAATTCAATGATTTGCAAGCGTTGCTCGTTAGTAAGTCTATTCATGATGAAATGTCAAAGCATACTGAGCATCTTTCTCTTTGACACCATGTCTGACATCCCACGTGATCTGTCAAATACTACTGCATGAAAATCCTAACCTCAAAAAAATCACCCGTTACATAGCTGCTGCCAATTCAGTTCTGATTTTCAATGCTATAAAAATAAATGAAGTAATTATTTTCAAAATATTGTTAAAAAATCATATAAACAGCCCTATTCTGCATTTCGACTGGAATCGAAATTTTTTCAGTTTGGCAACTTTGGTATTCTGCGTTTCGATTAGTTTCGATCAATCTTCGAAATTTCCGATTTTATGTATTCTCCATTGCGATCGTAGTTCCGTTTTTGTAAGTTGAAGTTTTGTTGGCGCAGAGCGGTTATATTTTGGTTTTAGTGTAATTTTACAATATAATTTTCTTAAAAATGTAAGTAAAATTTGTTGTTGATAGTTTAAAAGTCACCAACATGATTTATTTAAGTTTTATGTGCTTTAATGATGTTTTTTGATACGTTTGTAGGTCAAAAACAACAACACCAGAGCAATATGAAAAATTGGCTGATATAATGGCAACCAAAAGAGATGTTGTGCAGGGCTTCCAACAGCGACCGAAGGAAGAGGTGAAGGAATTTTGGGAGGAAATTGCAAATGCCCTAAATGCACTTGGTCCACCATCAAAAGACTCCAGTACATGGAGAAAGGTATTGTACTACTGAAAATACATTTTTGAAATACTTCAAACGTTTTGTTACAGGTGTGGATTGACTGGAAGTACTATATAAAACGCAAGCTGTCTGCAAATAAAAAGGAAATAATGAGCACAGGTGGAGGTCAATGTCGGTTGCAACCTATAAGCCCACTTGAGGAGAAGGTTATAGCTTTGACGGGGTTGGAAACTTGTAAAAGTGGAATAAGAGGTGCGCAGGCTTATGACGATAGTGCGCAGGTACAAGACGTTGCCCAAACTTCCGAAATGGACATTTCCGCATGTTCGGAGGATCGAAATGAAATTCCTTCATGCAGCAGAGTTAGCAGCCAGCGCAGAGAAAGAAGAACTGATAAGGAGAGCGCTTCTTCCTTACTCAAGGAACAAATAGCTCTCCAAAAAGAATTTTACGAGGACACCAAAAACCATAACGAAGCTGCAGAAGAAGAGGTGACATATTTACGTCGCATGAATCGTTCTTTAGAATGTATGGCGGACACCGCAGTGAAGCAGCTACAAGAACAGAAACGACACAATAAAATTAAGGAAGAATCGCTAAGGGAAAAAGTGGAAATAAAGATAAAATTGCTAAAGTTAGATCCAAATTATAAATCAGATTCGGAGTAATTTAGTAAATAACCTAAATTTTGTGTCTGAACTTTTTTTTTAGTTTTTTGTTGTAATTATCTTAAGAAAGAAGCTGTGAACTGAACTGCTGTGAGTGAACTGAATTCAATTTATTATCTTTAAGTAACAAGTTGTGAAATGCACTGAATGCAAATTATTTTTTTAATATACGAATAGTATATATGTATACATACAATTTTGAATTTAACAAAGATGTTTTTATTATTGTACTCGTTTCTCAAATTTATTAAAAAGAAGAGAGTATGTTGTCTCGAATACGATTTGCTATGGAAGTATAATCGGGGTCACTGCTTTGCTCTTCTTCCTCCTCCTCCTCCTGACGGCTTTCAAAATTAAATTCATTTGCGTTCAAATCTTCCACTTTGTAGTAAATGCAAATGTTGTGGAGATCACAGGCAACGTTTATTATTTGACTGACTTTGTGTGGTGAGTAATGTAGTTCTCGAGCACCCAACAAGCATCGGAAACGGTTCTTCAATACCCCAATCGTCCGCTCTACTATATTCCTTGTTGTAGAGTGCCGTATGTTGTAATTACTTTGCGGGCTGCCTTGAGTTACAGATCGATACGGAGTCATTAGCCAAGGCTGCAATGGATACCCCGCATCACCTGTTAATAAAGCGAATAACTATTCAAAACTTACTTTAACAAACGTATATAAATAAATACCTAACAGCCGCGCGTTTCTTTCAGCTTCTCGATATCGCCGTTCTCAGCTGGCTTAAGCCCCATACCCCACCCAGGATACCTGGCATCAATGCTTTTTATACGCATTCTGTTATCGCACACCTGAAAAGTGAAATTAAATTGATAAAACTAATGAATTTTGAATTATGGCACTGATGCGATGAACATTATTCTCACCACCATAGCATTGATGCTATAAAATCCTTTTCTATTATAATATAGAAACCCTTTTCAGATGGCTTCACTATTTTTATGTGCGTACCATCAACACACATAATGACTCCTGGGAAACTAACCTTCGCATAAAACTCTTGCTTCGCTTGTATTTTTTCCTCTTCACTCTGGTTAAATTTGATCCACTCAGGGCAAAGCTTTCGTTGCATGACTTCGAGAAAATGAGACAGTGAATTTGACACAGTTGACTGACCCATTCCGACATTATAATCAGTACCAACTCGATGTTGGTAACTGCCTTCCACAAAAAATCTCAAAACAGCCACTACGCGATTAAGCGGAGATAACGACGTCAAAGTACTTTGTTGAGCTTCTTCCGCAAAAGTATCTAGGACATACTTGAAAGCGTCCTTATTAAGTCTAAAGTTTTTTTGAATCTAAATAAGTAAATCAATGAATTAAGATTTATCACTTTCAAACTCAATTTCTTACAATTCGTCACTCATCTGAAATGGATCACACATATCTCGCAATCTTCTTTCAATTTTCGCGTCAGCATTCTCCGATGCGTTGCCGTCGATTCCATTACGCAATTATATATTTAATCTATTTTATTTAAGCACTAATAGTTTTTCCACAAATTTGTATCTGTTTGCTATGTATCTACAATGACCAAAATGAGATTCAAATTTTTGATGTCCTGCCTTCGTTTTGACGACAAAACTGTAAGATTGACAATGAACCGAGATAAATTTGCTCCCATAAGAAAAATTTGGGAGCGCTTTATCGAAAAATGCCGCCAGAACTACGTGCCGGCTTATTTTTAACCATCGATGAACAGCTTTTAGCTTTCCGAGGAAAGTGTTCTTTTCGAATGTACATACCGAATAAACCAGCCAAATATGGTTTGAAACTACTGATGATGTGTGACAGTGGTACCAAATACATGTTCGACGCTCACCCATACCTGGGAAAAGGTTCTAATACAACGACAATGCCTCTAGCAGAATGTTACGTAAAAGAGCCGACAAAATCTCTTCATGGAACCAACCGAAACGTAACAATGGATAACTGGTTCACATCGATTCCACTTGCAAAATAATTGCTTCTTGAGCCGTTTAAATTGACTATTGTTGGCACTTTACGGTCAAACAAACGAAAAATTCAGAAGGAGATGGGCAATGTTAAAGGGAGGAAACCTGGAACTTCTATGTTTTGTTATGACAACGAGCTGACCTTGTTGTCGTACAAACCAAAACCGAAAAAGCTTATTTATCTTTTGTCAAGCTGCGATGAAGAAGGAACAATCAGCACAGAAAACGGAAAACCCGACATGGTTAATTTTTATAACCAAACAAAAGGCGGCGTTGACACTTTAGACCAAATGTGCAGCGTGGTGTCCTGTTCGCGCAAGACCAACAGATGGCCGATGTGTTTATTTTATGGAATTCTAGACATAACATTCGTAAACTGCTACGTAATATATACCCACAACATGTTTTCAAAAGGACAAAAGCCAAAAATTCGTAAATTATTCCTACTGCACAAGCAGAAGCTGAAAATGTTGAAGCGGAGCCAAAGAAACGCAAAATATGCCACTTCTGTCCATCAAGAAAGCGCAGGATGACAAAGTCTGTCTGTAAGAAATGCTCAAAAAGCGTATGCGGTGAGCACAAAGTTGAGCTTTGTGCCTCATGTATGAAATGAGGCTTTTTCCATTTTTCGTTTTTAATTTTATTTGCTTCAATGTATTATCTTCAAAGTCTGTGCATGAAATAAGTCACTTTAGTTTAAGTTTTTTTTACTTATTGTTTTTTAAAATGTTAGTTCCTTAAAAAAAAAGAGGCTGAAAAATAATACAAAGTTTTATTAGAAAAGAAAATTATTTTTATATATTATATTAAACAATAACAAAATATATAAAATTAATTGTCATGCCATCATATGTGATGCTCCACCTAGGTCGCTACTAATGGGAATAAAAAGTCATACAGGCCACAGTTCTTGCCATAAATGTAACCAAAGAGGTGAGCACATAAATCACCGTATAGTGTTCAAATTTCAAAAAGACAGCACATTGCGGACGGATGAAAGTTTCAGACAAAGATCGGATACAAATTTCCACAAAGAATTTAATCACATGGCCATAGAAGACTTATCCGTAGACCTTGTAAAATCCTTTCCTATGGATTACATGCATGTTGTTTGTTTGGGTGTTGTGAAAACATTGATGAATGCTGGGATTAAAAAAAAACCAACCATAATTATTTAAAAATCAAAATATAGTTAACCTTAACGATCAGCTACTGTTTTTAAAAGGAAAGCTACCACGCGAATTCCGGAGAAGTACGAGGGATTTGAAAGAGTTCGAAATATATAACGCGACTGAATTCGAACTTTTATGCTGTATGTTGGGCCGTTTGTATTAAAAACTGTTTTAGACGAAAAACGGTATTTGCATTTTCTGCAACTCAGTTTATCCATGAGTATTTTATTGGACAGTAAGCAATGCCAAACTAACAATAGGTGTGCTGATGAGTTATTGCAGAGTTTTGTGAAGTTATTGCCTTAGTATTATGATGCATCTATATCAGTTTACAACTTTCATTGTCTCACTCACCTGGCTAATGATTATTTGCTGTACAGATCAAGCGAAACTATCAGCGCCTTCAAATTTGAAATAAACTTGTAATATCAAGAGACTTAAACAAAAAAAACAACATATTGGTACAACTATATAATCGTTTGCTGGAGCAAAGCATTAATCCCTCAATTCAAGGAAATTTTGAAAAAAAAACAATGCCTTTTTTGTCAGAAACCAACCCAAACAATTATTACAGCGTTGGAAATAATATTTATAAAGTCTCATCAATAATAAATAGCAAAGTTATTGGTCATCAAGTTGAAGCTGTGTCATTTGATGGTAAAAATATTTGTTTATAATAAATTTGTATGCACTTTCTATCTTTTTTTCATTAATTTTTAGAAATATCTTGAAAATTTGCTGCGACTCTTCATTAGATTGACGAACGAGATAACTTTATTGCGTCAGGAGGTCAAATCTCTGCGTAAGGAAGTCAGTGAGTTAAAACAGGACAGATATAACATAGAATTGGTCATCCCACAACAGCCATTTCAAACAATAGAGGATTTTTTAAATTTTGAAAAACAGCTACAGGAAGATCCAAATTTCTTTGCTTCATTCGTAAGTTTACTAAAATACTAAATTAATTTGCTCGATAATCAATCATTTGTTTTTTCTTATTTTTAATTAAAGGAAATGGAACTCAAAACTGTTGGAAAAAACCCCAACTTTACCAAAGATTGTTGGAGAAAATTATTGGTCGATGAACTGGCGGGAAAACTTTGCTAGAAAGAGACGGAGCAAAAAAAAAGTGTACGCGGCCTAAGTACATCTAAATCAATTAGAAGTAAATACTTCAATGTTTTTTTGAAATGTATACATACATATGTATATTAATTTATTTTTCACAATTTTTTCAGATGCTGCAATTTCTATTAGAATCGGAGAGGTTAATCCCCCAAGAAAGCAAAGAATAATATAAATCAAAAAAACTTAGCTCAACTGTAATCTCAAATGAAATGAAATAAATGAGAAATAACAATATAACAATTTAAAAACGCTTACTATTTTAAATTTTTCACAAGCTTATAAAAATTTTGCTAAACTAAGCTTATTGTAAGCATGTTTAGAAAACTATTCTTTCAGTAAGCTTGTTCTATAATTAGACTTCTCACTTCCAGTGAGAGAGGAGTTAAACATCTCTTTATCTCTGCTTATGTGAATCTGTGCGACGGCATGGTCTTTTAAAACGTTATCAAAACCTTTAAAGCCCAAAGCAAACAAATACATATGTATGTATGTAAATATGTATCCTGCCAACCACGGCTACCCGTTTGTGACAAATATTCCAATAAAACTACACATTTTTTCCTTTATATACTAACACCAGAGAACGTATATCTATAGAGAAGGTTCACGATGTCAAAAATTTAGGGATATTTCAATTTTGGGATATTTACTGTTTTGGATGAGTGCATTTCACCACAGAAAATTATTAGCGCGTTTCACCACTTAACATCAGGGGCACGACAATAACAGAACTAAGTACATAGTTGTTAGAGCCAATGGGAAACAATATGTTAAAATATATAAAAGAGAGCCAATGTACATACGTTAAAGCTAATATGAACATATATATTTATATGCAGGTGTTTTCTGGTTGGTGGAAAAGTTCTTGTATTCTATGTATGTATGTATGTATATGCAAGTACTTGGATTCCTTCTAATCCTAATATATTTGGGTGGGGAAATTGCGCCAAAAATGAAAGTTGAAAAAGAAATCGTCAACAGAATTTTAGTTTTGATAGAATTTCGTCGATACAAGTTTAGCTCGGTCGCCAATTCGATTTCTAAGTGTATTAAGTACTTTTAACTAATTTTCAATAAAAAAATGGCTAGAGTAAGGAAGTGTCGCGTTCGCGAGTGTGAAACAGAATCTTCCGGAAGATTCTTCTCATTCCCTAAAAGAGAGGAGGAGTTCCTGAAGTGGGTGGACAATTTACGGATCCCACCAACGCAGGATTTACCCACCCACAATGCATTTGTTTGCATTAAGCACTTCGAACAAAGTGCTGTGGGTGTGAAAAAGTTGAAGGCACATACTGTGCCCACCCTAAACCTTGGTAAGTGATGTTTTTTAAAATCTAAAATGTGCATGAGTTTTATTTTGTATATATGTACATACATACATACATATAAGTACATATCACTCATTTACATGAAAAGTGTCGATAAGTTGTTTTTAGAACATGGAAACCAGCATAAGTTTATTGAATAAAGTAAAGTGCAGTAAAATATTTTCTTTGGCATAAACGTTGTTTGTGAAAAATGTAAAGTAATTTTTATCGTAAAATATCTCGTGTTAGATATAAAAATCTTGTGTTCATGTAAATGAGCGATATAATGTATGTGTATGTACATACATACGTACATATGTATGTAAGTGTACATAATAATAGAAGTGTTTTAAATTCATTAGGTATGATTCAACTACAATTTATAAATAAGAATAAATATTTTTCTAGATATGTATATAAAGAATATGCTAATGTTTTCAAAATTCAAAAAAAGGAAAAAATTAAGAAAAAAAAATTCATAAAATGTCAAATGGAAAAAATTCTGTTTGAATTGTAATATCAAACTGTTTGATTTGTATGATCAAACTTTAAACTTAAATCAGATTATTTAGATTCTTACCACTGGCTCGTTTCTAAGCTGAGAAATATTTCATTCTAATTTTATATTCAAATTTCAAAGCTTTATATACTATTTTTCAAAATATCCTATATAACTAAATTTATGTGCATGTGTGCAGGGGCGCGTGGATCCGCACCTGCATGTGTGTATGTACATATGTTACCTATTGTTTTAACATATGTACATATGCTGTGTGAACTTGGGTTTGTTTTCATGTGCGTACATTTACAAACATTGTTTTGCATGACAATGCATTTCATGTTCAATATATGCATTGTATGTATGTTCAATATATTTGAACATAGATATTATATATGTATATTTGAACATAAATATTAGTGGATGAATTAAAGTATACAAAATTTATGTTTGATAAAAACAAATTTTGTTTGTATTTTAACAATTTCCCAAACGGAATTATAAATTTTGTATTTATAAGTTTTACACAATTTAATGTCAATAAAAATAAGTGTCGATGAACGGGGCGGCGAGAATCCTGTTCCGACTTGCTGGAGCTGGCGATCGAGTTCTTGCGGATGGAGGTCGAGAAGTATAATCGCGTAAGGTGTTGATGCGGTGCAGTGTCTCAGCGAAAAAAAGAAAGTTGTGACTGGGCGGCTTGTGTAGAACGAATTGTAACTGCTTTCTCCTTGTCCATCCGTTTTGATGAGTTGGTGTCTTCAGCTGTGGTGAATTGCGATGTAGCATTAGGACATACAGTCCACAGTTTTTATATATTTCTTATCTTTAAAATTATATTTAAATTTTCATTAATTTTATATATATACGTACGTATTGCAATTTCTTTAAATTTTTTTTTATGTACATAAATAGGATATGACGAACCCCCTAAGCATTTGTGGACGGCTCAATTGCCGGTTCGAAGATGCTGCATTTCGAATTGCGTTAACAGGCAGAAAACGCTTTACAAATTTCCGAAAGAGAAAGATGTTCGAGAAAGTTGGGCAAAGGCTTGCAATATAGTTGTGTCGCCTTCCGATAGTCTTTTTATTTGTCGAAACCATTTCGATTCGCAGTACGTTACCAAGTTCAAACTATTGCCTGGGGCTTTTCCCTGTTTCAGATTAGGTTCAGCACTAAGTCGTAGCTCATCTAGTGCTGACTCTATTTGGGTGTGCCCGCCCATTTCTAAAACTTATGGTCGTCCTGAGGTAGCTGTAGGAAGTAAAGAAGAGAAGGACGACATAACTTTGAGGGAATTCGAAAAATATTCAATTTTAGAAGAAAAGAGATTAGAATTAGAACCCCAAAATGACGACGTAGGCTATGCATTAGATAGTCGTGAACGATTTGCTCGATCGGCACGTTACTATCAAAGTAATGCGCTTAAATTGAATAAGAAGATCAAGGAGTTAGAGGGTATTATTAAAGACTTGGAAAAAAGGTATCAAGACCTTAGTAAATGTGCAATAGTTGCGGATGTAAATTCAAGCAAAGATGCTTTAACATTCGCTAGGATGATCGTCACCAAGCGTACTATTTTCAGTGACGATGAAAGGGCATTGGCACAAAACATTAGTTACATGTCCAATAAATCCTATAATTTTATGCGTGACGATTTAGGCTTCGCTTTACCAAGCAAGAGCTCTCTTTTGCGATGGCGCCCCATAAAGTATGTTGTCCCTGGGTTCGATGCCAATGTTTTGGGAAATTAAGAGAAAATTTCCAAAAAAAAATGTCCGTTTTAGAACGAAATTGCGTTCTATTATTTGATGAAATATCAATTAAGACCGACCTAACATACAATAGAGTTAGGAATGTTATTGATGGGTTTGTGGATTATGGGGAAGGCCATCGTGAAATGAAATTAGGTAGTAAGTGTTGTTTTTTCATGATAAAAGGGTTGAGTTCCAATTGGAAATATGTGTTTTCATATTATATTTCCAAAAATGGACTTTCTACATTCAAATTAAACGAAATTTTGAATAAGAACATCACAGCACTAAAGTCAATTGGTCTAAACGTAAAAGCTTTAGTCTGTGATCAAGGGCCCGCTAATATTTCAGTTAGAATTAGAATTAGAATTATTAATTGAGGTAATGCACCGCGACCTAGGGTCTATTGTGCCCTCCCCTATATCACATGACCTCACAGAGCCCCAGCAGCCTGAACAGTTCCAGTAGTTTGCCGGGCTCAAGCGAGGTTATGTGATCCCTGCTGATAAACACTGAATCCAGGGCCTTAAGCCTTTTCCCACAGATTGCTGTGCAATCCTGGATAAGGTGTGCTGGTGTCTCCTGTTCCAGGTCGCAGAACCGGCAGTTGGCACAGGAGACCATGCCCATGTTGGACAGGTGCTTCCTGAGCTTGCAGTGGCCGGTGTATATTGCAACGAGGAGACGGAATTTCTCACGAGGTAGGTTAATTAATTCTTTAAACCTGGAGAGATTATACCCTCCCAGGAGCAGCTTAGCGTGGCGCATACCTGCTGCCTGCCGCCAGTGCCGCTCTCTATCCTCTCTTTCCTCCGTGCGGAGCAGCTCCTTAAGAGTGTGGGGTCCTACCGCTATATATGGCTCTGGTCCCAACATCTTGGATGCTGCTGCCGTGCGTGCCAGCTCGTCAGCCTTCTCATTACCTTCTACTCCTTTGAGCCCTGGTACCCAGATTAGATGTACCCGATTGCACAGGGACAGGCGGTTTAGCCTTTCCTCGACTAAAAGCGATTTTGGTCTCGTATGATAGGATCGCTTTTAGTGCCGCTTGACTATCACTGAGAATAGCTATGCGCTGGTTGCGATAGTTGCGGCTGAGGTTTACTTCCGCGCACTGACTGATGGCAAAAACTTCAGCCTGGAAGATACTTGGGAAGCTGCCCATGGGTATGGACAGCTTAGTACGCGGTCCCGCAATACCTGCCCCAATACCGTCCGGTGTTTTTGAGCCATCAGTGTACCACTGAATGATACTGTCTTCCAGCAGCTTTTCCAGAGTGGAATCATTCCACTCCATCTTGCTGCCTAGAATTACTGTGAAATTCTTTTTGAGATTTATTTTCTTAGTTGTACCATCTCGAGGGAGGAGGGCTAGCGGTGTGCTCTCCGCTAGGGCGTCCATCTGTTTAGAGGACATGATCTTCCCTATTCCACAGCCTTCTGCTGACATCAGCAGCATGGTGTGCTTTGCTGATATCTTGATCACCTGATGAAGCGGTGTTAGCTCTAGCAAGACTTCCAGTGCCACATGTCCCACACATGTGCGCATTGCCCCTGAAGCACAGACACATGCAAGTCTTTGCAGCTTTGACAGTCTTCCTATCACCGAAGACTGCGCAGCTTTGGTGGCCCAAGCAACCGCTCCATAGGTGACGATAGGCCTTACTATCATGGTGTACAGCCATCTGATGATGCTTGGCTTGCATCCCCATGATCTGCCGGCTAGGCGTCTACAAATCATTAGCGCTCTAGTTGCCTTGGATACAGTTAAGTCCAAATGCCTACTCCATTTTAACTGCGAGTCTAAGATGAGGCCGAGAAATTTGACCTCCTTAGACATTTCCACCTCTGTGCCTCCGATTGTAAGGGATCTCAGGCCCGGAAGAGATCTCCGTCTAGTGAATGGGATCACGGTGGTCTTCGCTGGGTTGATGTTAAGCCCTACCGTGTTGCACCATCTCTTTGCCAAGTTTAGGCCCCTTTGAACAATGTCACAGAGAGTGTTCTCAAACTTGCCTCTCGCCATTATGACGATGTCGTCCGCGTACCCTAGGCAGCGGATTCCATTGCTTGTGAGTAACTCGAGTAATTCGTCTACAATCAGGCTCCATAGCAGAGGGGATAGTACTCCGCCCTGAGGGCAGCCCCTTGTGGTGCCAAGACGAATCTTACTTTCTCCCACTATTGTTTCTGCTACCCTAGTACGCAGAAGGGTTTCAATCCATCTGCGTATCGGAAGGGGTACACTCCTTCTCTCGAGTGCCTTAATCACGCTTGTATGAGACGCATTGTCGAAGGCACCCTCAATGTCAAGAAAGGCGCAGATCGCTACCTCGCCGTTGACCAGCGAATCCTGCAGGTCAGACGTGAGTTGGTACAGAGCAGTATTCGTTGATCTCCCCGCTCTGTACGCATGTTGTCTGGCATGCAGGGGTGCGACTTTTAGCGCTTCCGATCTTATGTGGTTACCTATTACTTTTTCCATCCCCTTTAGAAAGAAGGACGTTAGACTTATGGGCCGAAATGATTTTGCTAACGAATAGTCTCTTCTTCCTATCTTGGGAATGAAAATTACTTTGGCAATTCTCCAGGGCTCGGGAATATACGACATCGCCAAGGTGTCTCTCATCAGCCCCAGCAGGTGTGGTAGGAGAATGTCGATACCTTGCTGCAAGAGGGCTGGGAAGACGCCATCCACTCCCGGTGACTTGTAGCTCGAAAAAGAGGCCAGTGCCCACCTGACTGAGTCTGCAGTGAACAGGTTCCTTGCAGTCAGCCAGTCTGAGCGATCCGGCCTACGCGTGACCGAAGCTGGGGTTAGGTCAGCTTGAACTGTCTCCGGGAAGTGCGTTTGTAGGAGTGTTTCCGCCCTCTCCTCTGCACTTGTCGTATAGGTCCCGTCCTGTCTTTTTAGGGATAGTACTGTGTCCGTCTTACCCTTCGACAACGCCTTGTGCAGTCTGGCTGCCTCCGGGGTCGAGGAGACGCTCTCACAGAATTTCCTGAAACTGTTTGACTTGGCCAGCCTAATCTCCTTGTTGTAGATTGTTAGCTGCCGCTTGTATTCTTCCCAGCTACCCGTGCGCTTGGCTTTATTAAACAGCTTGCGCACCCTAAGTCTAAGAGATGAGAGTTTACTGGACCACCAGGGGCAGACTTGCTTGCTGGTGGTCGCTTTTAGTGGACAGGCACAATGGTAGGCGTCCACAATGGATTGGTTTATGGCACTTAGTCTGCTCTCCAGCCCAACTGTGGTAGACCTACCATCCACTTTCCACCACATATTTCAGTTATGAATTATTTAAATATTTCTGAAGAAAACCCCTTTTATTTGCACGAAGGTTCCAAGATATATTGTTTATATGACTATTGCCATCTAATTAAGTCCGTCCGAAAGACATTTATGAAATATGATATTTCAACTCCAGATGGAATAGCCAGCTTTAAAGTTATAAAAAAACTTTACTCCATAGATCAGGACAATACATGTTTCAAGATATGTCCAAAACTCACAGAGGCCCACGTATATCCTAGCGTTTTTGAAAAAATGTCTGTAAAACGTGCAACCCAAGTTCTGAGCAATTCGGTTGCGGCTGGCATGGAAATGGCCGATAGCCAAAATTTATTCGGCTCCGACGAATATATATTAAAATGTGCAAAGCCTACGCAGTTATTTGTTAAAAAAATGAATGATCTGTTCGATGATCTAGACTGCAAAAATTTTGTTTCAAAAAATCCCTTAAAATATCCGCTATTGATAAACGACTCCGGGAAGGTCCAACGCCTCTTTGATTACATTAAGTATTTTAAATCAATAAAACTTCCGAACATGGCTCACAGTAGGTGTATAGGTGGGTTCTGTTCCACAATTGCTGGAATGATTCAATTGAGCCAAGAATTATTCAGGGAACAAAAGGAATTAAGTTATATATTCCTTGGGAAACTGAATCAATACGCGTTGGAAAATTTTTTTATAGAGTCCGAGCTAGCCAGGGTATCAATACCCATCCCTCCGCCAATGAGATACAGTATATTGTAGGTAGATTGATTTCGATGAAAATTGTACGCCAAAATTTTCAAGATAAGGGGGCTAATTGTGAGGATGATGACGACATAAATTTAGATTGGAACCCAGGCCCCGAAGATCGTCATCTAGATGTACAGTTAAACGAACAGGAATCTGAGCAACTCGATCTGGAATCTTTCACTATTCCAGATGAAAATTTTGTTGAAGAGGACGGCAAAGCTGACGTCCAGATCAAGCGGTATTACACTGGCTATGGTATTTACCAAAAAATTCTGTGTAAAATCCATTGCGAAAAATGCACCAAAGCAATGACGAAGACACAAAGTGATTTATCGCTTTATTCCGAGGCCCTAATCAAAGCGAAAAATTATAAGGATGACGCGGATTTAAGGCTAGTCAATCCAAGTGATAGGGTCTTCGAAGTGTGTCGGCTGCAGATGATGTGGTACGTCAACCTCTTCAACAAACATGCTCACTGTTCAAATGTTCGTAGTCTGATGTTGTCCGCAATTAAAGAAAAAACGGAAAATGTTTTTCCTGAGTGGTTTGACCCAACCGATGAGTGTTTTACTCATAAAATTAAGTTGTTAGAATACTTGGTAACGGTACTGTTATTCAAAAACTCGAAATGGTTAGTAAAAGAAGAAATTAATAATGAACGACATCGGAAGCGCGATGCTAAACTAAATAAACTAAAGTAAGTTGCAAGTCAAGACCGTTTGATTTAAGAACATCTTACTTTTGGGTGAGTAATGAATTCATTGAAAATACATATTTACTTTTTTTAATATTT
Source organism: Bactrocera zonata (assembly GCA_037783105.1). Lineage (NCBI taxonomy): Eukaryota > Metazoa > Arthropoda > Insecta > Diptera > Tephritidae > Bactrocera > Bactrocera zonata. The sequence continues at coordinate 250,511 of JBAWJQ010001134.1, read as the reverse complement.
AGCATTTTATTCTATTTACAGGTTTTTTTATTTTCAGCTTTTTCTTCTATTTTCAGGTTTATCTTGTTGTATTTTCAGGTACTTTTTTCTTCTTCTCATTTTTTTCCTTTTTTAGCTTTGCAACTGAGCTTAGCTTTTTTAAACACAAATGTTTCCATCTTGTTTAAGTGCAACATTTGTTTTTAAAAAAGCAAGTGAAATTCAATGACTTTTTTATAAATTAAGTCGTGTGAGAAATTTCCATTTCAAATGGACAATTTCGTAATTCTGCATTATAATTTTTTTAACATTTTAAACTTGCTTATAGATTTTATAAAAAATCTTTAAATTGTTAATTTTAAATAATAGTAATCAATAAAATTTGCATATATGTATGTATATTCAGAAAACAATAACCTTGACTTTGATTTGTTTAAACTTATGTAGATACATACAGGCATCGCATATGGACAAGTGCGAAATTAACATATGTGTATGTATGTAAGTATATTCTGAAAACAATAACCTTGACATTGATTTGTTTAAACTTATATACATAGATACATACAGACATCGCATATGGGCAAGTGCGAAATCAACTCTTATTCATATACACCGTGGCATGCGTAAATGGAAAAAAGCCAACAGATCATATACTTATGAAAGTGCACATGCGTGTACAAAAACATATTGGAATGTGCATACATACATATATGTATATACACCAAGCAGATGCTCATTTATACATAATTATGCGTGCAAGTAAAAAATATTAAAGAAGGCATGCTCGCCATATTTGTAAATTTGTTTTATATAAATATGTATGTACATGTAACTTTTTCTTGCGCATAGACCGACAAGCAAAATAAGCAAATGTTACACAGGACATACATATATTATTTCTTTGCCGTATATTTACCAAAGCAAATACGAGCTACATATGTACAAACATCGATAAGGGACAAGTGCCGCACGCATCTTTCCGCATCTCCGTTGTCACGACAATCAATGGCCGAAGCTCATGTTTTGTCGAAGTATCAATCAGCCCTATTCTGCATTTCGATTACGTTCCCGCTCTACGCTCCGTCTGAATCGAAAGTAGGTATTCTGAGTTACGATTGGATTGAAAGAAGAAGAGGAAGAGCTGTAGCTCTTTCGAAGTCAGCTGTTTGCCTTGAAACGTGTGAAAATGAAACATAACAAAACAAAAATACACAAATTATTGTTGGTTTATTAAAATAAAGAAATTATATCGCGTTTTTTTTTTTTAAACACTAACATGGAATCAGTAGCGGCAGCGATATTACTTGAGGAGGAAAGCAATGCATCCGATAATGCCGTGGCCAGAATTAAAAGGAGAAGATTGCGAGATATGTGCAATCCTTTGGGTTAAAAGTGATAAATTGTTTTTTTTTTTTAATAATTTATTTACTTATTTAGTTTTAAAAAAAAGTTTAGATTCAACAAGGACGCTTTCAAGTACATATGTCCTAGATAGTTTTGCGGAAGAAACTCGAGCAAGTACTTTGACGTCTTTATCTCCGCTTAATCGAATAGTTGCTGCTTTGAGGTTTTTTGTGGAAGGCCAATATGGAGTTGGTACTGAGTCATGTCAACAGTGTCAAAGTCACTATCGAATTTTCTCGATGTCATGGAAAGAAAGCTTTGCCGTGAGAGGATAAAATTTGAGCAGACCGACGAGGAAAAAAAAGCAAGCAAAACAGGAGTTTTATGCGAAGGCATGCTTCCCAGGAGTCATAATGTGCGTTGATGGTACGCATATAAAAATAATCAAACCGTCTGAAGAGGGTTTTCTATACTACAATAGAAAAGGATTTTACAGCATCAATGCTATGGTGGTGAGGATTATATTTTCTTACATCCGTGCCACAATTGAAATTTTTAATTTTATCAATTTATTTTTAGTTATGCGATAACAGATTACGCATAAAAAGCGTTGATGCGCGGTATCCAGGATGCAATCACGACTCGCATGTAAGGGGATTGAGCAAGTTGAACTTTCAGATGGAACGGCGATATCAAGAAGGTGAAAGAAATACATGGCTGTTAGGTATTTAAATACATACGTTTCTTAAACTCAGTTTTGAATAGTTATTTGCTTGTTTAACAGGCGATGCTGGATATCCATTGCAGCCTTGGCTAATGACTCCGTATCGATCCGTAAATCATGGCAACCAAAAAAGTAGTTCCAATATGAGGCACTCTAAAACGATAAATATTATAGAGCGGACAATTGGGGCCTTCAAGAATCGTTTTCGATGCTTGTTGGGTGCTCGAGAACTACACTACTCACCGGAAAAAGCATGTCAAATTGTAAACGTTGCTTGTGCCCTCCATAATATTTGCATCTACTACAAAGTGGATGATTTGAGCGCAAATGAATTCGATTTTGAAAACTGTGAGGAAGAGGAAGAAGAACAAAGCACCCTGCAAGACGGAGGTAACAGATTGCACAAACACAATTAGGGTATTCACAAGGTGTCATATTGTGTCATATCGTCATATTGTCATATTTTTTTATGACTGTCATATTAGCACTGTTGTTGTTTCACATGCAAAATTAAAATATGACTGATACAACACTGCGCGGTATGTTTATTGAGTTCGCTATTCTATCGGCTGTATTTGTTTACAAATACAGCACTGCGTGGTATGTTTATGACAAAATATGACATACAACAGTTAAGGGTGCTCACAAGTGTCGTATTTTTTAAGAATATTAAAATATGACATAAGACATACAACAAAGCTTGTGAATTGCCTAAATGAAACATTTTCAGCTGTTCACTAACACTGTTACATTTTCTGCAATTTTCAATTGCATGGGAGAATACGTAAGTAAGATAGAGAACAACTATCGACATTCTAAAAATATTGTAATGTTAACTTGTTGGAATAGGAAAGACGAATACCCAGTTTTTCAAGAAGAAGAAGAAAACGAAAAGCGCAGTTTATTTTAGATTTTAAAGAGGTAAGTTCGTTGCTTGAGAATTTGATATTTTATAATTAATTTCTATTATATACATATATATATATATATTAATTTCTTTTATATAGAGAAACGAAAAAGCTTGGAGAAAAAGATAAGCATTGAATTGAATCATCACAAATTGTGTGCCTGTCTCAATTTTAGAAAGAAGGTCTTTCATAGACCTCTTGCAGACCAGTGGCATGAAGATAATGAGCATGCAAGGAGCTATAAAAAAATTGAAGGAGCATTATGGTGAAGTGGTACACAAAATCAAGTCGGAAATGGCCTCCGTAAAACACTTCTGTACAACCGGGGATATTAGGTCTGGGAACCACCGGAGCTTTTTGGGGTATACTTGCCATTGACTCACAGAGAACTTGGAACGCAAGTCGGCTGCTCTTGCTTGCAGGAGAATATTCGGCGTGCCGGCCGGCTTTGGTCTGAGCCCGTCCAATGTTATTATGACGGTGACAGACAATTTTGTTAAGGCTTTCAAGGAGTACGGGTGTACGGAAACTGAAACTTCTCATGAAGATGAAAGCGAAAACGATTTGCCAGTTTTCCAAAACGAGCTGCTGCTGAAAAAGCATCTACGATGTTGCAGCCACACGCTGAATTTACTTGCTTCCGACGATTACGTGAAGATTTTGAGAAGTGAGCAGGCTTTGTATATCCAACATTCGATGGTAACTGAAAATTGATAACGATTTTGTTGAACTATAATGTACTAAAGAGAATATTTTCCAGACATTCGAAAAATGCAACGCCTTGTGGAGGAAGTGCAAATGGTCGAAGTCGTCGGAAATTATTGTGGAATGCTTGGGATCGACATTGCTTGTGCCCGTTGTAACTCGGTGGAATTCACTGTTCGACGCAGTAACGAAGTTTCTTTGGGCCAAGGACAAGTTGAATCTTATGTGCGAAAGACTCATCTTGTCACAATTTTCTCCGAGCGATTTGCAGTATCTGGAGATGTATCAGTTGTTGATGGGGCCTATTGCTCGTGCCTTGGACTACCTTCAAGGGGAAAATAACGTGAATTACGGTAAAATGTATTAGTGTTTTTTTATCGGTTTCACATTAAGAAAGTGTATATTCTATGCAGGCTGCTTAATTCCGACTCTGATGACCCTCAGCAATAGATCAAATAAGCTGAAAAACAAGCCAGAAATGCAGCAAGTTTCCTCTGTGGTTGCTAAGTTGGAGCAGCGTTTGAGAGATCGGTTTGATGCATTTTTTACTTTAAAACTGGAGGCCAATATAGCACTAGCGGCAACTGTACTAACTTCAGATATTAAAATGAGCTGGATCAAGGTGTTGCAAAGGATAAAATCGAAAGTGACAGCAGCGGACATAAGTACCTGGGTTTTAAACACAATTTGCCATTTCTATGCAAAAGATAATCCTGCTTTCAATGCACAAATATTGAAAAGTAATGAATTATTTGCAAATAATAGGCATTTTGATTTTGACCTCAACGGTAGGATTGCTTGAATATTCTTAGATTATTTTTATGAAATTCATTTATCTTTATACAGACACAGATAACGAAGAAGGAACAAATGCTACTCCTGAGCCAAGTGCTAGTGATCGTCGGGCTTTTTTGACCCATCACTTTTTCTGTTACTTAAATGACAATTCAAGAACAGACGACACTTGGGTAAAACATTGCAGTCTAAAAGAAGCTTTTGTTGCCTTTAATACTCCCCTGACATCCTCAGCACCAGTAGAGAGGCTATTTTCCTTTGCGGGGGTAGTGAACAGTCCAAGGCGCCAGTCAATGTCGGACTTATCATTTGAGAAATTGGTGTTATTGAAAGCAAATTCTAAATGGAGTTAATGTACATATATTTTTCTTGTTATTTTGTTAAAAATGAATTTTGTTATTTTTTTGGTGTTACATTTAATTATGTCTTGATTCAAGATTCTTGAATATCTTTATTTGTTGTACAAAATTGAATAAAAAAATTTATTAAAAATTAAAAAAAGCAAAAAGACCAAAGTTGTTTGGGGTTTTTGATTGAAAACAATCAAAAAGAATCGCTGAAAAGAATCAATTATTTATTTTGATTATTTTTGATTCTTTTCAGTAATCCAGAGTAATCCTAATTATTTTTTGATTACTTGTAATCTTAATCATTTCGTAATCTACTTGAGACCAAGATAATCGTAATGTAATCAATTATTTCACTCTCAAATACAAAGTAATCAAATTACTAATAATAACGATTAGTAATCAAAACTTAACAGGTATGCTTTTGACCTGCAAACATATCAAAAAATATCATTTAACCCATATTATCCCAAGGTGTGATATTACATAGAAAAATGTTTTTTTTCTATGTCTATCTAGTGAGTAGGCTCTAAATAACATGAAAATAAGCTTTTATCAAAAATATTTTCTATACTGGCTGAAATTCAGGACCGCACCTTAAATGGGGCGCTGGGAAAATATGCCTTCGGGTTTTGTATGCGAAGTCGGTTATTATTTTGAATGGTTTTTATTAGTAAATAAAGAATAAGTACACAAAAATTATGATAAATCACAATATATAAGATCAATTATAAACGTAAGCTAAAAATCAAAGTTGATATGAGAGAAAAAAAATTACTTTATGGTATGAAAAGCTTGAGAACAATGTTGATGGAGGCCAACTCCACATTTACTGCATTTGAATTTCGTATTCTTGTGACATTCGCGGCATCGAATTTGAGTTTCGTTTCTAATGATATAGTGTTCCTTCCCATCCAGCCTTACCGAATCTGGCAGCTTACTTTTCGTAGTTAACGGTGTCTTGCCTCCAATGCGTTTTGCTATGGATGTAGAAGGTTTGCCAAGTATCAAATAAGTCTGCACAATGTATCTTGTAAAAGACAAGAAATCATGAGCGTCTTTAGCTTGGCCTGCTGGTGAAACTCGGTATAACTGAAAAGCATTATTAGCACAGGCATTTATGGGGAACATTATCATTTGCCAATACCATCTCTTCAGTCTTATTGAAATTCTATATTTTCCAACATTTTGGTCGAGTCGATCGACTCCGCCCATATATTTGTTATATAATAGATAGCAATGCGGTTGATCTACGTCTACTCTTTTATTGCCGCACCATCTCTTCACCTTACCAATCGGATGAACACCGCTTTCCGTTGAGGCAATAGTTACGATGTTGTTGTCGTTGTAGCGCACTAAAGTCATGTTGGATGATAAATCCGTAATTTGGTGGTGCGAACCCCGTGATGTCTTTTTCATCTCCTTGATGTCTTTTAGCGGGGCACCTTCTGTTCTATTAGCACGTAATGTACCAGTGATAACATGACCCATCTGACTTACTTCGTCTAGTAAACGTAAAGAAGTGAAAAAATTATCAATATAGAAACTGTAGTGGTTATCACTTGGCAGTTTCGAAATCAAATTTGTCACTACAGAGCCTCCAACGCCTAGATTTGGATTGGTGTTACCAGTTTTAGCTCCTTGGTAAGGTTCTCCATAAATAAGATAACCCAATCGTGTACACAGTGACCAAATCTTATAGCCAAAACGTATTGGTTTACCGTGAATATGTTGTTTTGCGCCATGTTTTCCAAAATAAGGTACCATAGACTCATCGATAGACAAATGTTTGTCTCCGGGATAAAACTTTAGCCATCTCTCATTCATAAGATTCCACAGTGGCCTTACTTTTGCAAACTTATCGTCAGAAGGTAGGCGGTTGTTATCGCATGCATGAAAAAAACGTAAAAGCTCTTCAAAACGATTACGAGTCATGCATGATGCAACTCCTGGATGATGAGTGTCAATACTTTGATCCCAGTATAATCTATAGCGTGAAGCGCTATTGTAGCCTGACAAAAGCAAAATACCGATAAAGTTTTTAATTTCTTCAACAGTGACTCGAAAATTGACATGTCCTTTTGCAATTGCATTTTGTTCCGTGCTAGACCGCAGGAGCTCGAAAACTTCTTCGTCAAAAAACATCTCAAAAAAATCTAATGGATTATCCTTATCTAAAACGAAATCAGGTTGCATCGACTCCCTTTCAGGGTTTGCAGCTATATCTTTTTGTCTCCACTTCCTCGTGACAATAGTCTTAGATTTTTTTGCAGGTGGTTCATTTGACTGAGACGCGGACGGCTGTTGTTCCTGTTCATCCTGATTTATAAATGGAATTCCATCTACGGTTTCCAGGACCCCATCTGCTGATGGTAGCTGGCATCGCACCTCAGCTTCTGCTAGTAGTTGCCGACGCGTAAGATTACCTATTTCTCCCGCTTCTTCGCTTCCGCTGTCTTCATCGCTGAAGTCATTGTTTTCAGGTGGTGTGATAAATATATCTGCAGACAGTATATTATGATCATCTTCTAATGCCGATATAATTTCGTGAACGTTCAACCTGTAAATAACAAAACATATAAAAATACGGTAAAATAGTTCTAAATATAGTTTACTGAAGCTGGGAGTACAAGGGCCCGTAGCAAAAACCACGGTGCCTCCTATTCCCAGCGCACCTCAAATGGGGCGGTACACAAAACTTAGTAAAATGAACACATAAAAGCAAATTTTCGTCAAATTCATGATGTTAACTAATAGACTAGTTAAAACTTAAAAAAAAAAACGAAAACGGTAAAATTAATTATAAGTATAAAAAAAGTTTTTACTTACCCTCTCCTGGAATTCATGATGGCTGAAATTCACAGAGTTTAAATAATTCCTGAGAGATAACCGAAAACAATAATCACTTTCAACAAGTTTTAGGTGATAATGACATACGTCAAGAACCCAAATAAATTATAGCCTCTACCAACACAGAATAAAATTTGCGTAATCTGAAACAAAAAAGAAGTGCACCTTAAATGGAGCGCTGGGATAATATGGGTTAAGCACAAATAACCAAGGACACCACCATTATGTCTTTTACAACTAGGTATAATCAAAGTTTTACTTACATATTTGAGGAAATTATTTTATCCAAGTGCACGAAAATGAATATATAACGGCTTTCCGACAACAAAACTTCAACGTACAAAAACGTAATTACGATCGCAATGCAGAATACATAGAATTGGAATTTTCGAAGTTGAATCGAAACGCAGAATACCAAAGTTGCCAATCGGAGAAAATTTCGATTCGAGTAGAAATGCAGAATAGGGGTGAATGTGTCGAGGGTTGACGCGACGACTAGGCGTCACAACATTGTGTTATTGCCCAAGCTGTGCCGAAAAAACAAACGAACGAACGCCAAAGTCGCTGCTTCCCTTGCCGCTACAACATCTTCGCCGACAAACTTGCGTAAATATGTATGAAGAAGTATGAGCGTGCATACATATCGACGCAGATTTTTGCGAGCTACGGCAAAATATTTTAGATTTGGCAAATATTTTAAATCGTCGAGAACTTTGTTGCCACTTTTTGTCACTCCTTTCTGTGTTTTGCGAGTTTGCGGGGTTGTCAGTTTTACAGCAGTACAAATATCAGAAATAGTTCAATTTGTGATTTTTAGCTTTTGCCATCGTCGCAAAAAGACGCTTGCTGGCAAAGACATAATCGGGGAGATGTAATGGTATTTGCTTTTGTAAATGAAGCAAGTGCGCCTGTTGAAAATACGCTTGCGCTCATGAATGAAAATGCTGTTGTTGCGTGTTTTACTATAAATTTAGGCATTGGCTATTTGACTGCCATATTGAATTGTGACGCTGCTGATGCTTTTCGAGACGATTGTTGTGTTTTGTTGTGCTTTCGAATGTCATTAAAATATTTTTTGCAACAGGTTTAAGCTGCGAAAAATTTGATCTCAAAGTATTGTTACGCACGCTACAAAAATGGAAGTAGCTTTGAAGGTTGAGGTATGTTTTCGTAATTTTTAGCAAATTTTGTATAATAAAGCACACCAAATGAAATACCTTAAAGAAAGATGAATATAAGAGAATTCTAAAATAACTTACTTACAGCCAAAAAATTTTGTAGTTTTTTATCAATGGCCGTGAACCCAACGTTACGCACGCTAAATTTTTTCCAATAGTATATAAATAAAAACAATTGTATTTATTTTAACAAAACAATTTATACTCTTTTTTAATAAGATTATTTAATTCATATTTTATGTTTATAAATTAATTTATTAATGTATACATATATGTTTATAAATAAATTTTATGTTTTCGTTTTATATACATATTTACTGAGCTTTCACCATTTGCCAAATTTTTCTCTTTATGACAGCTCCAATTCCATTTACTGCACCCTTTCCGTGAGCAGTTGCAAAAAAATTCCACTCAAAGTTGGTCAAATCTAATTTTTCTTTAAAAAACGGTATAATACTCAAAATGAACTTGTTTTTAAATTGACTTGCACAGCCATCAGAAAATAAAAATAACTTCGAAACAGCGTTTTGTTCTTTAAGTTTCTTTACAATTAACTGGAGAAAGCAGTAAACATCATATTTATTGTGACAGTTGATCGCTCGTAATAGCAAATGATCTTGTGCAACTGTGCAACCAGACAACACAAGTAAAAATGATAACTTGGGAGTAACTAAAATGTGCAGACAAAATTTCATTTTGATTGAGGAGCCTATAGTTTTCCGCAAAATCGAATTGCAGAACAGCTTCATCTTGTTTAATAGATCAAAAGCAACAGTATTTGGCAGTATATTATGTAAATATTAAAGAAATAATAAGAAGAAATAATTCAAGTCCAAACAAACTATAAATTTTACTGTGAATATTCATTTCTTTTATTAGAATGCTATCAGTTTTACATGCATTCATAAAAATTTGCAAAATGATATTCATATCAATACATATGTATGTATATTCTTGCATATAAACGTATAATATGCAACACATAAAGCGCACACATATCATTACCAATAAGTCATGTCATGATTTGAATCCCTGAAGGCGTTTTATGTACTTACATACCTACGTGTGCATGCTACATGTGCATATGAATACGTAAGTTTTGAATTATAAAAAGTATGATTTATGTACATACATATACATACATATATATTTATATATTGCTAGTTTTTTTAATATATTATGATAGTATTTTCCAAAGATACGTATGTATATGTATGTACATATTATACACATATCAAATGGGCATACATACATATAAGTACTTATCTACTACATCAAACATAGGATATAACTAAAAATTTGGTCTTATTTTAACATTGAGTAAAAGATTGCCTTATATAAAATAGTTAATTAATTAAAAATTAATCAATTTGTGAAAAATAAGTTACAAATCAATACATATAATTGTACATAAACGTATAAAAATATACATAAGCCAAAAGGCCGGCATGCCGCTGTAAAATCGAAGTAAGTCTGTGAGTACATTTTTCATTTAATGCTCAGCTTTGTTCACGCGCCTCTGTTAAAAATTTCTCCTTCTTAGCTAGCTGTGGTGAAATGCACCCATCGAATTTTGTTAGCTTTTGACAGTTTACACGCTTGTCCTTTGTTGGACCTTCTCTCTGCTAACACCATCGCACATTTTCGGGTTATTGTTTGTTTACCTAAATGCGATGAAAAAAAGTTTCTTTCATTTCTTGATTTATTTGAATGAGTGTGAAGGAGAAAACATAATTGTCATTAGTGACAATAGAAAATCCCAAAAAGAGTAATAGAAAAAACGATTGAAAAACGCATGTTGTTCGTGATCGTACCATCGTAAAGGAGGCTTGTACAACAAGAAGGTAAGTAAATGAATTTTATGTGATTTTTTAACAATATTTTGAAAATAACTACTTCATTTATTTTTATAGCATTGGAAATCAGAACTGAATTGGCAGCAGCTATGTATATCAACAGAAGTGGCAAATATCAATTGTTAAGTAAGTATGTGAAAAAAGTGTGTGAAATTGGACTGCGCAGTCCAAAACAATACGCAAAAATAAATGCATACATATGTATGTACATACATACATATGTATTTTATGCGTTCAAGGCGGGCTGCGGAATCCAATATAATATGTGAAAACTAATGTTTGTTTTATATTTTAAATGATCAAATAATATTTAACTTTTCTTTCAGATGTTATTATTATTTTTATTATATTATTCTTCCTTTTCAGATTTTATCACTATGTTTAATTAATCTTTGCTTGCAGAGTAAATTCTTTTTGTATTTAATACATGTATTTTATTTTTTCAGATAATTTAATCTTTTCTTTCAGATATTATTATCATTTTATACAATTAATTTTTCTTTTTCTTTTAGATATTACAAATTCAGTGTAAATATTATTTATCTTCAGGTTTTATTACCTTTACTTTATTTTCAGGTATTTGTCTTTTACAATATTTTTTGACTCCTTTATTTTCAGCTATTAGTAGTCCTTTCTTTAATTAAATTACATATATTGTACAAATGTAAATATCTATTAAAAGTAATAAAATTAATCATTTAAAAATTAAAAAGTTTTCTTTAAAATTATAATAAATGTTTAAAGTAGGAATCAAAAAATGCAACCCTGCATCATCTGTTTAAAATACAACCCTGCATCAGCTGTTTAAAATGCAATCCTACATCAGCCGTCGATTGGGGATATAAGAGCAGGACAGATATACTTTTTTATATGACACTGCTGAACGAGCGCAACAGCGATGTATGATCACATGTATACGCACATACGTGTGAGGGGAAAAACGGTAGGATATTCGCTCGGCCTAAGATAAACTCTATATATTTACCCCCACGTTTACCATCATGTTACCCACTGATTATCTGGTTTTTTACCCGCTCATGGCAGGGTTACTTGTAGGTTTTTACAATGCTCCATGCATCTATTGCATTGTATCGTAATTTCTGTCATTCTTAAAGAATGGTTGAAATTGGTCTTCCACCACTTTCTTACAATTTGCTCGAGGGTTACCGGTGAATAAGAAACTTTGCTAATTGAAGGGAATTGGAGCAGCTTTAGAGCTTTATAAGATATTCTAATATTATAGTATTTCAACGATGAGTATTCAGTAAAAATGGACGAAATTTTTGGAAAAATAAATTAAGAAATAAAACATAAAACGATGCAAACGAGAATATATGTACATACCTATGTCGCATTTTGAGGTCTTGCGTGATGCAATATTTACTGCTCTAAAGACGAACCAAACGTTTGCTGCACTCTATATTTCAAGAGATTTGTGTGTTTACATTTATGATAAATAGCAGTGTTGCCATACTTTGCGTCCTGAAAATATAATCAAAAATATGTTTCATATTTGGAGATATATTATAAATGATTCAAAATGACATATTGTTTAATATACATATTTACTATATGGATTATATTATTTTTTTTTTTGTTAGATTTTTCTAATCAATGGAATTTCTTAACGGTTATTCTTTTATATTGAATTGAAGTGAAGCGAAGTGAATTAAGTAGTTGTGTTATCTAGATATTTTTTCGAATTTTTGTGAAAATTATAATTTAAAATGGAGCATTCGGATTTAAATTCAAAGTTAGAGAATTTTTCTACTTTTTCATCCTTTGGACAGCTTGTTCAAACCAGTGAGCAATCGTTGCTCGTTAATTTGCTGTTTTGTGAGCAAAATGAACGTAACGACTGTGCATGCTCAATTAACGAACTGGCGAAAGCAAAATGAGGAGCCGATATTGCGTTGTAAAACAGTTGTTATTACAGTTACCTAAGGCAAATTGCTGAGGTTATATGTTCAAACGCAGAGTTTTTTCTCGGGGGAGAAGGCGAAACAGTTCAAATCGACGAAACTTTTTTAACGAAACAGAGAACGCGTTACGGGCCAAATGACTATGACGGTATTGGGACTTTTATGCAAAGAAGATAAAATCTGTCGCTTTTTTCGCGTAAACGGAAAAAGAAAGGTAGATTTGTGGCCTTTCATCAAAAAGTTTGTACATCCCGGTACATCCCGATTTTGTACTGATGGTGGAAGGCAACACCATGGCTTAAGCGAATGTCAAACTCGTTGGTTCAAAAGTTCAATTAAAAGTCGCCGAAGCCCAAAATTATTACGTCAGTATATGGCTTTATATGACTATCGCCAAAATTTTTTAGAAAAACAATATAAAGATGACCCTGGCTCGCAGATAATGCAACTTGCATTGGACATAAAACAAGTTTATCCTGTGTATGTAGAAGGAAGTCTTCAGGGAGGAATGGAATTGAATGAATTGGAAGTGCCGACGGTAGAGTTCGAGGATTTAACGGATATTGTTCTTCAAACGAAACGGTTGCGTTACGAAACTATAGAAGATTTGGTGGAAAATATAGCTAGTGATAATGAAAATGACGCGGAAGACATTAACGATAATGATTTTAATTTTAAGGATTTTTTAAATTAAAATTTAATTAGGATTGACAATATACATATATGTATGTATGTAAAATCACCATAATAAATAGAAAAGACTTATTTATAGAATGCAAAGTTTTTCAATATTTCTCTCCTTTTGATTAATATATTATGTAGGTGTTCGATCGATGAGGGTTATTTATTTTGAAGCGCAGTCGAAGGCCGCCAGTGCAGAAAGTAGTTCGACACAAAAGAACTATGATCACCCCGGTGTTGGACCGGCCAGGTTATTTTTTTTGAAGCGCGGCCAAAGGCCGCCAATACAGAAAGTAGTTCGACACAATGGAATATTATTTTTTATCTTTATTTATCAAATAACATAAGATACAAAAATCATTTGACCCATTTTCTATATACATATGTATGTACATACATATGTATATGTTAAACAGAAAATTGCTTAATAGTTTTTATAAAAAAACAATATGTACGTTCATCAAGTATTTAAGGGGCTATGCCAGTGTTACCCTTGGAAAATTAGGCGAATTTCGTGATTTTTTTTAAGAAAGTACTCAATCGAATAATTCGAAGTTCTTTGGACATAATAAAGTATATTTTCGGCTATATTTTAAGTTTTTCTTTTTTCAAAAATATTGAAAAATAACGAAGTTATGTGCTGTCTTTGGAGGTGCCAAAAAAAGTTAACCAACTTCTGACATGGTTTCGGCCGAATGAGTAGCTGATACAACAAAATTATAAAAGGTTGTTAAAGTTAAAGGTATTTCCTGTATAATGACATAAAATTTTTGTATAAAAATTTTACAAAATGGCGTAACTCTAAAAAAAGTGTCTTTTTTTAGGTAAAAAATTGTCGTTTTTTTTTTAATGGGAAATTGACAATTTTCAACCAATCAAAAAGACCGTATGTATAGAATTCTCAGTTTCAATTTGAAGTCGATTGGTCAATATCTCGTTGAGTTATGATAAAGCAATTTTGATAATGTCGTTTAAACTATCAAAAAAGCAAAATGAAAAAGAAAAACGATTTTTGAAAGTGTCACACTGGTATAGCCCCTTAATGCATATTAGTTCTTGTGCATACATAAAAGTGTGCATTATAAAAATTTAAAATCTCTTTTTTATTAATTCAAAAACATTTTTTGCACATGTGTATTATCTACAGGCAGCCCTTTCACCAATACAAACTACCCAAGTGAAGTGGTTGTTTTTTTTTCGGGATGGCCTACGGAATGCAGTTTTAGTTAAGAACTTTTTTAAAGTACATACATATGTATAATGAAAACTATATTAGTTTTAATTAGGTTAAAGAACAAATGGCTTAAAAAATTTTTGTTACGAAAGTGTTTAATTATAAATATAATTCATTAAGTAAATATTATATTAACTTATAAGAGCGTAGTTAGACAAAATATGACTACGTGCTACTTTTAAATTATCAGTACCATAAATAGTATTAACTTAAGGTAATTCATTTTGTTAAACTTTAAAAATAAGTCATAGAAAATATGATAGTTTTTAAAATATAAGTTTTTTTGTATAAAAATAAACTTACAAAAAACTTATTAAAAATTTCGGCGACGTTTTAATAACGTCTCTAAAGGTTGGTTCACTTCATGCATTCATTTAATGCTTTTCATTCCTTTTTTTTTTGCACCATTTTAATATTTATTTTTTCCCATAACTTATAATTTAAAAAAGTTAACCAAGATTTGTTTGTTTTATACTAACCATTTGGCCTGCATATTCTTTCGTTAAATTTATTAAAATTTTCATAATCGAGGGAAATGGATAGAATTTTTGGGGGTAACAGACACCTAAATAAATATATGTAGTTTAAAAAAAAACTAAAAAACACGCTTTTAAAGCATATCAAACTAAAAAGTGAAAAATAATTCTTTGTATAAACTAAAAAATAAGAATGAAGAAAAAATTTTTTATTTATTTAAATGAGAACTAATTATTAGTAATTAATACCCAGAGATTAAGCACTGGCTACTAAGGCCTTCGGCTAAATGAAGAAAAAGTTCCTGCATTATTGTGAGAAAAGCGTGGGGTGTTTTGCTATCGAGCTTCATTTTTATTTTTTTAGCTTATACATACGACTTTAATTGATCGAACAGTTTCTAAAGAAGCCTGGTAACCGTCATCGAATTCCCATTGATCTACAGGTAAATCTACCAATAAAGGAGGTAATCTAGAAAACTTGTAGATAAACCGAAATTCTCAAACAAAGTCATCGATTTTTGAGTAATAAAATCACTAATACCTTTTGAGCCAACTGATTTTGAATCGTCTTGTTTTAAACATAACTTCCTCGTATTTTCTGTCGTACTTAATTGATTTATTATTGCTTGAACCTTGCATTGAGTCTTATATCAAATAATTCATCCAGTTTATTGGTAAATTTTTTTATTTTCAACAGATGAAACTCAGAATGTTTTTTAAACAGACTTTTATCTAAATTTCTCCATTCTGTAAAAAGCATTTCGATTTTTATGATAGCATGTTGTTTTTTTATAAGTGGTATGTTCATAGCACTCCAAGTCTATTGAACTTCTTCTATAACCTCGGCAATTGTTTTCCTCACGAATTGTTTTCTTTTAGATCTTGTACTTAAACATGAAATATTTAAAAACATCTCCATTATTATTATGAACGGCACCCAAAATTTGAACTATTTTCCGACAAAGTAATATATCTTTACAAAACAAATAACAGTAAATATCCGCTGGTCTCAAATTATAAAATAGAAACTAGTCAGCTAATGCAGCCAATTTCATCTAATCAGCTGAGACACATACATACATATTATACTTATATAACACTAACGACATCTATGAGGTCATTTTTGCAGTTGTACATTGGCGCGGTTATATAACTGCCGTTTCAAGTTACAAGCTCTATACCAGAATCCTTTGACGTATAAAAAGGTCCAAAAAAGATATGTATATCTTATAAATTTTACATCATAAATAATTTATAAGTCCGCGAGACTTATAAATAAAAATTGTAAAAAGATTAATCTTTTTGTCTTCAGTATATTTGTTAATAAAATTATTTTTATTTTTTACTGTACCATAGAACCACGGTAGATAAAGAGTAGAGAAAGTATCAGCTGATGTTATGTAAACAAAGACACAGCTGAGAGGTGCCACTGTAGAAACGTCAAGTGTACTCCGGGGTTGAGTTTCTATTGGAATCCAAGATGGCCGACTTTTAACCAAGATGGCCGACTTTTAACCGGAAAATGGTTGCATTGTGTTATTTTCTTAAAATTTATGGAAAAGTTGTCCCAAAAATATTGGTTATATATAAAACTTTAATATATTTCCAAAAGAAAATTGTTTTATATTAATATATATCCTTAAAGATGAGTGCAATATGAGCAAGTACATGAAAAATTGAGTTTTTTATTTATGCCTCTTTTTAACTGTGGTAAGTCAATAAATGTTCACCACAGAAAAATATTACGAACAAATAAGCAACCGTGCCGAATGGTGGGGTCTAGATTATGCTCATTCACAGCCATATTTACATTTTTGCCATCGTAACGAAGGTTTTTGCAAGACAATTTGTTTGAGTTTATTTCATGGTTAAAATGGTTTACGATGGCTTATTTAGTTATTTGAATCTGGAAGAAGTGTTTACAAATTTCCCTTGGGACGATAAACAACAGATCGGCTGATATTTTATTCCAATAAAAGTACGAAATAAGTAAACATGGCCTCGTTAATATTGCTGCGTAATGGGTCAGGCGCTGTTTCAATTTTATGATTTAAGAGATGAAAAAGCGATACGCGATGCTGTAAAGTACTCAAATGTAGTTATCAAATTAGTTTGTCGTGAATTCGAGACAAAATTTTAAACACAATAACGTGCTCGTGGAAGGTGCACGTCGCATTGCTAGGTAAGCTAAAATTAAACTTTATTTCAAAAGATTTACCAAGTATTTTTTAATTTTTTTGTAGAATCAGCAAAGGAGCTGGTGTAGAATGCTAGTCTCAAACCAATGAGCTTTGTGCTTGAGGGTGGAAGCAACTTTTTGAAGAGCACATACTACGGTGAGCACGTTCGGATGTTGCACAAGCTATTGTCAATTGCGCTAATGATCCCAATACTGCTGGTCAGTTTTATCAAGCTGTTGGGTAGGTTTAGAGCAAAATTGAATTTACATAATGCTAAACACTCAACACTCATCCTGCAGATCAAAGCGTTACCAGTTGAGCGAATTAATTGACTGGTTTCGTATTATGCGCAAAAATTAAAAATGGTGGGGATACCGTCGTTAAGACATGCGTTGCGATCCTACCTTCCTATTGAAAGCCAAGTTTACTGAGCTTATCTGTCCTTGACAACTTATTGGTCGTTTAGATGTACAATTGACCTCCATGGAAGAGCAAGTACTATGGAAATTGCGACCATATCGTGCTGCGCAATATTATGATGCCGAATTGGGAGAGGGCGGAACCAGCTCCACCAAAATCCATAGAAGAACTACTATAATAGCAACAACGCTAACAACAACAACCAAGCAAATATTAAACAACACTAATCAAATGAAAGTTGGTGGCGTTGGCCGATTTAAAAAGAAATATTTGCATCTACTCGAATTACAATTCGTCTTTAAGTGAATAATATGAAAGTATATAATATCGTAGTTATTTGTTTTTATTCTTGCATTTAGCTTTACTTTGTTAACAGCAAAACTGGCGGACCCTTTTTCTACCGATTTTATAATTATAAGCCCAAATGAAAAGTAAATTGTAACTAAATGTTTTATTTTAGTAGATTTTATTTATTGTTTCTTTTTTACATATTTTTGTGCCTATGTTGCATTTTCCACACCACCATGAAGTATGCAACTAGGCGCCCCCCCCCGGGGGGGGTGTCCTATGAATAAAAAATGCGGAATGTGCCTAATAGCAAGAATATACGAGTGTACATTCCTATCGTAATATTTAATTGAGCACTTCAAAATATCAAAATTAAATTATGGTAATAATTTCGAAGTCGGACAACCAATGAAGATTTTTTCAGACAAACACCCGGACAAAGGACTCAGACAAATTTTACATGTGTGCAACACATAAAAATTTCACATGCTTGAAAGCAGTTGTGCTCGTTTGTTTATTAAAAATTTTTATTGAAAAATACGTTCTTATCCTAATGAAAAGGCATTTAAGAACGTCTGGCTGAGAATTAGCACAGCAATAAAACGGCTCTATGTGTCCCATTTTTTCAAATAAACATTTTGAAAATCCACGGACATGACTGCAAGAATAAATTCAAAATATTTCCTCTAATTGTTCGAGGAAGTTTATAAAGTCTGCAGGTGGTTTGACCAGACTGCAGTCGTTATATCCTTTTTCCATAGAAAAAAGAAAACGAGAATCAGTTTCTTCTTCGAAATGAGGAATCGGACTCAAACAACTATGAAGTTTTAAAAACTTTGAATACATATAGCCGCAAAAATAAACAAATGAATTTTGTTTCAAGAAAAAACTTTCGCTTAAATCAATTTCCGCGATTTCAATATTTTGAAGTGGTTCTAAGGATTGTCATGGCACACTTTGAAAGGTTTGCCAAGAAATATCATTTATCAAAACGTCGTTGCAGACGCTTTGAAGGGCGCTAGAACTCAAAGCTTCCCTTTCTTCCCTAGGCAGAGGTTCGCAATTTCCCTTAGTTACATAATTAACAGTCCTAAGGCCCCAGGATTTTCGGAAAAGACATGAGAACATGTACGGAGTAGTTCTCACATTCTCGGTTTCTAAGAGAAAGTTAGTTTGTTCCGTACTACTGAAAAAAGGATCATTAAATTTTTGTAGGGTTCCAAGCCTACTACTATTAAATATATTAAATATTTTATCAAAAAAAAGAACAAATTCGACGGTATTAAGGAAAGTTGGAGACTTAGAAATATTCAATTTCCCGGAGCTATATAATGCGAACATTGCACTAGCAACCGTGTTGCTGAAAACCTGTGTAGCTAAATGCACACTCATTTTTTCAAAAGTTGATGGCCTAAGATGAGCCGAAGTTATCTTAGGCGCACACCTAATACTTTGTTGAGCGTCTTGCTAATGGAAGTGAATTATATCACTCCATTTCACAAGACGTCCATTGAAACTAACTACGTTCTTGCTATTTTGCAAACAATTTCGCACACTTTTTAGAAGATGTGGAGAATCGTAAAAAAATACGATTTCTTCTCCATTCACTATAAAAAAATGGCCTATCTTCTGTCACTCCTACAACCCGGGCAAAATGCACAAAATTTGACCTTGGTCACACAGAAAATGGCAGGGGTGAAGACCTATCCCCTGAAGTTGTGTCACAACTTCGAATACGCATTGTTTTAAGACATCTCCTTTGCATGATTTATGCACAAAAAAATAAGCAAGTGGTTGAGACCAAGGCTCCCCACCTATGCCTTGAACCATAAGTGTTAAAACACTTGAAGCAATTCTGGAGGTACGATTTTCATCACCATAATCCTCCAGACCTACAATTAAATCCCTATACCTATCATACTGCAAATGCGTTTTCAAAGACATTTCATCGCAGCAAATTGACACGTATTTCTGGTCACTAGTTAAGCCACGGCTTCGAAGTTCCAGAGTTTTTATGCTGCTATACGTGCAACCAGGACTTCATGGCCAGCTTTGAATAAATTTCGACAAAGTTCTTAGTGATGGCCAATTAAAATAAGGCAGTTAATATTTCTATGCTAGAGGTGACAAGAAATGAACCCCCAGAGCTATGGTTTTTAATTCCCTATCGTATCTATTGCCGTGAAGATTACGGTTATTATTAGATAAACTATTCCTCACACATGCAGCAATATGTGGAGGCAATTTGCTACATACATAGCTCAACAATTTGCTTATTCTCACTATTTTCAAAAGACAAACTGTTTCTTTTTAGGGCCTCAATTTCTCTTTCCTTCTCTTCTAATTGTTTTTTTAATTCTTGCACCTCATTTTCTAAATTAATATTTCTTTTTTTTTTTAAGCTAACTATTTCGCTTACAAGTTTTCTTTTCCTGGGTGTCCTTTCACTTAGGTAAACATCTGTTTGCGTTTTGCTATTTATCGCCCTATTACCTAAACTTCCTAAAGGTGAGGAATATGGGTATTCCTCAAATATATTGTAGCGAAGGGACACCTTCTCATGCACTTCATATGAACACGAAGTACAGTCTCCTACCTCGTCACCGAAAGTGGTGGAAATAGACTCTATAGAACCTGAAGTATTTACATTGTCCTGTTCGTCAGGTTCGCAAAAACTGCATTTAACTAAACTACCACAGTCCGAAACTATCGCCGCCAACAATTTTTTATCGGGGACTGCCACTTTCGATAGTCTTAACCTATTTTGGTGGTGGAGCGAGAAATGTCTATCGCAGGCATACAAATTTGTATTATTCAAATCGGATACACCAAGAAGGTGCATCCATTTCCTCCGCCTAAAAAGCAAAAATAAATAACCAATATATTAACATACAATAAAAAAGTTAATATTCAGGGGTGTTGTGGAATCCAAGACAGAATTGCTTAGCTGTCAGAATTGCAAACAAATTCTGATTTTAAATGGTGTCACAGAATCTGATTGGATTTTCGTCTTTTCGAATATACGCAAAACCAATATTCGAACCAGCTGTTTACTAATGTGGCAAAACTTGCAAATGAATACATACATGCAATCCTATTAAAGTTTTTAATGAGTTCCGAATTAAAGAAAGATTTTAAGAGATAACATTTATTGAATGAATAAAGACGCATTTGAGTGTTAAATTTCGTTTTACATTTTTACTATTTTTCTTAATTGGCATGCAGGATAGAAAAAAAACTGAACGTCATATGGAATTTGAGCAAAGTTTATTATCTGTGGCGTTAAATTATCTTCCATTTAAACTAAAAAAACTAAGAAAAGTTAAGTTTGAACATAAGTATATTTTAAGTAAAACTTTTTTTATACCAAAATCTGTTTTTTTTTTCATATTTTAAAAAATTTTAAACTTTTTATTTTATATTTTCCCAGTTTAACTTGAACATAAGTTATTGAAAAATATGAGTCTCTTTGAATTTTTTGTTTCCGATAGAAATCGCGACCTGCATCCTGCCAGCCGTCTGGCACATGCACATGCGATAAGCATCTGGCATTGCTTTTCAAAGGCAAATGTAAAAGATTTCGTATCAAAAAAAAATTTGCGGATGATGTTTAAATATACTTATAACTATAAATCCTAGAAATTTCGCTTCAATCAATTCTTCTCCTTTCCTTCCCCAAAAAAAAAAAAAAACGATTTTTTAAGCCTTTTAAAAAGTCTCCCTTCTTAAATATCGGCAATTCTTTTTCAAAAACTCAATAATTAAGACATTTCGTGTTTTATTCTTTTGTTTTCTCCTATAGAAATAAAGATAAATTAATTCGTAACAATAAAATAACTTGTTTTCTTAACTGGCATTTCAAATCTGTGTGCGACTATCTTCTTGATTTGTTTCTGACAGCAAAACCAATCAAATTGGTTTCCGTGACACCCAAAACCGATGCAAATTCTGTTTCGAATATCAAACCAATAATATCTGAATTCATGACACCTACTGCTTTTTTTTGATCAGTTTCAATTCTGATTCCGACAACTATCAGATTCCACAACACCCCTGAATAACTTCTTTTTCAATTCTAAATCTGAAAAAAACCCGATAGCGTAGATATTTTTTTATGGTCACTCTTCACTAGAACTGACAGATGCTATTAATCTAACTGCGAAAACAGCCTTAAATTCGTTATTTTTTCCATTGACATGTGATGAACATATTCAAAATACACTAGTACAATCCCCTTGATTCTTATACGTGTTCACCTTTAAGCTTAGTACGCAGCTCTCAAGAAACGTAAAAACTTCATATAAAAAAACGCTTAAGAAACGGTCCAGAAACGTTCCTGCGATAAACTTACTTGTGCTAGTACGCAGCTCTCAAGAAATCTAGTACTAATTTTTAATACTTTTTTTCAATAAAATGTGAATATGCCAAACCTGGTTTTGCGAAGAAACATCAAATCAACAATTGTTTCTTGCAGGAAATTCGAAGTAATCGTCAAATTCATCCTAAATTAGTTGAAATCATTATTATAAAGTATGTTCCATTTTGAAATGTTGTATAAAACCAACCAATCATCAACAACATTCCTTAAATCTCAATGAAAATATTTGTGTTACCATACACATACATACATACATACATACGCACAAAGTTTGTTTTCTTTGTTTATTCTCTCTTGCTCTTCTAATGTGCATCATTCACAATGCGTAACCAGCTGTCAAAATTACTTCAGAAATAATGTATTTTTGTTCTTGAGCAATTACTTGAGAGCTGCGTACCAACCTTTATTCGTTAATGAATTTTTTTCTGTATTGAATTGTTTATTATATATTCAAAATACCGTATGATCAAAAAATTTGAAATTGAGTGTTGATTTCGATCCAGCACTTCAAGTTGCATACATGTGAGTACATATATCCAACATTTTAAGGTTCTGCTATCTGATATAATCCAGTTTAATTTCACTTGTCTTACATATAAAAATAAAAAGTTATTTTGGTATGTCCAACGTATGTATGTATGGTAACGTCCGAAACGCAGCACGAAATAATGTGAAAATTTGCGCAATTATTTTCTTAACTCCGTCGATTGTGCAATACCATTTGGTGAGTACATATGTATATAAATAAGAAAATAAAATTAAATATTCTACTTACATATGTATATGGGCATTTCTCGCTCCCCAGGAAATTTGTGTAGCGGTAACGAGTCTTCACACTTGCGAGGCATTTTCCTTCTCTAAAAACGTTTCAATTAGTAATTGGCTATAATTTAACTTATAGCATACCAACCTGTCGATCGATCTGAACGGGAATGGGATAGGATTGATCTGTGAAAATAATAATAAAGTAATAATTATGTTCAAAACTTAAATAACTTACTTTTAAAATGACCGTCCGTCAGTTTGAATATTTTCAAATATAATGCCAGTATTGCTATTGAGCATGGCAAAATAGTGTTGCGTAAGCTAATTTAAACTCCTTTTTACTACTGAATAGATATCGAAAACTCAAAAAATAATTATTCTAAGAATCATTTTTGTTTAAAAACTTAGCTTGGAACTAAAATTTAATATGGTAAATCTGTTAGAATGGTCAAACACTCCATTTGAGAACGAGTAGGATTCCTGATCGCTGGCGTATACCTAAATTCTGACATGTAAAACGTGTATGTAGTTTGTGATAACAAAAATTTATACTTAAAATATAGGAAACCTGGCTATTATAATTATCTCTTGATTTATCTTATAATAAAAAATTGTGTTTTACTGTTCAGACGAATTATTATGGTATGTAATATCAAACTTTTCCACAATAGTTATTGCTTTTTGTACATTCATTATCAAAAATAATTTTCAATATGTCCATGAATAAGTTAACTACAACGCTTAAAAATATATAGCATATTTATTTATATCAATAAGATGTAATTAAATCTTCTGATAACAGCTATAAACTTTACTCTATAACAAAAATTGAAAATAGTATTTATAAATGTACAAATATAGTACTATAAATTTATAATTTAATATTATAGCATTTTCGCTTTCTGCAACCCGTTTTAACCTCTCGCCAGGTTAAGGACTGTGAATTGCTCTTTTTCTGC
Organism: Bactrocera zonata; assembly: GCA_037783105.1. Classification (NCBI taxonomy): domain Eukaryota; kingdom Metazoa; phylum Arthropoda; class Insecta; order Diptera; family Tephritidae; genus Bactrocera; species Bactrocera zonata. The sequence continues at coordinate 226,519 of JBAWJQ010001134.1, read as the reverse complement.
CGTGAGTGGGACTTTCCCTACTCCTCTATACCATGATAAAAACTAGGTTATAGGTTTGTTCTAAGGAAATATTTATTCATATCTTAGGTATTTAAAAAGAACAATAATTTAACAAATTAATTTTCAATTTTAAACAAATCTACAAAAATTGCTTATTACTTCATTTACACAGTCTTACAAAAGTTTACATACGACCATAAAATTATATTTTTATTATAGATATCAAAATACTGTTGATATGTTGCTGGTTTTTATAACTTTAAACGAAAAATAAAACCATTATAAATACTTTTCAATACAAAATTTGTTATATTTATTAAAGTAACAACAAAAGAGTTAAAATGCTTGAACTCCCATATATACATAAGTATACATACGATGCAAAAAACAAAGTGTACCGTTATGAGTACCGCTGCAGATTTCTTGACATTTGCTTTAAATCATCAGTGCAGCTTCACATTTCATAGAAAGTGATCACAATTATAATTCTTTATTAGAGAAGTGTTTTTTACTACAAATATGGGCAAAGGAAAGGAAGTTCCCGAACCAATTCGGAAAACCGTTGTAAAAATGAGGTTATTATTTAAGCGAAATTGGAAAAAAATTTAAGCAAACGAAAAACGTTTCTCAACATTTTGTGCAGACAGTAATGGTTTTTTGATTGCAGATCTTGGTGCATATTTGTGTCGAAGAATGGATTGCGTACAGTTTCATGAGAAACCTGAATATTGCATTCTTCGTTGAGCTCTTTCGTCAGAACCCTAACCGAAATTTTTGGATTTTGATCAAGTTTCCGAATCATTAAGCGTTGTGCACGTTTAGTAATCTTTGGCTTAGGACCTCCTCCTCGCTTTGGTTCTAGCCTTCCCTCATTTTCCGCGCGACTTATCACATTATACACTATTTTGGGAGTTACTGAAAACAATTCTGATAATTCTTTAACAGTTTTACCCAATTTGTGATTATAGTACAATAGTTGAACCAGAGAACTTAAAAGTATAGAGAAGGTGCAAATTGAATTCTGTATGACGGTTCAATTGCGCGGCTAACAGAGTTGATAGAATCATAGTAGGGAATTCACCATATTCGCTGCTATTTAGCAGAATTGAGCCCGTTCTCCGGCAGAAATATATGTAAAATCACTAAATATATGCGAGAATATATAAAGAGAACTGTTTTGAGAAAAAATATACAAAGTCACACAAAGAATGTGAAAAAGCATTCTCTGAGTGACATATGTATGTATGCATGCTTATATTGTATTATATGAACCGTTGTCACATATGCGTGATTATTTTGTGTTATAAGAACCATTGTTTTCCGAAAAATGGTATAAATTGTATATTATAAAATTAAATAAAAAGTAATTTTAAATAAATTATTATTTCAAAAATTACATTTATTTCGACTATTATAAAATGAACTTAAATGTGCTCATACACACACTTCATTTCATTCCTTTCATTTCTTCAAAAAAGTAAATGACCTTCATGAAATATGCATATTCGCATTATTTAGTTAATATGTATGTATATGTGTGTATATGTATTATCATGAATACATATCAACGCAGATTTTTGCGAGAAGCACCAGAAAGTTTTGCTATTTATGATTTTTAGCTTTTGCCATCGTCGCGAAAAGACACTTGTTGGCAAAGGCATGCTCGGGGAGATGTTACGGCCATCTGTTTTTATGAATGAAGCGTTTATGAATGAAAATTTATTTTTGTTGTAAGATTTACTACATTTGCTCCAAGTCAATTTGGCTGTCATATTGACTTGTGAAGATCAATTTTTTGTGGTGACATATTCATATGTGTACGCATATGTATGTTTGTATGCTTGTGCAGGTCAATGCGCGCACATGTAATAAGTACATTGAACGCGCACTTGCGTATACATACATTTTTATGAGCATCGTATATCGTAAACTATACTAATAAATATTTTTTTTACTAATAGGAATTGAATTTATAATAGCAATATACATAATACACATATACATTATATTGCTGGGATAAATTTAATTTCTATTAGTAAGAAAAATATTCATTAGTAGGTATAGTATACGATGTTAAAAAGCTGAAATGTGTGAGAAAATAAAATGGACAACTAGTTCAAATAATTTTTAAAAAATTTATTGATATTTGTATATAAATGAAAATACATGTAAATTTAGTTAAATTTATTGAAATTTATTGGAATACTGCAAAGAAAAATAAAAGGAAAATTCGTTTACTAGAAAAATACATCTATACATTATTAAGAAAATATAATTTTTAGCAAAACACGATTTTCAGAATTTGTCTACCTTCAACCACAAATTCTCACACAACCTAATCAATAAAGACTAGGTATTTTTCACCACCTTTTTCAAAGCTTGGCTCGTGTACTACGTAACTACTACTAAAACTAATTACAAACTAACAATAACTAATACTAAAACTATTACTACAAACTATTTACAACTTAATTCTACCCTGAAAGAAAAAAAAGAACATTATTAGTTTTTTAAGAAGCTGAAATGAGAGAAAAAAGAAAATGTGTTTTAATTATTTGAATAATATACTTTGCATTCTATGTATTTCTTTTACCTTTTATCCAACGAAAGTTACTAGAAAAATCAAATATGGCCTGCAATCTATCGTACCAGTTTCTTTAATTTTTGCTTCTTAATGTAGTGCCTCGCCCTTACTTCATTTTTATAAAGCTCTTCCTGCTGGTGTGCCAACCATTTAGCATTCTTAAACAGTAAAACTGTTATCAAGAAATCCAAAAATTGGTGCCTATGTTCGAGGCAATCTCCTGCCTCGCTATACCACTCTGGGTATTTCTGCTTTGTAATTGCAGTAATCTGGGCTAAAATCGTAGATTTTATACCCACTCTGCAAGAATTTGCTATAAAGAGCTCTTTATAACAGCTCATTTGGAGGCAGCTTATTTCAAAGACTCTATCATCGGGATTAACCAGCCTTAGGTCATTGTCTCCTTTGTAATTTTTTGACCTTATAAGGGCTTCCGATGAGTCTTGTAAAGAGATATCCCTCTTTTGCATTGATAGAGCACATTTCTCGCACTTTAATCGACAAAAAACCTTCTGGTATATCGCATATCCAGTATAGTAGCAACGAACCTGTTTTTCTGCTGTTTTTTCGGTCTCAGCAAAATGCTCATCTGGAACAGATATTTGTTCCACGGCAAGTTGCTCAGACGGTTTTAAATTTTCTTTCAGGTCATCTTCCTGACCACTATTCCAATCGAGGTTGGTGTCGTCGTCTTCTTCGCAATTGCTGCCTGTTTGCGAGAAGTTGCGTCGCAATATATGCATAGACAATAGCCTTGCAACAATATATTGTATTTCGTGTGCTGATGGATGATTATTACATCCCAAATTTGCGCGTATCCTATAAAAAAAGTTTTCCAGCGCATCCTGGTTCATTCTCCCTAAGAGTATAAAGGATACATTCGAATATTCTTCGAATATATCGCCGTTCAATGCAATCATTGCATTTATTGTACATACAAACGAATCCAGGCACAAAATTTGGCTGTTGGGCTTTTTTATATTTTTCAAGTATTGGATATGCTCTTTTAGCCTGTTTATTTTATCAATACAATTTCTTTGTATTGGCCGTCTTTGCGGATTTGGATTGTAAAGCGTCTTACAATCCAATTCGTCGAACAGGTCATTCATCCTTTTGACCAGCAGTTGGGTTGCTTTGGCGCATTTTTTTAAGAGCTCATCGGAGCCCAATAAATTTTCTTTTATTGCCATCTCTATTGCCGCGGCGACCGAATTGCTGAATGTTTGCATAGCTCTAGACACCGACATCTTTTCCAGATTTGAGGGGTACACATGCGAATACGTTAATTTAGGGCACATTTTAAAATTAACGTTCGCTCGGTCGATGGCAAATATTTTTCGGACTACTTTTAATGATGCCAGTCCATCTTGCGTCTCGGTGTCGTACTTCATAATCATGTTGCGCATGCATTTAATCAAGTGGCAATAGTCGAACATAAAATAAATTTTGCGTTGGTTGTGGTAAAAATAAGGTTTCTCAGGCGATGTGCCCAATATAAGCCTCAACTTGGCATTGTGGGGACCCTGATCGCATATAATTGTCTTAATTTTGAGTCCGATTTCTTCGGAGGCGTTTAAATTGCTTTGGAGCAAATTTAGCAATTTTCCTCTGCTTACGCCATCTTTTGCCACATAGTAGGAAATTACGTATTTCCATTTCGCGACTAGGCCTTTCAACATAAAGAACAGCACTTATTGCCGATCACGTTTTCCCGGTGACCTTCTCCATTATCGAAGAAGCCATCAATCACATCTCGTACGTTGTTGTACGTCAGATCTTTTCTGATTGAGACTTCGTCGAAAATTAGTTGGCATATGCGTTCTTCTGGTTTAAAGTCTTGAACAATTTTCTTTAAATTGTTCAAGACTTTTTCGTCGATACCGGGGCAGACATACCGGATCGGACGCCAACGCAAAAGTGTTTTCTTGTGGGGCAAAGCGAACCCCAAGTCGTCCCGCATAAAATTATAGGCCATAGTCGGCATATAATTTATGTTCAACGCTATTGCCTTCTCCTTTTCGGTGTAGGAGTTTGTCGTCTTCACAATCATTTTTGCGAAGGTAATTGCATGCTCATTTGCATCTCCAGCTAAAATGATATTCTTTTCCAGAGCTTGACATTTTATTGTCAATAAGAAAATTCTTCTTTTTAGCTCTTTAATTTCTTTGGCTTGTTTCAAAGCATTATTTTGAAATCGCCTAGCTACTCGAGCATAATGCTCGTGGTCGCAAACAGAGATATTCTCTTCTTCATTGCACTTCATTTCTATTTCATGAAGGCGTGAATATTTCTCAAACTCTTCGAATGATATGTCATTTGAATTTCCAACTGACATATCATCAGGTTGTGAAATATCGGTTTTTTTTAACATTATATGTTATTAAAACCGGCGGCAAAACCCACTCCGTTGACTGCTGGCTATTTTCTTTGAGCCCTAAATTTCGCGCAGGAAGAGCTTCATTGAGTATCCGGTGCGAGGACACATCTTTTTGGTGAAAATGTTTTTCACATATATATATTAATTTGTTCTTAATGGCAACTCAAGATTGCAGGCCTTTACCCAATTATTCCTAGCAACTTCCGTTTTGGGAAATTTGAATAATTTTTCTCCACCGGCACAGTTGCTAACGCAGCAACTTTTTAGCGGTGGTGCCGGTTCAAATAATTGGGTAGCAGCCTCATCTATAAATTGCAAAATATGAATAAAAAATAGAATGTATTATAAAATTTAAATATATAGACATATACTAAGAAACACACACACGCACTGGTATTTGCACCAAAAGGTCGTAGCAGATACCCCCTTGTTATATATATTGTTCAAATATATTGAACAGGCTTAACTTCGCCAATGCTGACACAGTACAAAATATACATAATTAAAAACACCATAATATATGCATTATGTATGTATATGCAGAATAAAAACATATATGAGCAATTGATTACAAGTGCACAATTGTATTGTAAATTAAAAACAACCCCATGTGGTGTGCCGTAAATATACATATGTTTAATTATTTTATTTAGATATTTTATAAATCAAACGGTTTGATTTTATAATTCGAACATTTGGTCCTTAGAGCCGGATAGTTTGATTTTATAATTCAATATAAGTGCATGAAAAGTACACGCACTTGTATGTCCACCCGCAGCCAAAAGATCACAACACTCACACACACTGGTATTTGCCCACAAGAAATATTGCATACACATAAACAAAAGTATTGCACTAACCAATATCCAGCGTTGGGACAGCATTCCTTTTTAAAATTTTTGGGCCAATTGCCTCTTTAACGAAATGTTTCTCACAAATGAACGAGTTGGTGGCTGGAAAGTGGTCAGTGGGAGAAATTTTTAGGTTCTCTTTCCACTTTTTAGCCAGCTCCCGTTCATTTGGGAAACGGAATAAGCGAAGTACCCCGCCGCTTGTACTTTCGCAACCGAGCACACAACACTTTCGCACTTTCGGCATTTTAAAATTAATTGATTATTAAAATTCACAACAAAATAGAAAGATAAAACACAACCGGACAAAAACACGTCGTACCCGCGCAAAATCACCAACTTTATGAAAATTGGCGCAATTATTGACACTTCAATTTTATGTAAAGTTTAAAACATATTTACATATGATTATATAATATATTTGATTTTGGCGCAATTATTGACATTTGTCTTAATATACAAAATTTGGTCAATGAAATATGTACATAATTTCTAAAAAAAACACGCTTTTAAAGCTTATCAAACTCTAAAAAGTGAAAAATAATTCTTTGTATAAACTGCAAAATAATAATGAAGAAAAAATTTTTTATTTATTTAAATGAGAACTAATTATTAATAATTAATACACAGAGATTAAGCACTGGCTACTAGGGCCTTCGGCTAAATGAAGAAAAAATTCCTGCATTATTGTGAGAAAAGCGTGGGGTGCTTTGCTATCGAGCATGCCACGCTTTTCTCTCAATAATGCAGGAATTTTTTCTTCATTATTATTTTTTAGTTTATATAAAGAACCATTTTTCACTTTTTAGTTTGATATGCTTTAAAAGCGTGTTTTTTAGTTTTTTTAAACTATATTTATTTTTGATTTTTTAGTTTGATGTGAGAAACCCCAAATTTGTTAAAATATGAACTATGACATGTAGTATTGGTTAAGTAAATCGATAATTAGGCAGCATTTAATATCTACTCGTAACCTTTCATGATTAATTGTTACATTATTTGTGACCAAGTTCAATTGACGACTTTACGAATTATTACTTCTTAATCGAATCATTTCTTCTAAAGCTTCACTGTTACATGGGGTTTACCTGTTTGAACAGTCTAGTTCTTCAATTCGAATACCGTCCAAAGATCTACAACGACTAAGTGCTACATAAGCTTGCCCAGCAGCAAACAGTCGAGAGCCCAGATAAATTACTGCATGTGCTACTGTACAACCTTGCATTTTATGAACGGTCGACGCCCAACTCAGTATGCTATTTAAATGTCACCAAAACTAGTTTTATATAGATGTTGCATACTTTTAGGCGCATCTTTTTGGTGAGCTGCTTAAACTTACTATCGCCTTCCTACAGTGTCGCTCCAGAATTCTAGGTTGCAGTACCACTTAAAAAAGTTACAAACATACATACATACATTCATACATACATACATACATACATACATACATACAAGTGAAGCTAATAAAAGCGTATTAAAAAAGGAGGTATTCGCCTGCCAGCGCCATTTCTCGTCCCGGATGAGGAACAAATTGAGGTTAAGTAAAGGGGCAGTCCCCGATTCACTCACGCACTCACAGTGGATGTAATTACAAAAAATAATTTAGTGTTTGGAATAGGTAGCTTAGTCGAGCAGACGGACGCAAATGACGGGTTAATTCAATTAGGGCCTAAGGATTTTGCTGCTCAGGAGGAGGGTTTTAATACTTTTAGGGAAACAAAAAAGGCTAGGGCAAAAGTGATTCCTTTTGGGGTTCGATGTCAGGGGACCCAAACCGAATTATATTTCTGCGATGGATCCTCCAGTCATCAAAATTGCCAAGAACAACTTGACAATGCGATGAATCAAATTTCATTATTAATGAAATCAATTAAAGAAAAAGAACAGGAGATATTAGAGCTAAAAGCCCAAAGAGATTGTATAATTAATCAAAACCATATTCATCCCCAAATTGATGAGATTTGTTGCAAATTACCACCACATTCCGCAATATGTGTCAGAAATAGTTTAAAAAATACTCCTCGCAGCCCTTCAGGTCGCAGATATAGTAAAAATATGAAGACTATAGCCCTTGGAGTAAAATTCACATCTCCTTTGGCCTATAGATATTTACGACAACTTTTTCATTGGCCTTCTACAACCACTCTTTCAAAATTTATAAAAGGTTGGCCCAGAAATCCTGGATGCCCATTTTGCAGCATTAAGTCCCTGGAGTTGCGTAGCCGAGGCTTTAGCAATGAGGAGAGAGACATTTCATTGTGTTGTGATGAAATGTCATTGAAAACTCATTTAAAATATGATAGGTATAGGGATTTTATAGTAGGATTGGAGGACTATGGGGATGAAAATCGCACGTCCAGGATATCCAACAGTGTCTTTACAGCAATGGCTCAAGGCATTGGAGACAACTCCTGGTCTCAACCAGTTGCATACTTTCTCGTCCATAATTCTTGTAAAGAGGATGTGGTTCGGAAGTATGTTTCTGAAGTGATTGAGAAACTCCAGGGAATAGGTCTTCATACTTGTCAATTAGTCTGTGATCAAGGATCCAATTTTGTCAATTTTGCTTAAGTAGTGGGGATTACAGATGATAGGCCCTATTTTGAAGTTAATGGTGAATAAATCGTATTCTTTTATAATTCTCCTCACCTGTTAAAGAGTGCGAGAAATTGTATTGAAAACTTCAAAAACCATATACTACAATTTCGTGGACATTCTGTAGATTGGAAAGATAGAGTTCATTTCCATGAACAGGATTCACAACGAGATATTCGATGTGCGCCAAAATTGACTTCTGCACATTTAAAGCCCAGTAATTTTCAAAAAATGAATGTACGTTTAGCTGCCTAAGTCTTTAGGAATTCAGTTGCTAGCGCAATGCTAGCATGTATACAAGGGGTTACTTAAACACATCTCAGTCCCAAACCTTTTTAAATACCGCGGAGTTTGTATTGTTTTTCGACCAACTCTTCAATATTTTTAATAGTTAATGCCTCGGAACCCTTTTCGAGCAGCTTAGATCAAATGAATTTTTTAGTAGAAGCCGAAGAAGCACATACATATGTACCTCTATCACTGTTTGTGATAGGTTTTGTCGAGATATCACAAACACATTTTCGTTTATTAGAGGTTGGCTTCTAAACATTCGCAGTTTAAGACGATTGTGGCGCATATTGTCCCGGGAGGGATTTGAATATACATACATATGTATGTATCAAGACAAGAAGACTTTGCTAAGACGAACTAGAACATTATTTCGGACAGATTAGCAACACAAGAAGAACTCCGTCTATGGTTTCTGACCTTTTCTGCCAATATTGGGGCCTTAGACATGTCAAATTTGTGACTCGTGGCAATTGTGAATCTCCGCAGGGCAGAGATTTAGAGCTATTTTCTTTCAATACCCTTGAAAGAGTATGTAATGACCCTTTGGTTTAGGATAGTTCTTGGCAAACAGTTCAAGGTTTACCAAGACCGTTCTTAGATAGCCCCTATAATGTAAGGAATTGTATCGAAATCGATGTTATTGAAAGCGATTTCCTACAGCAAAATTCATTTGCATATTTTTGTGGTTATATGTATGCATTATGAATATTTTAAATTGCATAATTGTTCCCAGCCTTTGCCACGTTTTGAAAAAGATCAGATCCCTGAAGACGCATTTACTTTTACTAAAGAAAAAGTGTACGATTCGTCAAATCTGGTAAAAGCTCCTGAACCCTTCATAGAGTTTTTAAAAAACTTTATGCACAATTTTGATTCTTGTTGTCATCTTATAGGATTTTCGAAAAAATTACATAGTATGATGAGGGATGTAGAGTCTTTTTATTGCTGCGAAAATTCACAACCCGACGTTTTAAAATACCTTTTTATAAGAACTAGAACATATTTTTCTTTAAGAATTTTTAATAGGCAGGCAGCCAGCCCTTAATTTCGGCACATCAAATTTTTGTGCATTTCACATACATATGTATGTATGTAGATAACTACCTCCCCCTCCTAAAAGTTAGTTTCAGTATTTTAATATATTTAATAGAGTTGTAAGATGCATCTATTGTGGGAGCTTAAAAATCTTAATTAATTATTAAATTCTTTTGTGCAATGTTTTTATGTAAATTATTAATTATGTTTATTTTAAGTTGTAAAGGTGAAAATAGGCCTACCGAGGAACAGAACACCTAAAAAAGTCTGTAACGCGCCTTATTGCAAACCTCAGGGGTGGTGTTGAAAATACAATACTTAAAGATTAAAAAATAAATTATCAAAAATATTTATAATATTAATAAAATTCGTTTCATTTCATTGGAATAAAGAGTATATGAGAAATACATATGCCAATAAATTTAATAATCTGAAGATAATTGTATATGCATACATACACTAGCCAGAAAAAGTCTCCGCTCATGATAAACAAATGCTTTTGAAACTTAATAAAATCCAAACAGCTGTTTCAAATTATTTTTTTTTGGTATGTATTTAAATATTGGCATTAAAAGATAACACAAAAATGTTTTAATGAGTATTTCGTTTTTTATAAAATAAAATAAGACACATTTTCTTGTGAATTCTAAAAATAAGTATCAGAAAAAGTCTTCGCTCATATAATAAAAAGTTTTTAAATCAATACAAATAAAAGTAATTAGTAACTGGTAGGATAACCTCGGCGTTTTAGAACTTCAGCCAGCCTTTTGGGCATCGAATGCACAAGTTTCGTTGTTTCTTCCGCGGATATTTTGGACCATTCTTCCAGGATGACATTTTTCAGCATCTCCTTGCTGGTGCTGGTACGAGTGCGGATTCTGCGTTCCAATAGACACAAATGCTCTATGGGGTTGAGGTCAGGTGATTGTGGAGGTGTATGTAACAATTTTGGAGCATTATAAAGGAGCCAAAGGCGAACAATGTCAGCAGTGTACTTTGGGTCGTTGTCCTGCTGAAAGTAAAACACCCCAGGTAACCCCAATTTCACAGCACTTTCTTACATTTTTTGCTTCAAGATATTTAAGTAAACAAACTTATTCATTATGCAATCAATGAATTCTATTTCCCCTACTCCACTTGCCGACATACACCCCCACAGAAAAACTCCTCCGCCACCGTGTTTCACCGTCGATGAGAGATTGTGGACATCCAACGCCGTGCCAGGTTTTCTCCATACCAATTTCCTTCCTTTTATTCCGAAAATGCAATATTTTGTTTCATCAGACCACAAAACTGATTCCCAAAATAATAGAGGCTTATTTATATGCTCGTTGGCGAACGCTAAACCCTTCATACGATTTTTTAGGGATACAAACGGCTTTTTACGTGCTACTCTAGCTTTAAAACAAGCCCTTTTCAAAATTTTTTTAGCCGTATCACTACAAATTTGTTTTTGAAAACGTTCTTTAACATCTTCCGCTATCTGCGCAGACGTAAGGCAAGAATTTCTTTTAACCAAAGATATAACTTTCCTTGTTTCCCGGTCCCGAGGTTTTGAAGTAATGATTCCAGTTGTGTTAAAGGCTTTGATAACGTATCTAATTGAAGACTCAGCTCTACCAACTATTACTCCAATTTCGCGAAAAGTTTTACCCCTTTCTCTTAATTTTGTAATAATTTTCCTTTCATCCACTCCAATTTCTTTTCGTTTTTCGTTCATTGTTACTAAAATAAATTATTTTAAAACAAACCTGTTGCAAGACCACAAAATTTTACTTACAGCTTATGAATTTTTAATTCTCTAAATAAATAATCAATAAAGCAGCGTCTTGTTACAGTCCCACGTTAAAATAAACTAAAAAAGTTCATATGAGCGGAGACTTTTTCTGCTCGTTTCGCTCAAACCTAACGGTAAATATGCCGTTATCTTAGCTTCTATGCAAACAATTTCAACAATATTTTGCATACGTGTTGCTTAAGTTATGGCTAACTGATGTTCTCAGAATTTTTGCTTCAATATAATTTTAATAATGTTATTTGCGAAAAATTAAAGTTAAAAAATCATGAGCGAAGACTTTTTCTGGCTAGTGTATATAGCACATTTATATGCAATTTCACATACTTATAAAGAAATAAATATTGTACCCTTTCTACCAGTTTTATCGTAAGTTGTATACGGATGAGAATTAGAACCATGTATAAAAAATCCAACTTCAAATGCCTCAATATCTTCTTTCTTCTTCTTTTTAAATTAAAATTATTGGTAATAATATTTCAAAAACTTACGAATACAAACCGTTTTATGTTTTCCGTCTGTCAATTGTAAATACATAATAAGCCTCGCTCTGGACGCCCACGGGTATTCAGTGACAGGGAAAGTAGCCTGATTGTTCGTAAAATCAAAGAAAATCCCCAAAAAAGTGCCCCAAAGTTAAAAGCTGAAGTCGAAAAAGAATATGGGAAGCAGTGTAGTACTCAAACTATTCGCCGAGTCCTCTATAATGCTGGTTACCATGGACGTAATGTTAGGAAGAAGCCCTTCGTGAGCAGGGTCAATCGATGTAAACAGATATCATTTGCAAAAAATCATGGAAAGTGTGACCAAACGTTTTGGAACAACGTTATATTTTCAGATGAGTCCAAATTTTGCTTAAGTGGATCCGATGGTCGCGAAAAAGTAGGAAAGCTAACACAGAGCTGAATCCTATTAATATGACAGGCAAGGTTAAGCATGGTGGTGGCTCGGTGATGGTTTGGGGATGTATGGCGGCAAATGGGGTAGGCAATCTGGTGTTTATCGAAACTATTATGGACCGATACGGTTACCTTAATATTTTAAAAAATAATTTGAAGCAAAGCGCGATTAAATTGGGGCTGGAGGAGTCATTCATCTTCCAGCAGGATAATGATCCCAAGCACACGTCCAAAGTTGTGCGGGAATGGCTCTTATACAATGTGAAAAAACAGCTTAAAACACCACCCCAATCACCGGATACAAACCCCATTGAACATTTATGGGAATATCTAAAGCGGCAAACAAGTAAATATTCGATAGGAAGCAAGGAACAATTAAAAAGTGCGCTCCAGGAAGAATGGAATAAAATACCGCAAGCAGTAACCACAAATTTGGTGAAATCAATGCCTTCACGTCTTAAAGCCATTATTAAGTCCAATGGTTATCCAACCAAATACTAGAATTCGACTTTTCAATTAATATTTTTATAATTAATTCAATATTTGTGCCTTTGTATACTTACTTTTGTGATATGAATTTATACCAAATTTTTTTTAACCTTTAACTACTGAGGTGAAATATTTGGGCGTAGTTACTGAGGTGGGGGTAAATTTTACCCCTTTATAATCTATAAATAATTTTTGTCAAGGAAAATTTTTTTTTAATTTATTTGTTTTTAATTGTAATAGTAAAAAAAAAACACATTTTTAAATGAATAAAATAATAAATTTAAAGAAATCGATTTTCTAGTTTAACAAAACAAGGACTTTATTTCATAGCCACTTTTCTTAAAACTAAAAAAACAGTACTAACATAACTTAAAAAATATTGGAAAAAAAAAATCAAAAACAGATAAAGGCACTTTTCACAGCCAAATTTATGACATTAGAATCACAAAAAAGAAAACAAACAAAAATAATTAAGAAAAAAAAAAACTGCAGATCAATCTATTTGGAGGATTTTTACTCATCAAATTCCTTATTTGCACAATTCACGCATAAGCGTTTACTGCATCCCATACACATAGGCTTAGTACAAAACAAACAAACATGTGGGGTCTTCCGCTTTAACCTGCTAGGGCAAATGTAGCATAACTTCTTCGCAGTTGTGGCCGGCTCTACTAGAGGGGAAGCCACAGAGTCTGGTCCTAAGATGCTACTTATATTGTCTCGAAGTAACTTGGGTAGTCGAGGGTTATGCTGTCGCCTTTGCAAATGTGGTAAAACCAATTGCCGACCTAGACTTTTCAGAAAGTCTGCCCTCAATTTGTCATCAAACTCTGCACAAGATTGATATATAACGTAAGCATTTGCAGCACTTATATCCAATAATCTATAAAAAATTACGAGTGGCCAGCGTTGAGTACGTCGATTGGTTGAATATATGGAGCACTTCTTGTCAAGTTCATCAACTCCCCCTTTCGTGTTATTATAGTCTGTTATTATTGCCGGCTTTCCACTTTGAATGTCGATTTCTTCCCTGTGATGCATAGAAGATAACAAAAGAACAGCTTTATTTTTATGAGGCACATATGATACAATGGTAACTTCTTTGGTAAAACCGTACAAACAAGATCCAGCTGGTCTGTTTTTATTGGGCTGAAATTCGGGGGGTATTTCCCTTTTATTTTTCTTTAATGTACCCAAGTAAGTAAGCTGTCTTTTTTTTAATTCTTCTATAACCTGTATTGAAGAAAACCAATTATCAACAGTAATATTTCTATTACTTCCTTCTATAATTTTAGTTAGCCTTAATACGGCTTGTGTTGGTACTAATAGCCTTCTTTCTTCAGTTGTGAGACCATTTCATTCTGAATTTTTGCCATGGTATATATAAGCATTTGCAAGGTACTGTGTGCGAGCATCTGTTAATGCCATTATCTTAATGCCGTATTTTGCAGGCTTTTTTGGCATATACATTTTAAATCTGCACCTACCGCGAAACGGCACTAACATTTCGTCAATGCAACCATGGGTACCAATTGTATAAGTTTTTTGGCAGTTTTCTATAAACTTATTGAACAGTTCTGAAACGGCAGCCAATGGATCCCTTAATAATCGTTCCTTTCTGTCTGCGAAGTCATCGAATCTTAAGCAACTAAGGATGCATAGGAATCGTTCCTCCGACATTGTGGACCTGAAAATTGGTCTGCCTGTTCCATCTGTCGCAAAGATAAGTCTAGTGTCTTCATGATTTGATTTGAAAACAGACGAATATATAAGAATACCGAAAAATGCTCACAAATCAATAATATCCAGACATTTCGCTTCAGTTCTTTGAGACTTATCGAATTTAGCCTTTAATTTGGTATTTGTGTGCTCAAGAATTAGGTTCTCTATATTTCTATCGAAAAATCTTGACCAAATTCCAATTATTCCATCATCAGGATTCTGCTGCAAAGCTTTTGGCAAGCGCACGATGTTATGTAGTGGAGTTTTACTGCACCGTAATGGTTCTTTTGCTGACCACTTATACCAATTTTTTGCTTAAAAATATTTTGTCATTGACTCAATTGCGTCTTCTCCATTTCCTTGTTCATTACTATTGTCAATTTCTTGAGTAACATATTCAACGGAAACATCACATTCACTGGCTTCATCATCTTCAACGCTCATTATATCATCTGTATCACTATCTCGAAGGCAAAAATCAGGATCAGCAATTTCATCATCAACGTCACTGAATTCGTCATCGTCTTCCAGCAATCTGGCTATCCCTAAGTTATTTAATTTGCTTGAATTTGACATAACCTAATAAAATAAATTGCAATAAATTGTAGGAGTAGTCAAAATGATTCCATGAAAAACTAACGCCAAGCCTGGGAAGTGGTATTTTTATTTACACTAAATACTTACGCTTAGTCTGATGTGGGGTAAAATAATTTCTAATAAAAAAATACAGTGAATCACAGTTAAAGTGAGCCACCTGTTATTCAAAAACATAGACTCAAATTGTTAATTAACAACCTTGACGGCACCCTTTATTTTTTGCGTACTTTGTAAATCGAGCCTATTTACACTATCCAACTATACATTTTTGTTGTTTTAGTCAATAACAGTTCGAAAAGCTTCAAAAAACGACAACAACTGCGTAAGTGCGCGTCACAATCAAAGTGAGCCATGTAATTTTGTTGTTTTTAAGTAGCGGTACTTTTTTATATTGAATTTGTATTTTTGCATAAATCTGCTTGTTGATGGATTAGTTTTGTTTTGAAAAGCAATTAGTGAAGATGGGTTGGCAAACAAGTGTGGAAATTAGGCAGCGAGTGATAGAACTGCACCAAGATGGCAAATCTCAAAGAGATATAGCGGAATATGTCAATAAAAGTCGGGGAACTGTGCAGCACATAATTCATCGTTTTGTTAGAGAAGATAGAATTGAAAATAAGCAGAAAAAGAGCAAAAAAAAAAGCATTTACCGAGAGAGAAGAGGCATTTATCGTTCGGGAAATTAAGAAAAATCCCCATCTCAGTGTTCCAATACTGACCGACATAGTTGCAAACCAACTAAATATCCATGTCAACCCCGAAACAGTAAGAAGAGTCCTTGGGAAGCACGGTTTTAATAGTCGGGTGTCTCGTAACAAACCATTAGTTAGCCAGAAAAACCGTAAGAAGCGTCTGGAGTTTGCGAAAAAGTATGTTCTAAAGGACATGAGTTTTTGGCAAAAGGTTTGTGACGTAAATAAGTACTTAAAAGCTACTAATAATGTCTTTAGGTTTTATTTACAGACGAAAGTAAATTTAACTTATTTGGCTCAGACGGTAAGCAAATGGTTTGGCGGAAAAAGAACTGCGAGCTTCAACCGCAAAATCTTACTTTCAGTATGAAGCACGGAGGCGGCTCCATCATGGTATGGGGCTGTATGGCAGGTGGTGGTACTGGAAATCTTCACCATATTCCAGGCATAATGAACAAATTCGTTTATGTAGATATTTTACGTCAAAACCTTAAGCCAAGTGTCGAAAAACTAGGGATAGAAGGAGATTTTTATTTTTATCAGGACAACGACCCCAAGCACAAATCTTTCGTTGCGCGGGAATGGTTATTGTACAATTGTCCACATGTATTAGAAGTGCCACCACAGTCTCCGGACTTAAATATAATTGAAAATTTATGGGCCCTTCTCGATCGGAATATCCGCAAACATAGGATTTCGTCCACCAAGGACCTTTTGAATGCCTTAAACGCGGAGTGGCGGGGAATTCCATCCACATATACATGTAAATTGTTGGAGTCGATGCCCAGACGTCTGCAAGCCGTTATTTCTGCGAAAGGTGGTCCAACAAAATATTAATGTCTTATTTATGTTATTTTTATTTTATGTGGCTCACTTTCACTGTGAGCTAAATTTATGAACTTCGTTAGTTTTAATTAATTTTTGTATACTATATAAAAGCACTGTTTGAAATACATATTGAATTACTGTAGATTAATATCCAGACAATAAAATAATATACAAGTTTTTTTTAATAATAGTTGTATTTCATTGATATTTTTAAAGTTTCCGGTAACAGCATTATGTGGCTCACTTTCACTGTGACTCACTGTACGTAACCTTGGACGAGTGGTAATTTTGACACCAGCACTGGTATATGTCCGCTTATATAACACGCACGACTGTCCAAACACGACTGAATAATAATAACAGAATAATAAGAAGATACCAGGAGAATGAAATTGATAGCGCTCAACTGAAGAGAGTAAGAGAGAAAACAAACTACGAGGTGTAAAATTTACCACCACCTCAGTAGTTAAAGGTTAATTGGTAAAATTTTTGTATTTTCTGCCATTTTGTATGCGTTTTTGAATTGAGTATTATATTTATGTTTCATTCAAGTGAATAAAATACATTTTTCTTATATTTTGTGTTATTTAAGAAATCTAGTGCAAAAATAATGCAGATATATGTAGTGCATACTTACTTAAGTGACTAACTGTAAATACATTCAGGAGAAAACTCATTGCCGAGAAATCTAAAACCAAGGCTGCATTTTATTAAAAGAACTCACTACATAAAGAATAGAATCAGTAAATGATATTTCTATGGGCGAAACATGACACACTATGGCGTTTAAATCAAATACTAGTTAATATAAGTATGTCATTAATAAATAATTTCCTTTTATAGCTTAGTATCCAGCTCTCAAGAAATGTAAAAACTTCATATAAAATAACGCTTTAGAATCGGACAAGAAACTTTCCTGCGATAAATTTACTTGTGCTAGTATGCAGCTACATATGAAGTAATCTAATATTAATTTTTAATATTTTTTTTCAATAAAATGCGAATATGGCAAACCTGGTTTTGTGAAGATAATCAAATCAACAATTGTTTCTTGAAGGAAATTAAAAGTAATCATTAAATTCATCCTAAATTAGTTAAAATCATTATTATGGAGTATATTTCATTTTGAAATGTTGTAAATATAAAACTTACCAATCATCAACAACATTCCTCAAATCGCAAGGAAAATACTTATGTTACAACACACATACATACATACATATTATGCACAAAGTTTATTTTCTTTGTTTATTCTCTCTTGCTCTTCTAATGTGGATCATTCACAATGCGTAACTTGCTGTCAGATTAACTTGAAGAAATAATGTATTTTTTTTTCTTGAGCAATTACTTGAGAGCTGGATACCAACCTTATATTAACCGTAGATCGAGCTTTAAAAAAACTAATACATACATACTACAGTTCATAGGAAAACAGTCGTTATTACTTTAAAGTTTTAATTCATTTACATTTATTGATAAATTTCAGGCAAATATAATTAAAATAATTACATGCTTATGTGTTATGAATGCAATCTATGCAAATATTTTTAGCATGTCTGTCGTTGCACGGCTTTTTATATAAGAAGCAGAATGACGATGTCCACTTATTTTTATGTTCTCCAGAATAATAGCATTTTTGACACCTTGCGCGGTTTTTTTCGGAGACTTATCATTCTTTTGTTTTTTTTTTTTGATGGGCCAGCATCATTATCACTAGTGTCAGGAATATTCTGGGATGACAGTTTGGAAAGCAGCGCCAAAGATAATTCGTTCCTTTCGTTCGTTTTTCCATATAGCGCTTTGCCAATGAAATTGCTAACTCATGCAGGAAACATTTACGTTTTGTGTGCTTTTGAGTTTGCTTCCAATTCGGATAAATATCGTTATACAAAATATACGAATTCAAAGCAGAAATATCGATTATGTTGGAAAATACCGCCATAGTCCAACGATTATTTTTACGTTTGCAAGAGTAACAACTCAACATTTTGTCAACCGTGTCCACGCCTCCCTTCGTTGAGTTATAAAAAGAGATGATTTCGGGCAACTTTTTCGACTCATTCTCAATATTAGGTGAGTGATGCAACGTGCTCATAACAACTGTACATTTATTCTTTTGACTGATATACGAAACGAGAGTGGTATCAGGAGTGAAAGCAAAAGTTGATTCACATCGTGGAACTTTCTTGCAATTCAGTAGCTTTGGAGGAATAGACCTTTTATTTTTGCGCATAGTTCCAACCATTTTCATTTGCTTTTGAAATAATTTTTGGCCAAGGCTGTGAGATGAAAAAAAGTTGTCCATGGTGACATTATGTCCTTTCAACCCATCAACTAAATTCAGAACGACTCGTTCTCCTTGATTCCTCTCAGTGTTTCCGGTTACGCCTTTCCCCAAGTATGGTTGTATTTTCCATACATAGCACGTTCGTGAATCAACAAGTAGCCAAAATTTCAAACCGTATTCTCGGGTTTCGATGGAATATACTGGCGAAATTTACAACGACTTGAAATCCCAATAATTGTTCATCCACAGTTACGCAATCATTAGGATTGTAGAATATAGGTAGCTGTTCAGACCACTTTTCCCAAAGGTTTCTGATTGGTGCGAATTTGTCGTCATTTCTTTGGCCACGTCGGGTGAGCACATCATCAAAACGAATAATTTTTTGGATATATAAAAATGTTCTCTCAGACATTATTGACCGAAATATAGGGCGTCCACAGTATTCCTCAAACAAATCATGCAAAGTTTCATTTTTGGATCTGATAAATATGTATATAGTAAGAAGCATTTAAGTTTTTTTTTAAAGCTCTTCTATTGCAATACTTACTTATACACACCGGCCAGTAATAATATGCCTAAGTAGGCATGAAATAATTCCTCGTCAATTTCTAGGAGGTTGAATCCATGTAAATACTTTCCGTAGTTGTTCGAATTTTCAATTATAATTTTTGATAGTGAAGATGGAAAAAGTAGCAGAAATGAATCTCGAATGTTATTTAACCGGCTTGATGCAAATCTTGTTACACCTAAAAACCAAGTATCATAATTCTACAACAACTTGGTAAACAATTGTTCCCAACCTGGGCGCAAATTCATAACATTTTCTCTCCCCAACCGACCAGTGGCGTAAGGCTCGCTACGCCAAGTAGTACCATCTTTTGCAATATACAATTGATCATCAACTGAACTACTGACAATAATGTCATCCGGTTCAGATAAACAGCTTTTAGACGAACTACGATCAATTTCAGTATCAGGGTCGGAAGCATCTTCATCTTCTTCACTCTCATCCAGTACCTCATTCACCATTTCTTCAAACGTCAAGAACCGTGGACGAGCCATTTTTTCGAACGCGTACAAGTATTTAACAAAATAACTTAATATTCAAAAAAGAAGCACTTCACCTAATAAAACACAACACAAATATCAAAAATAGCGTCGCAAATGGCGTGCACCGCAGCAAAAAACGTTTGAAATGCTATATGTATCAAAATTGATACATAGCTCGAATTATGAAGTTTTTGAATTTCTCATGGCCTACTTGCAAAATTTTTTCAAATTATGGCTTAAAATAACGACAATGCGAAAATAAACAAAGTCACAAAGAAGGCGGTATCTAACTTTTTTCTTTCCACAAGTTACGGTACTACAAACATCGAAATGTATCATTTTTGATACAAAGGTCGATTAACGGTTAAGGAACATTATTTATAGTTTTTGTTACTTAATAGAATAAATTTGCTAAGTATTTACTACCTCAATATGTACAGCACTGCGTTTCTACCTCTGAAAATCCAATATGGCCGCTATTCACCCCTCAGAAAGCTACCACGAAAAGGTTATCTACTGTATAAATATACTGTGGTAGCAACGCAATGCTGTATATGTATATTGAGGTAGTAAATAAACAAACCCAATAAATATTAGGGGTATTCGCTTGCTCTTGCAAAACCATTGCACGGTGCAAGAATTGCATATATTTCCTTTGGTGCACCGGAACAACAACAAACACGCTGAAAATTATTTCCAATGGCTGTAAAATATGTCAGACCAAAACTCATGTATATTTGCGTGCAATATCTCGTAAAAATATAAATGCAACCCTATTTTATCTGTCATTTTACATAAAAACATATTACGTCGTTAAATTGTTGAGGAAGGTAAGTTTTAAATAGATTTTATAGTTTCTTTTTAAATTATAAAGAATTTTTACAGTTTTCCATAAATATGAAAACAGCGAAGAGCAAAAGGCAGCAGCCGAACAAAAAGTGGAAGGAGAGTGAGGTGCACTCTATTCCAGAGTTTCTAATGGAAGAGGCGGAATTTAACGTAAGTTTATACGTTTTTTTTTTTTGTAATTTTTGATTTAATGCGGTTTTCTATTATTTCAGGCTCCAACTGCGCAACTGGTTTATAAACGATTTTTACATAAATCGCAGTTGGATGTCTCATGGGATCTGATGCGGTGGAAGGTCCGACATTTGAAGGCGCAGTACCGTAAAGCCAATGACTGGCTCTCGTCAACGGGTGCAGGACTAAAAGACGAAGCTGACGGCAGAACCATCGAAGGTTAGTATCATACAGATATTTTAAATTTATTGTAAATAAATAATTTTTTTTACTAATTACAGCAAAAATTTCTAAAATGTGTCCATATTACGACCAGCTGAAGGAAATATTTGGAAACCGGTTGCCGGCCATGCAACCCTTATTGGTTGAAAGTAACATTCCTACGCCACAGTTATGTCCAGTTAGTCCTGCACCAGAATTCGAAGTAGAATTCTTGGAAGAAGGATGTATACCTGCTGCGCCATCAAATGCCGCAACTTCGATCGCACCATTCCCCACACCAGTATCAACATACCAACGGACAGTTCGGCCTTCGAAATCATCCGTTGGACAATTGGCGGCTATCCAAGCAGAAAAAATTGCTATGGAAGCGAAGAAACTGGAATTTGATAACTAAAAATTCGAGGAGGAAAAAAATTTCAGAAAGAAAGTTAGATATTGAGTCAAAAATATTAGACATAGAATTGAAAGAAATTTAAACTGATGAAAAAGGCAAGATGTTAGAATTAGAAATGTACCAAATTGAAAAAAATATGAAAATAAAAACAACTAAATATACTAAATTACATTTGTATTTATTTATGATTATTTATGGCAGTTAGATTATTTTTTTAGGTTTCGTAAGTTTGAACCTATATAAATAGTTAAGTATATGTATCAAAATAGAGTTGGTATACCTAATACATAAGTATATTACTAATGAACGTTTTATTGATCACCAAACATTATTGTGTACAAAGATTTGCGCTTGGCTTCTGCCTCAGTTATTCGCCGGCCATTTTCATGTGAGGGAAATTCATCTG
Source organism: Bactrocera zonata (assembly GCA_037783105.1). Taxonomy (NCBI): domain Eukaryota; kingdom Metazoa; phylum Arthropoda; class Insecta; order Diptera; family Tephritidae; genus Bactrocera; species Bactrocera zonata. The sequence goes on along the minus strand of JBAWJQ010001134.1, from coordinate 204,385 downwards.
ATTCTTCGTCGTTGTCGACAACTATATTGTCTACGTATTCAATATCGTTAGAAGTATGTAGCTCGGAAGATGTTATGCAATATACAGCAAACAATTAACCAGTTGGAACATAGAATATGACTCTGTTCGTCCTGAATACGTATTCTTAATTCTTTAAGACTGCCAAAGCGTTCTTTTAGAATCCCAAAACTATGTTCAATCCTCACGCGATATTTGCTATGACGCAAGTTGAAAGCTTTATATTTTGAATAGTCCATTTGTTGTGAATTTGTTCGAAATGGCGTGTTAAGAGTGATCAGCAATGGATAAGCAGAATCTCCTGCTGGCAATTGAGAAGAAGAAAAAGTAAGCCTTCCTGAATGGAGAGAGCACTAGTACGAAACATGCGAGCATCGTGCACACTACCAAAGTGTCCCGCTACTAATCCTTAACTGCTAATCGTATACATATGGAATAGATTCGGCTTTTTGAAAAATAAGCCGAATGGTTAACAACTGGTGCTTCTGCAAGTTTCAATTCAGTACCATCATTATACCCTATGCAATGTGGCAGCTCATTGTATGTTGGCCAAGTGATATATGTATCTAGATTTTAACTCCAAAATTTACGAAAATACTCTCTTTGTAATCTTGTGTAGCGTGTCACCATCTCCTACACCAAACAGTGTAGCTACTTTCCGATTCGCCGCACTTTCAACCGATGAACCCAAACAATATAAGGTTATAGCTAACTGTGGCAACGTAAATTGATCGCTTGAGACTCGGAGCATCCCAGCCCTTCTTCTAAATAGTCAAGAACATTAGTCCTCCATTCCAAATACTTATTCACATTTTGATAATTTCCGCAATGGTTCAATAAGATAACTGTAAGACTTTCATCCAATTCATCCATAGTTTTCCAATAGCTATCGTGGGTCGGCTTTAGTATACCGTCCCAGGATTTCGGGAATAAAAAGGGTATGGTCATATAGAGGATATTCTCCAGATCACGAATATATGTACATATGTATGTATATGGTTATAGCCACAGGAAGCTTGCAGCTTCCGAGTTATTCGCGTTTAAAGTTTAAAAATTGCAATATTTTATTTACATAGTACATATTTTCGATATATAAAATTAATTTTGCACTTATATTTTTAAATTTTATATACACTAACACATCACTTATTCATTTGCACACATTTATTTTATATACTATAGTGCAAAAATTGCTTTTAATATACATTTCAATTATTGTTGAATTATTATTATTTTAGAATAACAATGAATTAAAAACTGTCAAATAATCAGTGTTACCTTATCGGCATCATTTGTAAAAATAAATTTGTAAATTTGTCAAATAATCAGTGTTACCATACTAAAATATTTTACAAACTAAAACAAAAAAAAAATATAAGGAAATATTATACCCTAAATACAGGAAACATAATCGTTGATAAACAATAAAAAATGTATTAAAAATTTAAGCGGCCTGAAGGCCGCCAATGTAAAAATGAGTTCTACGGAAGAAAAAAAAATGTATACACCCGGTGTTGGATCGACAAGGGAAATTTTTTTAAAGCAATGCCGAAGGCTGCCCACGCAAAAAGGAGTTCTACGCGAAAAAAATTTGGTACACCCCGGTGCTGGACCGACCAGTTATTTTTTTTTTTTTTTTTTTTGAAGCGCGGCCGAAGGAAAAAAGGAGTTCTACGCGAAAAAAATTTGGTATACCCTGCCCACGAAAAAAGGAGTTCTACGCGAAAAAAAATTTGGTATACCCCGGTGTATACCGGCCAAAGGCCGCCCACGCAAAAAGGAGTTCTACGCGAAGAAGCAGCAATGTCATAGAAGGTATAACATCCACACTAACATCAATGCGATCTAACGGATATAAGTACTACTACTTTTAAAGCAAAGTACCGTTGCTTTTTTTTTTTGTCATTTTTAAAATTATTTCGTATTTGGAAAATAAGCTGTGTGGACGTATTCAATACAATTTTTATTAAAATTACTCGAATATTTTTGAAGAAAATGGCAAATAATTCATCAGGTATGATAAATGAAATATTGAAAATAATTAGATATTATCATGTTTCTAATATTTCGTTACAATTATATGTAGATCTGCAAGAACAAGCGGCTATTTGTGTTCATAGAACGAACAAATTGAGCGTCTCGGAGGTGAAGGAAATGTGGAATATTGCCAAAATATTCCACACATTCCAAACAAGGGAGAGCTGCATATCTTTTTGCGAAGAGGAGGGTCTTATTTCTAAAGGAAGGACTTGCAGGATGCATAGACTGCCGATGATGCTCTCCGTGATGAGCAGCAGCACCGTCTGTACGTTTGGGTGCCGAAAAGGATCTTGCCGAACGCGTTCGGCGATATCTCGATCCATGGGCACCTGGTTGGAAAACGTGAGAATACCTTTGCCACAAGTTTTTTATCTAATGTTTTGTTACGCATCGTACTGGTCGTACCAGGTAGTTGGAAAAACAGCATTGTTAGGGAACCTATATTATCTAGCGCTACCATATGTGACTGGTATAACTACTGTCGCGAAGCGGTAGTTTTATACCAAGTGGAACATCAGGAGGCGGTAGGAAAAATTGGTGGCCCTGGCTAAAACGTGCAAATTGATGAAAGCAAATTCGGGAAGAGGAAATTTATTAAAGGTAAGGTCAAAAATATACAATATTAGGTAATTACTTATATGATTTTCTCATTTTAGGCAGGAGTGTGGAAGGTCACTGGGTATTGGGCATGGTTGAGGATGGGAGCGACGAGCTGCGGCGGGAGGTATGCCCGACAAATTTTGTGTCTGCGGAGGTGCTCATACCCCTTATTAAGAAGCATGTTGCGCCAGGAACTATAAAAAGCACGGATTGCTGGAAGGCGTACAATGGTTTGGCGAATCACGGGTATGAGCACCGAAAAGTAAATCATAGCGATCCGGACAATCCATTTGTGGCTGCAGATGGAACACATAGGCAGCGTATAGAATCCCAGTGGCATGTAATTAAAAGGCTTTTTGCGAGGGACAATCACAATAATCCCGAAACTTAGCGAATTTAATTGTTGAGTATGTTTGGCAGAAAAATGTGGCCAACAAATACGAAGATCCTTTTGTAAAGTTATTAGAGGCAATAAAATTTATATACAAGCCCTAATACACGTTTGTTATATTAAATTAAAATAATTTCTTTATATTTTATGTTATGTGTTCTCTTATTTGGGGTATAATCTGTTTACTTTATTTCTTTAAGTTTTTTTGCACGCAAAAAAGTGTTCTACGCGAAAAAAATCTGATACACCCCGGTGTTGGACCGACCAGAGTTATTTTTTTTTTTTAAGCGCGGCCGAAGGCCGCCCACGCAAAAAGGAGTTCTACGCGAAGAAGTAGCAATGTCATAGTGGGTATGTTAGTTAGGTTAGGTTAATATGGTAACACTGATTATTTGACATTTGTAGATAATTCATTTGTTATTCTAAAATAATAATTCAACAATAATTGAAATGTACATACATACATATATTAAAAGCAATTTTTGCACTATAGTAAATAAACTAAATGTGTGCAAATGAATAAGTGATGTGTTAGTGTATATAAAATTGAAAAATATAAGCGCAAAATTAATTTTATATGTACAGTTTGTCAAGAGTGAGTTTACACATGAAAAATAATCACATTTTTTCAACTTCATTAGAAAAATATATTAAGGCAATTCACAAGCTTTGTTGTATGTCTTATGTCATATTTTAATATTCTTAAAAAATACGACACTTGTGAGCACCCTTAACTGTTGTATGTCATATTTTGTCATATTTCTACACTCTACACACAATACGAGTAATAAGAAAGTAAACAAATACAGCTGATAGAATAACGAACTCAAGAAACATACCACGCAGTGCTGTATTTGTAAACAAATACAGCCGATAGAATAGCGAACTCAATAAACATACCGCGCAGTGTTGTATCAGTCATATTTTAATTTTACATGTGAAACAACAACAGTGCTAATATGAGAGTCATAAAAAAATATGACAATATGACGATATGACACAATATGACACCTTGTGAATACCCTAATTGCTTATTACTTCGGGTTAACTTATTTTTTTTTTTTTTTGTTCGGTTATATGTAAATACAGTATTTAAAGAGAATTGTTAAAAAAAAAACGGGAAATTCAATGGAAAAGCAAACAAAAAACAACAAAAACAATTATCATTATATTTTGTTAGTGTCAAGAAACTCTTTTCACGATGCGTTTTTTGTCACTACTTTAGCATGTGTTACACGGTTAACAGTACTTTACCGTTGACTATTCTTCGCCACGATATTTAAAATGATTTAGTCAATTAGTTGGTGATTAATTTTTGCTTTGTTCACGTCTAAAATTTCTGATATTGTCTTTTTAAAATGCCGGGCAAACGGTTATCGTTTGAAGTGGTTCAACTATTGTACTATAATCACAAATTGGGTAAAACTGTTATAGAATTATCAGAAATGTTTTCAGTAACCCCCAGAACAGTGTATAATGTGATAAGTCGCGCGAAAAATGAGGGAAGGCTAGAACCAAAGCGAGGAGGAGGTCCTAAGCCAAAGATTACTAAACGTGCACAACGCTTAATGATTCGGAAACTTGATCAAAATCCAAAAATTTCGGTTAGGGCTCTGACGAAAGAGCTCAACGAAGAATGCAATATTCAGGTTTCTCATGAAACTGTACGCCAATCCATTCTTCGACACGAATATGCATCAAGATCTGCAATCAAAAAACCATTACTGTCTGCACAAAATGTTGAGAAACGTTTTTCGTTTGCTATGAAGCTAACTTTGGAACCTGTGAACTATGTATTGGGATAATGTCATATTCTGCGACGAGACCAAAATGATGTTGTATTACAACGATGGACCTAGTAGAGTGTGGCGTTAACTTCACTAGAGAGACGTAACATCATTCCGACTGTGAAATTTGGCAAGATGTCCGTCATGATTTGGGGATGCATTTCATGTAAAGGAGTAGGAAATTTGGCTTTCATAGAAAACACTATGGATGCGAAAAAAATACTTAAATATTTTAAAAGCCAATTTCTTAAGCAGTGCTGTAAAATTTGGATTTGTAACAGACAATAAGCCAAATTTCAAATTTTATCAAGAGAACGACCCTAAACATAAGAAGTATAATGTGAAGATGTGGCTCCTATATAATTGCGGCAAAGTAATAGATACGCCTGCTCAGAGTCCGGACTTAAACCCAATAGAAAATTTATGGGCGCATTTAAAGAAAAGAGTCGCTATACGGCAGCCAAAGAACATGACAGCACTTAAAACCGCAATTCTGGAGGAATGGCAGGATATACCTAGCAGCTACGATATGGAAAAGTTAATTCATTCCATGAAAAAAAGACTACAATGTGTTATAAATGCTAAAGGTTATCACACAAAATATTAATTGTACATTAAATCCAAATTATTACTTAATATATTTAGTATACAAGACCGTGTCATCATTTGTGAAAAGAGTTTCTTGACACTAACAAAATTTAATGATATTTGTTTTTGTAGTTTTTTTCCTTGCTTTTGGATTGAATTTGCTGGTTTTTGTACTAATTCCCTTTAAATACTTTATGTAAATATAACCGAATAAAAAAAATAAGTTAAACTGAATAAAAAAGCAATATATTTTATTACTGAAGTTTTAAAAGTGTGATTATTTTTCATGTGAAAACTCATTCTTGACAAACTGTATATCGAAAATATGTACTTATGTAAATTAAATATTGCAAATTTTAAACTTTAAACGCGAATAACTCTGAAATTATAAGCTTCCTGCGCGATAACCATATATATCCTTGATCAGGATAATTTCCTCTATCCGACCATATCCTTATTATTCTTGATATCCTGGGACGGTATACTAAATTCTTCCCACTATCGTCGCCTAAAAAGTTAAAATTTTTTGATTTTTTTAAGTTTAAAAAAGTGAAATAAACAATTACCATCCAGATGTAGTAATATATTAGAAGCTGCTTATTCAATTATAAAATTAATAAGTTTTAGTTTCTCAGAAATTTGTGGCATTTTAAAAAATAGATTCGTTAACCTTTCGCAATTTGTTTTGTTATTTATTCAATCACAATATTCGTTAAAAGAGTCATTTACAATAGACATTTACAAAAGTTTTGCATAATAGTCAATCACAATAAATTGATCGAATCAGCCGTTCATATAACACTAGGTTCTGCAATGGGTGCCCTCGTGCCCTTGTATATTGCGGTATAGTATTTTTGCAATCTGCAATCTTGCAAGAGCAAGCGAATACCCCTATTGTTGCTTAATGAAATGGTGAATTATTTATTAATGACATATTTTTACTAATTGATTCGTTTCGCCCATAAAAATGTCATTTACTGATAGTCAAATATTCTTTATTTAGTGAGTTCTTTTAATAAAATGCAGCCTTGTTTTTAGTTTTCTCGGCGGTGAGTTTTCTCCTGAATGTATTTGTTTACAATTGACATACGGAAAACAAAAAACGTTTTGCATTCGTAAAGTTTGAAAATATTAGTACCAATTGTTTTAAATTAATTCAAATGTATGTACACATATAATTACTTTCAGATTATTTCATTTATTGGCATACATACATATGTATGTATTTCTCACGTGCTCTTTATTCCGACGAAATGAAACGAATTTTATTCACATTAAAAATATTTTTGATCATTTATTTTTGAATGTTTAAGTTTTGCATTTTCCACACATTGTTCGGTTAACCGGTAGGCTATTTTCACCTTTACAACTTGAAATATACATAAATAAAAAATTACATAAAAATTTCTATTAAATACATACCTACATACATATGTATGTATGTATATTAAAATACAGAAGTTAACTGCTAGAAAAGGAGATACAGTTACTTAAGTGAATTGCACATTTGATATGCCGAAAATGAGGTGAGGCTTACTACCGATTAAAAATTTTCCAAGAAAAAATATGTTCTTATTCTTATACATAAATGGGTATTTTAAAATGGTGGGTTGTAAATTTTCGCAGCAGTGAAAAGATTCTACATCCCTCATCATACCATGTAATTTTTTCGAAAATCCTACTTTTTCTTTAGTAAAAGTGAACGCATCTTCGAGTATCTGATCTTTTTCAAAAATTAAAAAAGGTTGGGAACAATTATGCACTTTAAAATATTCATAATACATACATATGTACATACATACAGTGACGAGCAATACTGTAACACGTTAAAGGCGCTTTTATTTCAAAGTTGACAGTAGAATGGAAGATAGAAAGAGGAGGAGGTAGAGTGGTGATGTCACTAATATGTAAAATTATTCACAGGTCTAACAAACTTTACGTTATTTTACAAATAAAAGCATAAAATAGCTCTATTATATCATTTGTAATAACAATTGATAGTTTAAAAAAAAAAATATTTACCAATTTTTATTTAGATATAATTTGAATTATTTTATTTTACGTAATTCATTATTTCTTAAAATACTAAATTTTCTTAATACTTATCTGTACTTAAATAACAACTAATCAGCGAAATTTGAGAGAAAAATCAGGACAACCTACATAAAATAAAATTAAGCACAATTTTTTTTGCAAATTGTATCGATTCTACATTATCCGAAGGAACTTCGTTCCTGCCTGGTGTCCCATGACAGCGCATTTCTTGTTTCATTTTTTGCTTTGTTTTCCAATTTGTTTATTTGTAAATTATTTGAATCGTTCAATTTCGGTCGTTTACTTTCTTTATAAAGGTAAATTATTGAAAATTATTCAGTGAAAACGTTACATACATACATATGTGTGTTCCATACAAAGTGATCAATTACAGATTGAAATTTGTTACGATGCCATGAAGAAGTCGCCCTAATATCGATCGGCGTTCTTTTTGTCATCAACGCGCCGGATGCGATGACATAGTACATACCGTGGCGCAAACGCAAAATGGGACACCGCACGGTGCTACAGAAAGGCCTCCAATTTGAGGGAAAACGATACATTTTTTTTTAATAAAAAGTAAGCAATATTTTTTGAACTTATATGTATTAACTACTAATTTCTCGTAAACTTGGTAACCATCGCCCAATTTCATGGCAACTAAGCCAAAAAGAACATACACACATACGATTTGAATGTCAAATGCAAAATGGAACACTTTAATTTTTGTTTATATTTGGATACATTTTTTTAAATTATTATTTAGTACCACAACCTTTTACGGTCAAAACGGCTTGGAGACGTCTTGGCATAGATTCCACTAATTTCTTGCAAAAAACTGGTTGTATTTTTAGCCACTCAGCCATTATTGCAGTTTTCAGGTCATTGATTGAGCGAAATCTATTTTTGTAAACACGTCTAGCCAATTTTTCCCATACATGCTCAATGACATTTAAGTCTGGTGATTGTGGAGGTGATTGCAATAATTTGGGACAGTTATGGATTAAACACATCTTCGCAACTTCGTAAATGTGCTTGGGATTGTTGTCCTATTAAAGGCAAAATTGCTTTCGATACCCAATTTAGTTACACTTTGCTTAACATTTGCCTTTAGTATATCAAGATAGGAAAACCTATTCATATTGCCCTCGTCAAATGTTAAGTTTCCCACTCCTGCCCTGGACATACAGCCCCAAACCATCACAGAACCACAAACATGCTTCACTGTAACACGTGTATTTTTACGTTAAAATTCTGCGTTCGGTTTTCTCCATACGTAGCTCCTGCCATCAGAATCATGCAAGTTAAATTTACTTTCATCAGTAAATAAAACCTATGTATAGCAGCAAATATTTAGCCAAATTTATCACAATAGTTAACTTTAAAGATCTCTGCTTTTGATAAGTATTCTTTATCAAATTTTCTTTGCTTTGTTTCTAATGATAAATGGTTTTTTCCTCATAATTCAAAGCGCCAGTCGTTTCTCCTTTTCGCTACGTGGCGCCAATTGGATATTCCAAGCGTAGCCAGTTCCTTCTCCACTTGGTCCTTCCAACGGAGTGGAGGTCTCCTTCTACTTCCCCCGGCGGGTACAGCGTCGAATACTTTCAGAGCTGGAGGGGTTTCGTCCATTCGGACAACTTGACGTAGCCAGTGTAGCCGCTGTCTTTTAATTCGCTGAACTATGTCAATGTTGTCATATATCTCATACAGCTCATTGTTCCATCGAACGCGATATTTGCCGTGGCTAACGTGCAAAGGACCATAAATTTTTCGCAGAACTTTTCTCTCGAAAACTCGCAACGTCGAATCATCAGTTGTTGACATCGTCCAAGCCTCTGCACCATATAGCAGGACGGTAATTAGAAGTGACTTATAGAGACATCAAAATAAGTTTTTTGCTTTATCGATCCGCGCGCTGCAATTAACTTGTTTAACTACCAATCGCCAAATCGTTTCATTGTCCTCGGACGCACTTATTTATATACAATCGATTAATTGTAACATAATTTTGTTATGAAAATAAAGTTTTCATATAATCAATAGATCCACCGCATTTACACTCACGTAGATATAATATAATACGAGTGTAAGTGACTTAAGTGTGTGCTTCCCGCTAAGTTGGGCAATAATAAAAATACCATTAACATGGGAATAAAGGTTTTAAAGCCTATTTATCATAGTAACACATTTTTTACTCCGAGCAAGCTGAAAAGATACGCTAATTCCGATAAACTGAACCAATCGGAAATTGGTTTAACACCCAAGCAAAAGGAAAAAGAGCAAACAGGTCTCTTTCAGTCTTGTATCTCTGAACTTCCTATAGTGCACTCAAACTTGCTACAAACCAATCGAGAAACAACCATTATAATGGATAAATCCCTCTATTCTCGAGCTTCGATTATGAGTTTGAAAGTGTCATCTTCAACAGTGGTAGAAAATGATGGGATCGCATCAAATAAAGTCATAAGCTATAGTCCCGTCGTGCGTGTATGGTAGAAATAGAAAACGTGATGGATAGCAAAATGTCACAATTAATGGAAACTTTAAAAGATATAAATAAGGATAATATTCAACATCGATCTGAAATCATGGCCACTCCATGGCCAAGTACGGGTGATCCAGTTAGTGCAGGACCACTTCCACTTGCACTCCGTAATCATTTAAAGACTATTATACAAGAAGTATTAAAAGAAAATGTCAAATCAAATATTAAAATTTCGGACGATGCAAATAGATCCGAGTCAATATTATTAGATTCTTCTCTTTTAAGGAATGATCCTAAATGTCTGTTTGCTACAAGTAGTCCAGTTTTGAAAGTCCCATCTGCACCTAATAAATAATTAAATAGTTCTGCAAATTCTTTTAAGATAAAGCAGATGTTTCTGAAAGTAATGGAAATCGATGAAGAAGCTAAACGTTATAAAACTGCAATAAGTCGATCTAGGCGGATTTCTGCAGTAAGGGAGGAAGTGGTATTACACAGTTCATTTAATAATTTAAGAGGACAAGGTTGTAATAATGAAGCATTACGATGAAAAAAAATATGTTTTATATTAAAAGACGGAAATAGAAGAACGGAAATGGAGTAACCAAACAAGTCTCTAAAGCACATAACAATGCTAGTCATCGTTAATCTTTCTTAGACAACAATATAATTAAGAGTTACTTTACCACTGACCCGCAAAAGTCAAGTTCGCACATCAACGAAAAAGAAAAGAAATCAAATATTTTGAAACATCGAGCGGCAGTATTAAATTTGTTAAATTCTGGCTCTATGAAAAAATTGCAGGTACTGCTCCAGATAGGTCAAAAAACGGCATATCAATTGGTAACTCAAAGAACATTAAACACGACCAAAATGGAAGCTTAAATAGACCCCAAGCTAGAAGCAAAATGCGAAATATGTAAAAGAGGGCATAAACTTATATCTTGCGAGAGGTTTAAAAACTTAACAGTTAACGAACGAAATAATTTTTCAGGTCAAAAAGACTTTGCACAAATTGTCTGCTACATGCGCATACATACAAAAATTGCAAAAGCAAATTTAATTGCTTCCATTGTCACAAAAGACACCATTCAATGCTTCATTAAAGCAGATATCTTAACTTACTCCAAAGAAGCGCTTACACAAAAGGAACCACGGGTTTAGCAGAAGCAAATCCCAAAATCCACAATTTTAAAACTTGCCAAGAGACACCATGTTGCTCAAAGGCACAAAAATCTCAAACGCTGCACAGCGAAACACAAAGTGGACTAATTATAGAACCAATTATCACCATGACAACTCAAATAGATTTTTACTCATACTAGCTCCTTTCAATCGTAAAACTACGCGTCAGGTTGAAAAAATAAATAAAAAGGTCAAACGCCATTGTAATACTGGCGGCCAAAAAAAATGTAAGTTGGAAGAAGGGAATAAATCATGGATTTATTTCTTTCTTCCAACTAACAACCTTTTGTCATACAATTAAAGGTCATTTCAATTTGACATTTTTATTCACCTAAACCGTTAGTAATAACTGAATATCAATAATTTCAGGTGCGAGGACATTCCTTTTTGCAATGTGATCGTTATTTTGGAACAGCCAAGAGATTTATTAGAAGAAAAGATAGAATATACGTCCCAGCTCAGTACAACAACTTGATTTCAGAAACTAAAAGTAAGGGATTTTTGGTTGAAGCCATTAATAAAGAAAACATATTGAATTTTAAAACAACATGGCAGCCATTCTACAAGAAAACCTGCAAGTCAATAGATAAAAGTACAACTTTTAAAATATCAAAATATAAACATTTTGAGTACAATAGTGGTAATAAAGGTTACTTAACCTGTTCCAAATTCATTGACGTGTTTGTAAAGACATCTTTTTGCTCCGAAAATCAAGAACTACTCCTAAAATACCAGACGAAAAAGCATACCGGTCAAAACTACCCATAAACGAAAAAAAGATGAATGATGTGCGAAAAATCATACCATATATTCCTGAAGAGTATAAGACGTTTTATGACTTGATTTTGACTTGGCCCACAATCACATTGGATGGTGCTGATATAGATGAGGATTAATACAATATCTTTTCTATGTTATTAATATAATAAATGCTAATATTCTTTAATATTTGTGTCTTTATTTTCATAAATTGGAAAAAGGGAATAATTCCAAGAATTTCAAACTACCCTAACTTTTGTTTTTCTTTACATAAAATATTTTTTTTTTTTACAGCATATTATCGGCAACAATGTCTACTACATTTCATTTTAAGATATCATGGGTATTTGATCTATACTTTGGGAGTAAATCAGTTTTTTCTAATTATCTCAGTTCGAACTTTTTGTAATTATTCCCTTCTTCTAATTGGTGGTTCAATTCACAATTAAGGAAATTTTGAGATATAGGAGAACTTTCTCCTATATTAAAAGCACATACAATTTTTCGGCCCCGCAGGATGGCTTTCGCCAATAATGAAAAAAAAGAACAATTCTGAACAGATTCTAAAGCGGTGGTGGGCTACTAAACGCCAAATTAGTGCATACATAAAAATATAATATATGTATAACACAGTTATATCAAAAAGTCGAAAAAACGAAATTTTTCGTAAATTTTCAAAATAAATAAAATCTTAAACAAAATTAAGGTGCAACAAGCACCATATGCCCAATGCGATAGTGTGACGCACTTAGACATACAAAAAGCAAAGGTCGTTCTTATCGTTCTTACTTAAGCGCTCCCCATAAGGGTAGGGGATGGAAATCTGTTGTAAAATTTTAACATTCCACTTCAAAAAGTAGCTAAAAATTACCACGATACAATTCGAAATGAAGCCGTTCGCAATTCACGGCCAGTCTCTCGCCAGATCCCTTTATTGTCACAGTCCTAACTCCAGGTCTAAGGAAGACCCATTCTAGCCACATCTGAGCTAGACGTGGTGTTACTATCCTTCATAAACCGATCATAAATTAAATATCATAAAAAAATTGCAAGAATTGCCAATAACACAGAAAAGCCAAATAATAAATAAACCGCATAATAAACCGATAAGTCATCAATAAAATCAAATAAACACGCATATAAAAGTTGCTTCTCTTAAGCATCTACTTACAAATTTGCACTTAAAAATTCATATTCAAATATGTAAATGTGATATATTTTAAAGCAAAAGCTGTTTTCCACATACACGAATAAATATGAGAATACTACAACGCCATTAAATACTTTTGCTGTCAAGTCAAATCCATGCTACTCCATCAGCAATACGGCGAAATACGTGCAACAACATATGCGTGGAATACTAGGCAAAATATTCGCCTAGGAGGCCCAGGATATTTAAATGAGTTAAGCATCCACCCATTCTACCCGGTAAAACTGGTGCATCCTAATAAGACAGCTTAATTCACCACAGCTGATGACACCAACACAACTCACCATACCTATACACCCACTCATCGAAAAGGATGGACAACGAGAAAGCAGACAACTCGATCGTCAATGCTTTGCACACGCATTGCACACGCATTGCTCATCAAAATAGGTTTTTTGCTTTATCGATCCGCGCGCTGCAATAAAATTTTTTAACTACCAATCGCCAACTCGTTTCATTGTCCTCGGACCCACTTATTTATATATGTACAATCGATTAATTGTAACATAATTTTGTTTTAAAATAAAGTTTTCATATAATCAATAGATCCACCGCATTTTCACTTACATACATTGATATAATATAACGCGAGTGTAAGTGACTTAAGTGTGTGCTTCCCGCTAAGTTGGGCACCCAACTATTATTTATTTAGTAAAGTCCAAGAACATTAATTCTTACAAACTAATGGAAAATTAGGATGCATATTAGAATTCTAAAATAATTAAGTTACAATTACATGAGTAGAAAACTTAAACTAAACAAGAAAAAACGTTAACTTCGGTTGCACCAAAGCTAAATACCCTTCACAGGTGTATTTCTGTTAGTAAGTATGTGCCCAGTTTGTATGGAAGCTATATGCTTTAGTAACCCGTTCTGAACAAGTTTTTTAGAGATTACATTGTTGCCGTAGAAAATAATACATGTATACCAAATTTCGTGAATATATCTTGTCAAATGTGAAAGTTGTCCATACAAGAACTTGATTCCGATCGTTCAGTTTGTATGGCAGCTATATGTTATAGTGGTCCGATATCGGCCGTTCCGACGAATTAGCAGCTTCTTGAAGAGAAAATGGCGTTTGCAAAATTTCAAAAGGATATCTTTAAAACTGAGGGACTAGTTCGTATATATACAGACAGACAGACGGACAGACAGACAGACGGACATGGCTAAATCGACTCAGCTCAACATACTGATCATTTATATATATACTTGATAGGGTCTCTGAAGCTTCCTTCTGGGTGTTACAAACATCGTGACAAACTTAATATACCCTGTTCAGGGTATAAAAACAGAATTGAGGGTATAATGAGGGTATTATGAAAATCAAGAAGAACTTTCTCGGAAATCGAGTTAAAGTCACGCATAGCACGCTTGAGGGGAGCATATTCAACAACATTAGTACTTTCCTTTTAAATTAAAATGGGGAAATGGATCTGAGACAACGCTGGGGAGTATTGAAGTTAATTTTCCCTAATAAATAGGGACAGTCAATACCTCCGTTAATTACATTGAAGACAAATGAAAGTGAGAGAATGGACCTACGGAAAAAAAAAAAAAAACTAGTTATGCACATATGTATAATTATATGTGTGAGGTACTTACTTATGTATAAATTATAATTTTACTTTCTTCGATTGTAGTGCTAGGCATTTTTCCAATTTTAGTCGCTGATAATCTAATTATGTTGCCAGTTAATGTACTACTAACGGTATTATGACGTGCCGCAATAACTGTCCCATTTCAAGTGTGAGTTCCATTGAACGCCCAATAAATGTAAATATGTATGTTCATTTTTCTGTTGATTTAGCATAAACTTCGGTTTTTTTTCTTCATGCCATTACAAAATATAAGTATGTATGTATGTCTTATCTTATCTATTTATATAAAAATGAATCGTTGAAATGTATGTACGCTCATAACTTTCATACGACTGAACCAAAATTGATAATTCTTTTTTTAAAATGTTCGTTGAGGTTCAGAGATGGCTTCTTCGAATAATAGCCGAAAAACCCCTAAAAACAGTCCTTTTTGATTTCTCATACAAACGAATGAATGTTTGTTCGTTAGTAACGCTAAGAGAACGGCTGAACCAATATTGATGAAATTTTAAGAGGTAGTTCGTTGTGGATCAAGGAAGGTTTAGAAATAAAAATATCTTATACTTTTCATGAAAAGTCAGGAAATTGGATAATTCCAAAAAGTAACTTTTTTCCATAAACATTTTTTTTTTTCAATTTTTGTTTTTCAATATTTTGATTTGCAAATTATTTGAATAGTTCAATTTCAGTCGCTTGCTTTTTTATTCCGGCTATTCAAAAGAAAAATTATTGAAAATTATTCAGTGAAAACTTTACGTGTTTCACTCAAAGAGGTCAATTGCAGATTGAAATTTGTTACGAAGCCACCAAGAGGTCGCCCTAATATTGGTCGGTGTTCTTTTTGCCATCAAAGTATGGCAACCCAACGCAAGGCAAGGCAAAAAGTTCTCCCAAGATTCGGCGACATACGTGCGGAATTATGGACCGCGGTTAATCAGCAAGTGATCGTCACGATGTCACAGGACGACCTTTCAAACAACAGTTACGATGTTTGATTGTCTTTATCTTGAAGCAACGTATATGTGGTGCTGATGGATGCTATTTGTACTCTGTTGAGTGGCAAAATAAAGGTTTTCCGCACGCACACATTCTTTGGATGATGGTTACACCAGATCAAATTGATGAAATCATTTCTCCGGAAATTCCTGATGTGGAGAAAGATCCAGTATTATATGAAGTGGTGGAAACCAATATGGTGCATCGGCGTCGCTCACCGGATAACAAAATATTCAGCATTCAACTTAGAAAAGTGAATATCGAAGTTAACAACACATGGATCGTACTATATTCACCATTATTGTCTAATTCATATTCAAAACTCATATCAGTGTTTAGTATTGCAGTTTGGTGAAATCGATAAAATACGTTTGAAAGTATGTCACCAAAGGAAGCAACATGGCTGTTGTTGGTCTTGAACGATACGGTCGATACGTGAACTGCACTAAACCGCTTTGTAGGATATTTACCTTTGCAATTCATTTACTATTGTGCGTCTCGCAGTTAATTTGGAGAATGGCCAAAGAGTGTATTTCAACCCAGGGTATAGCCAGAGGAAACACCGCCAGCAACAAATTTAATATTTACGAGCTTTTTCTCATCTTCTGTCAGTGATCCGTTTGCGAGAACATTGCTCTATTGGGAAATACCATGATATTATACATACTCGTAGAATGCATCGTTGAAGAAATTGTTGGGCAGAAGGCAAGGCCAACCAGTAGATTGACATCCAGGTGTGTTCTCAACTAATGCCTCCGAACTATTTTACACAATCCGCCCTAAAAACCATGGTATAGAGGAGTAGGGGAAGTCTCATTCACCATAGAAAAAAAGCCATTCACAGTCCTTAAGCTACCCCCCAAGTGTTCGTTCACAATAAAAATGTCATGGCCACCTCCGGTGAATAAGGGTGGCGAGAGGTCAAAACGGGTTGCAGAAAGCGAAAATGCTAAAATATTAAGTTATAAATTTATAGTACTATATTTGTACATGTATAAATACTATTTTCAATTTTTGTTATACAATGAAGTTTAATTGCTGTAATCAAAAGATTTAATTATATCTTCTTGATATAAATAAATATGCTATATATTTTAAAGCATTGTAGTTAACTTATTCATGGACAAATTGAAAATTATTTTTGATAATGAGTGTACCAAAAGAGATAACTAGCGTGGAAAAATTTGGTATTACATATCATAACAATTCGTCTGAACAGTAAAACACAATTTGTTACTGTAAGATAAATCAAGAGATAATTATAATAGCCATGTTTTCTGAATTTTAAGTATACATTTTTGTAACCATAAACTACACACACGTTTTATATGTCAGAATTTATATGCCGGCGATCAGAAACCCTACTCGTTCCCAAAAGGAGTGATTGATTATCCTAACAGATTTACCACATTATTTTTTAGTTCTAAGCTAAGTTTTTAAATAAACAGGATTCTTAAAGAAATTATTTTTTGAATTAGCAATATCTATTCAGTAGTAAAAAGGAGTTTAAATTAGCTTACGCAACACTATTTTGCCATGCTCAATAACAATACTGGCATTACATTTCAAAATATTCAACATGACGGACGGACATTTTAAAAGTAAGTTATTTAAGTTTTGAATATAATTATTACTTTATTATTATTTTCACAGGACAATCCTATCCCGTCCCCGTTCAGATCGATCAACAGGTTAGTATGCTATAAGTTAAATTATAGCCAATTACTAATTGGAACTTTTTTACAGAAGGAAAATGCCTCGCAAATGCGTATTAGGGTGTGAAGACTCGTTACCGCTACACAAATTTCCTGGGGAGCGAGAAATGCCCATGTAAGTAGAATATTTAATTTTATTTTCTTATTTATAAGTATATGTAATCACCAAATGGTACTGCACAATCGACGGATTTAAAAAAGTAATTGTGCAAATTTTTACATTATTCCGTGCTGCGTTTTGGACGTTACCATACATAAGTTGGACATACCAAAATAACTTTTTATTTGTATATCGTCACCTGAAATGCAAAATAACGTAGCAACATTTTCGGAAATTTAAAGTGGCATAAATGAAACACGCAATAAAATAGAACATGAGCGAAAAAAATTTAATATCGGTTAAAACTGGTTTAAATCTGAGTGCAGAACCTGAAAATGTTGAACATATGTAATACTATCTTTGTAATTTGAAGTGGTGAAGCGTAATCAATAAGACACTCAATTTCGAATTTTTTGATCATACGTTATTTTGCATATTGGGTGCATATGTAATAAATAATTTAATACAGTGAAAAATTCATTAACGAATTAAGGTGAACACGATTTATTTTGGGATTGTGAATGCATGCATACTTCCTATCACATTTATAATATTGATTTATAATATTAAATGAAAGATGGATATGAATGTGTGTACTGCAATCCTCGTATTCCGGATTTATTATGAATAATTAATTATAATATTAATTATATAATATTATAAATATTCGGTTTGAATTAATAATTAAATGTTGAAAATATTAAAAAAAAAAAAATAAGTGTATAAATAAACACTTACAGTGACACACACGTCTAACCGGATGCGTGCATTGCCAATGATGACATCGTCCAATCTTATAGTGAACATCTTAAAAATGATACATATGATACATCAAATTAAAGGGAAAATCTTCTCTTTTATTTTTGGAAACTTAAAAATAGTAATAATTTTATTCACTGCGTAAAATTTAGAGAAATAACTCGCAACATACAAAATTCGTTTCACACAACTAACCGGAAAATTATAAGAAGTAACCTTCTACAAGTCACGGTACTTCTGATCGTTGTGGAATTCCACTAGAATAAACACTGAGTCTTCTTTTCTGCATATTAGTAGTTATCGGTAAGTCTGTGAGAAAGCCACACGACAATATGACGCCTCGCGTACTCATACTTGTACCGAAATTCTGAAGCTAATTATTCAGTTACGGGAAGAAGGAAAAACCATTAAAGATATTTCGGAGATTGTGAAAAGGAGTACTTCAACTATCTTCGATATCATAAAAAAGTTTGAGAAGGAAAATAGTATCAATAATAATAGTGGAGCTGATCAAGGAAAGAAGCTAACACAAGCCGAAGAAAAGTTTATTCTCAAAATTGTTGAAAAAAATCCCTTTTCCTCGGAGGAAAATGTAAGAAACATATTGGATAATGAAAAAGGGAAGAAGGTTTCAGTCGAAACACTTCGCGGCACACTTAGAAGCTTCGATTTACATGGTAGAGCAGTTTTAAAAAAGGCGTACATATTCGAAAAAAATAAAAAGAAAAGGCTAGAATTAGCAAAATTGCATTTGAAAAGGCCTCATAAATTTTGGCAAATGGAAAATGGCATAATTTTGATTTAGTAATCTTAAAACAGTATTATTACTGCTTTTTTAAGGTTCTTTTCACACACGATATCAGGCTTAACTTGCAGGGATCAGATGGCTGAAGTTTTTTATGGCGGCGTCCCAACGAAGCTTACTTGCCAAAACATACTAGGGCAACACTTAAGCACGGTGGTGGGTCAGTAATGGTTTGATGATGTTTATCGGCTAAAGAAACGGGCAACCCTCATTTTGGGCAAGGTATTATGGATCGTTTCCAATATATCGACATTCTAAAGGCACATTTAAAGCTGTTATATGTCACATTGGGAATTAAAGGCAATTTTATATTTTACCAAGACAACGATCCGAAGCACAAATCGGAGATTGCTCATACTTGGTTAGTATACAATTGCCCTCATGTACTGGGTATACCTGCCCAATCCCCAGATCTGAACGTTATTAAGCACACATGGCAAGAAGTCAGTCGAAAAGTATACCAAAGGCAGTATTCCAATGTTGCTGGGCTCAAAACGGTTATTTTGGAGGCTTGGAAGGCAATACCACCAGAATTTTTTCGAAAACTTGTCGCCTCTATACCAAGGCGACTAGAAGCAGTTTTATATGCAAAAAGATATGATACGAAATATATGTAATCATTAGCTTTTTAAAAAATCCGGTTATTTGTGTGGAACGAATTTTTTATGTTGTCAGTTATTTCTCTGAATTTTACGCAGTGAATAAATTTATTACTATTTTTAAGTTTCCAAAAATAAAATAGAAGATTTTTCCTTTAATTTGATGTATCATATGTAATATTCTTAAGATTTTTACTTTGTGATTGGATGGTGCCATCATTGGCAATGCACGCATCCGGTTAGACGTGTGAGTCACTGTATAAGCCTCAGGCTTTAAGGGGCACATCTTGAGTGACCATAAAAAATATCTACACCATCTAATTTAGAATTAAACAAAAAGTAATTGCATATTTCGCAGATAACAAAAATTTCAATTTGAAGCACAAATAATATAATACACACTATGAGTAATAAATATAATATAAAACTGCTGTGGTCAAATATTAATTAATATATTGTAACTATGTATATTTGATTTCATAATTTTTCAGCCAAAATTAAGCCGACCGACCGTTATTTATTTTTGCTTTTTAGGCGGAGGAAATGTATGCACCTTCTTGGTGTATCCGATTTAACTAATAAAAATTTGTATGCCTGCGATAGGCATATCTCGCTCCACCACCAAAATAGGTTAAGACTATCGAAAGGGACAGTCCCCGATAAAAATTTGTTAATGCCAACAGTGGCGATAGTTTCGGACTATGGTAGTTTAGTTAAAGGTAGTTTTTGCGAACCTGACGAACAGGACAATGTAAATACTTCAGGTTCTATAGAGTCTATTTCCACCACTTTCGGTGACGAGGTAGGAGACTGTACTTCGTGTTCATATGAAGTGCATGAGAAGGTGTCCCTTCGCTACAATATATTTGAGGAATAACCATATTCCTCACCTTTAGGAAGTTTAGGTAATAGGGCGATAAATAGCAAAACGCAAACAGATGTTTACCTAAGTGAAAGGACACCCAGGAAAAGAAAACTTGTAAGCGAAATAGTTAGCTTAAAAAAAAAAAGAAATATTAATTTAGAAAATGAGGTGCAAGAATTAAAAAAACAATTAGAAGAGAAGGAAAGAGAAATTGAGGCCCTAAAAAGAAACAGTTTGTCTTTTGAAAATAGTGAGAATAAGCAAATTGTTGAGCTATGTATGTAGCAAATTGCCTCCACATATTGCTGCATGTGTGAGGAATAGTTTATCTAATAATAACCGTAATCTTCACGGCAATAGATACGATAGGGAATTAAAAACCATAGCTCTGGGGGTTCATTTCTTGTCACCTCTAGCATAGAAATATTAACTGCCTTATTTTAATTGGCCATCACTAAGAACTTTGTCGAAATTTATTCAAAGCTGGCCATGAAGTCCTGGTTGCACGTATAGCAGCATAAAAACTCTGGAACTTCGAAGCCGTGGCTTAACTAGTGACCAGAAATACGTGTCAATTTGCTGCGATGAAATGTCTTTGAAAACGCATTTGCAGTATGATAGGTATAGGGATTTAATTGTAGGTCTGGAGGATTATGGTGATGAAAATCGTACCTCCAGAATTGCTTCAAGTGTTTTAACACTTATGGTTCAAGGCATAGGTGGGGAGCCTTGGTCTCAACCACTTGCGTATTTTTTTGTGCATAAATCATGCAAAGGAGATGTCTTAAAACAATGCGTATTCGAAGTTGTGACACAACTTCAGGGGATAGGTCTTCACCCCTGCCATTTTCTGTGTGACCAAGGTCAAATTTTGTGCATTTTGCCCGGGTTGTAGGAGTGACAGAAGATAGGCCATTTTTTATAGTGAATGGAGAAGAAATCGTATTTTTTTACGATTCTCCACATCTTCTAAAAAGTGTGCGAAATTGTTTGCAAAATAGCAAGAACGTAGTTAGTTTCAATGGACGTCTTGTGAAATGGAGTGATATAATTCACTTCCATTAGCAAGACGCTCAACAAAGTATTAGGTGTGCGCCTAAGATAACTTCGGCTCATCTTAGGCCATCAACTTTTGAAAAAATGAGTGTGCATTTAGCTACACAGGTTTTCAGCAACACGGTTGCTAGTGCAATGTTCGCATTATATAGCTCCGGGAAATTGAATATTTCTAAGTCTCCAACTTTCCTTAATACCGTCGAATTTGTTCTTTTTTTTGATAAAATATTTAATATATTTAATAGTAGTAGGCTTGGAACCCTACAAAAATTTAATGATCCTTTTTTCAGTAGTACGGAACAAACTAACTTTCTCTTAGAAACCGAGAATGAGAGAACTACTCCGTACATGTTCTCATGTCTTTTCCGAAAATCCTGGGGCCTTAGGACTGTTAATTATGTGACTAAGGGAAATTGCGAACCTCTGCCTAGGGAAGAAAGGGAAGCTTTGAGTTCTAGCGCCCTTCAAAGCGTCTGCAACGGCGTTTTGATTAATGATTTTTCTTGGCAAACTTTGAAAGAACCACTTCAAAATATTGAAATCGCGGAAATTGATTTAAGCGAAAGATTTTTCTTGAAACAATTTTCATTTGTTTATTTTTGCGGCTATATGTATTCAAAGTTTTTAAAACTTCATAATTGTTTGAGTCCGATTCCTCATTTGGAAGAAAAAACTGATTCTCGTTTTCTTTTTTCTATGGAAAAAGAATATAACGACTGCAGTCTGGTTAAACCACCTGCAGACTTTATAAACTTCCTCGAACAATTAGAGGAAATATTTTGCGAGAATTTTGATTCCTGCTGTCATGTCCGTGGGTTTTCAAAATGTTTATTTGAAAAAAAATGGGACACATAGAGCCGTTTTATTGCTGTGCTAATTCTCAGCCAGGCGTTCTTAAATGCCTTTCCATTAGGATAAGAACGTACTTTTCAATAAAAATTTTTAATAAACAGATGAGCACAACTGCTTTCAAGCATGTGAAACTTTTATGTGTTGCACACATGTAAAATTTGTCTGAAGTCCTTTGTTGAGGTGTTTGTCTGGAAAAAATCTTCATTGGCTGTCCGAGTTCTAAATTATTAACATAATTTAATTTTGATATTTTGAAGTGCTCAATTAAATATTACGATAGGAATGCACACTCGTATATTCTTGCTTTTAGTCACATTCCGCATTTTTTGTTCATAGACACAAAAATATGTAAAAAAAAAAAAGAAACTATAAATGAAATCTACTGAAATTAAACATTTAGTTACAATTTACTTTTTATTTGGGCTTATAATTATAAATTCGGTAGAAAAAGGGTCCGCCAGTTTTGCTGTTCACAAAGTAAAACTAAATGGAGTTTTTTTATTTCGTGTTATACACATATTTAATAACACTCAATAACGAAATAAATGGGTCTGTCTTTTTTTTTCTTGTATTTCCCGCCTCCATAAAAATTCTACTATTACATCAGCAAAGTTTGCCGGATTATTATAATTATCCTTATAAAAAAATCTCTTCACTACACGCCAATGAGATTCGATTCTTTGGGTGTGTGTGCCATCCTCGGCGATGAATGGATTGCCAGGGTCACTATGGTTAACTTTTTCATGGATGTAACCATACTCAGGGAGGCATGCTAACGAATAAGAGGGATGAGGACCTCAGCGGAACGTACATTGTCAGGGCATACCTCCAGTCTGAGGTCCTCACTGCCATCCTCTATCCTTCCCAGCACCCAATGCCCTTCTACGCGTCTTCCTGAAGAAAAGAAAAGTATTTGAATAAACACAATTGCATTATACATATATACTAAATTATTATTATTACCTTTGTTGTATTTGCGTTTCCCGAATTTACTTTCGTCAATCTGCACTACCTTACCTGGACCACCAATCTTGCCTTTGACTTCTTGGTGGTCTAACTGAAATATAACTACCGCTTCCCTGCAGTAGCTATACCAGTCGGAGATAGTCCTAGATGACAATTTTTTTCCAACGCTCGCATAATTCTCCCTATAAATACCTTCCCGCGTAAAGCAGTGGGCAAAGCAATGAGGTAAAACACGTGGAAAAGCTTAATTTGACGCCTTCAAACCACGTGCCCACTGCCCTTGAAATAAGAGACTTTGTCTTAAAATTGCCCCTAGAGCATTTAAAGTACCCTACTGGGTGGCGTTTGCGCAATCCCATTTGGGGTTTGTGAACGGCACAAAGCCGGCTTTTTGGCAACAGACCGTATACCTCGGCAAATGATACACACAATTCATGTGAGCCCAAGTATTTGTCCACTTGCACCATATTCCACTGCTGTATCATGGTAGCATCACGACACATTACTAGTGCAGCGCTCGTGGATGGAATATCATCATCATTGAAAAAAAAATAGATATTATTTTATATAATACTGTTTTCAAAGAAAATTTCAAAGCTCCCTGAAAAGCGGCGCAGGCGAAAAATTTCCGTTGCATGGACGTAATATATTGCCCACTTTTCAGAGAGCTAAATAACGTATTATATTTACCTGATTGGTTATTTGACATCATTATAAAATTTGAAAGCAGTTATTTTATTTAATTACATATGTATATAATATTAAAAATTTCCGATTGCAAAAACACACCGGTTTTAATTATGGCACGCGAATATAGTGTAATAAAAATTTGAATTAAATTGAAATCAATATACCGTTAATACAGAAGTAACCCAACCAACATTTTTTTTTATAATACTAACGTATTACTCCATTATTAAAATATTAGGTTGTCAAAAAAGCCTTGCGGTATTTTTATTGAATAATTTATTGAAATGGTTTATAACGGTTTGATGACTCATGCCCAGCTCTTGACCGATGCTACGGCTGCTACTATGCCGGTCTCTTTCGACCAATTCAGCGATTTTATCGCACTTTTCGACGACAGGCCTTCCGGAGCGTGGCGCATCTTCGACCACCTCTACACCAGAACGAAAACGATGAAACCATCGTTGTGCGGAGGAAATGGAAACTGTATCGAGTCCATAAACTGCACAAATTTTATTGGCGGCTTGATAAGCATTTTTGCCTTTATCGTAGTAGTACTGTAAAATATGCCGTATTTTCTATTTATTTTGCTCCATGTTTGCGACGCTATAACTCACGAACGACTTAAAAGAAACGACAATAAATCAAACAGGTGTTAGCGTGTGAAATGAGCTTTCCAAAAAGGTATAGCATGACCTATGCGACGAATAAATTTAGATCTACGCGCTTCCAGCGCCAACTAGCGAAAATGCCGCAAGACTTTTTTGACGTACACGCGATGTGCAAAGTGCATAATATAAGTGAAAAAGTTATTCCCAATATACAAATTATCACTGTAAACATTGTCAGTTTTTCACCTTTAAATGCAAATATCTTTAAAACTATAAGTCAGCATTTTCGTGATCTGGAGAACGTCACCTTTCCAGTGATACCTATTTTATTCGCAAAACCCGGGGATGCTATTCTAAATCCCAGCCTCATTTGCGATCTCCAGGGCAAACATAATTGTTTCTTGTCTATTGTTAGTTTAGGATCATTTGCGATCTCAAGGGCAGACACAATTGTTTTTTAGCTATTATTCGTTTAGGATCATTTGCGGTCTCAAGGGCAAACAATCCTTTCATTGCATTCATTAAATACTAAGGTACCCGAAATGAACATTTATTACATTATTAATAGAAATGGGTATTTGTAAATACATATCTACGTTTAAGACTAGATTCGTATGCGCTGGCGATATTGAACATAAAAATTTGAAATATGATATCTATGTATATCTTTACAAAAATATCTTATTTATAATTGTGGCCGTTAAGACTGTTCAGAAATCTGCACAAATATTATATTAAAGTTGAAATTAATATAATTTTTTAAATAATAATTTAATGAAAATTATTATTTATTTAATTTTATAATATACAATTTTTACCATTTTTTTTGGAAAACAATGGCTCATATAATACAAAATAATCATGTATACATATGCATGTAACTCAGAGAATACTTTTTTACATTCTCAGTGTGACTTTGTATATTTTTCTACAAAGCATTTCTCTTTATTTCAGGGACCGGAAATAAGAGTTATTTTACAATTTTTAATAAAAGAAATCATACATAAAGGAACATCGTACAAAAGTTTTGATTACACCATCATGATTTTTAAATGAACTATATGCGAAATATTGTATGATTTTTAAATTTTGATTTTTATATATTTAGATCAAAAAAAGGTATTTTTGATTTTTATTTTTTTAGATCAACAAATAAGAATTATTTTTGATTTTTATATTTTTAAATCAATAATAAAAATCAATGCAAAATTTGCGACATAATATGTTTCTTAATCTCTGTTAAGCTTTAAAGTAAAACTAAGGTGTACGGTTATAATAACAAAATGTTATGCCCCTGAACTTGAAATAACGCTATTACTTGTTCTTTCATTTTTGTTCTTGTTATTATAAGCGTACACCTTTTATTATTAGCGTAATCTTATTGTTGTTTTCAATTTGCTAATTTCAATGCATATTGCGTATTACATGATAGCATTCAATCGTGAGGAAGAAGTTGTGATGAGCACTGCTTATTTATGAAACTGAAAAAGTAAAAGTTTGATATACATACCTACATATGTAAGTTCATAATGGGAAGAAAACGAAATGTATTCATACGTGATTTTTATATTATGGAAGGCTCCAATGGAGAATATAAACTTTGTAAAAACAAAATTAGTGCACTCTGTTTAACTAATTTGAAAAGACATTTACAAAAGGACCATAGTGATATATGTACATGTATGATGACAAAAGGGCTAAAATAGAAAGCAGTGAAGCATGCAGAAACGATAAAAAAAATTAAATTTACCGGTGAAATGTCCGTGAATGAAGTTGTTAATTCTTGCATAACTTTGTTAACTAAACAATCAGTGCCCTTGTCACATTTTAATAGTGAGCCATTTAATACATTAACAAACCCAATATTTGATGGTCTACATATACCAAAAATAAACTCAAGAAATAGTTTACACCATTTGAAAGATCAGTGTGATAACTTAAAAAATAATATAAGAAATTTAACAAAAAATATAACACTCTGCTTAAAAATAAACTTGAAATATTCACACTAGCCATGCTTGAATTGAAGCAGAAACATATTGCGCAATATTTAACCACTAAAATTGAAAATGTTCTGAAAAGTTTCAACATAGATAATATCCGAGACAGACATGTAGTAACAATACCATAGTAAAGGTATTATGGTATTCTGTTTACTACTTTGGTGACACACATGGCAATGTAGTAAACTCGAACACTACCTCTGTTTCATAGGCATTAAATATTTCAAAAAATTGTAAACAATAAATATATACGAGCAATGGAGGAAATAAGTTTTATTCTTGCAAATAATGCAAAAATTGTGTATTGTCTACATAAAAACCAAAAGAGGGTAAAGTGTGCGTTAAAAGCTCACCGTAAAATAAAGCGTTAAAATATAGACGGTTCTGGGCATGTGTAAGTCATACAAGACGTTCCCAAACTTTTGAATATAACTCCAAATGTTTCACAGGTAGAAGAATCAAGTTTCTGGGAGAATGATGTTCCAACTTTTAAGAACGATAAGTTCAAAAACACTTTCTGAATCGATCGTTCCACGTTTCAATATTTGGTTGATCAATTGAAGAATTTACAGAGAGCGGACACACGTTGGCGGAATGCTATTTCGTTGGAAAAGCGAATTGGTATCGGGCTTTATTTATTAGCTTCATTAGCAGAGTATAGAATGATGGCAAGCTTATTTGGAATTGGTAGAACAGCAGTAGGAGAAATACATATGTAGTTGTTGAGATGTGTAGGGAAATTTGTACCGTAGTAGCACATGTTTTGCAGCACATGATTATTTTTGTGGGTTCCTCTTAGTTTTTCAATGTTTTGGCCCCAAACTTCAATGAGGGACTTCGTCCCAGAAGTTCCTAAATAAATACACGTTTTTTTCGTATAATTTTCCATGTTTTGTTTTTCGTTATTATTATTTTTGAAGTAATTTTAACGGAATATTTCGAAGAGCTTTTGTGTTAAAGCTTTTAGCAAAGTTTGTTACCTTTTTTTTTAGCTGTGTTTATACAAATACCACAATGAAACATCATAGTATTACACCAGCAAATTACTACATTGCTCGTATGGTATTTTGCTATTATTTGGTGACACTCATGTGGTATTTGTACCATATATGGTATTGTTACTACATGTCTGTCTCAGGTATAAGGCGCAAGTTTATGCAGTAACCTCTGATAACGGCAGGAATATGGTGAAAGCGGTGGAGCTGTTATCATTGCATAGTGATGACGAAGAAAGTGACAGTGAAATAGAAGACAATTACGAAAGTATTGTGTGCCATGTAAAATTCGAAAATATTATTTCTATTAAATGTGTTGCCCACAGATTGCAGTTAGCTGTTAAAGACTTTTTAGATAACTTAAATACAAATGTAGTGAATAAGTCACGGAATTGTGTAAAATATTTGAGAACATATCGGTAAGTTATTTCCTTAAACTTCGCATGTACAAAATGTGTTCTTGTTAAATTTTTCATTCTATTCCAGACATAGTATCAAACGTAGCTAAACCCACAAACCAATATTGGACGTACCAACACGTTGGAGCTCCACTTATAATATGTTGAAGCGACTTTTACACTTAAAAGAATTTTGCTGTGAAAATTTGCCATTATCTGAGCAACTCCAAAGACATGAGTGGGCGGAACTAGAAAAAATTATGCAGGCTCTACAACCAGTAAATACTCTGACGCTGAAACTACAAAAATCTAATTTATTGTTCGGAGATTTTTATGAAAATTGGCTAAAGCTTATTTTTACTCTAAAAGACTTCAATACTGAGATGACCAGACAACTTCTGGATCACATCGAAAAAGGCAAAGTTGCTTGAATGTGACACTATGTATGCAGCCCTACTTTTAGACCCCAGATTTAAGCGTGTGTTGTCAAATGAGAAAATAAATTTGGCCAAAAATCATTTAAAAAAAATTGTGCTCCAGCTAGTAAACGTGGTGAGCTAAGACAATAAATTTAAATTAAATAAATAAATAATAATTTATAATATATTTTTAATGTTTTGTTTGTTATTTTTTTAGTGTTTTTTATTTGTATTGTATTTAAGCAAAACACTGAAACTCAGCGATTTTCTTGCTGGACACTACCTGTTCCAGAAGACTTATTTCTAATAGATGAAAGCTCCGTTGCAAGCTCTCGATCTTTATTAGCTGACGGTTTAAAGTCAATGGAGATGAATTATTCGTCTTCGGATGAAGATGACATTCCTACGTCAATAAATGACAGTCTCCGAAAAGCGTATTTTGAAATAGATAATTATAAAGAAAAACGTTTGGATACTTCTGCTAATTTATTGGAATATTGGGAGAGCAAAAAATTTGCGTATCCATGGCTTTGAAAATTAGCTTTAATTGTTCATTCTGTACCTGCCACTCAAGTATGTGTAGAAAGGTCATTTTCGGCACTCAGATTGATATTGGGAGATTTGAGATATAATTTATCTGAGGAACATGTAGAATCGATTATGATGGTAAAATTGAACACCTGAAAAAACCTCTTAATACTGACTTGAATGGCAGCCAAAATTTATAAGCCTCTCGCAGTAGTAACCATTACTTTTTAAGTGTTACGTAAGCTAAGAATGTTAGAATTTTTTTATTTCGCTATATTAACGTTTTATAGCTGATACATTATCCATGATATTTTCATAATTTTCTATATTTAAATTTTCAGTTTCTTCTTTACCACTACGCCGAAATTTGCTTCTTCTGAGTACTGTTTTAATTAAGGCATTGCTACCGTGAATATATCTACGTAAGAGCGTAAGAGTTTATTGGACGTTTGATAATGGATAAGTCGCATATATTCATATACACTGACGGACAAAAGTTTTGGCACAGTGGGTTTTGGTTTCTTGAATTCTTCATAGATCCGTTAATATAAAAGGAAGGTTGAAATAATGTACTAGTCATTTGCTCATCTTTATACTATCTATCACTGTGCTTAATTTCGTTTATGTAGGTGGTTCTTTTGTTACAATAATTTAAATAAAAAGCGAATATATTTCTGTGGACAAAAGTTTTGGCACAATTAGAGTTCTTGGAAATAATTCCATTGATTTCGCTTAAAAAAGAAAAAAAATTGACAACAACAAGTGACCGCATGATGCTGTACCATATAATAGAAACCGTTAACTATTAAAGTGAAATATAGTCTTGCGTAGCGTGCATTAATTACTACAATTCAGTAAAATGGGTCGGAGGCGAGCAGAAACGACAGCAGAGGAGCGAAAAATTATTTTAAATCTTTATTCCGCCAACAAAAGCTATGCAGAAATTGGTGAAATAATGAAGTTAAGTCGTTTTACCATTCGGAGCATAATCAAGCGTTTTAAAGATGTTCGTTGTCTCCAGAGTTGCGAACGTTCGGGTCGTCCGCGCAAATTTAGTTCCAAAGAGGAGGAACATGTGGTACGTAAAATAAAAAAAAATCCCAAACAGACTTCAACAAAGATTGCTGCTGAACTCAAGGAAGAACTAAATAAACATGTGCATCCGAAAACAGTGCGGCGGGTGCTTATTCGTAACGGGTACAAATCCAGAATAGCTCGAAAAAACCTCTTATCAGAAAGGCTAACAAAAAGAAGCGTTTAGAATTTGCTAAAAAGTATAAAAACAGACCTATGGATTTCTGGGAGAAAGTAATATTCACAGGCGAAAGTAAATTTAACATTTTCCAAAGCGACGGTCGAATACGGGTATGGAGAAAGACAAACACTGAATTTGACAAAAGCAATGTTAGTAATACTGTAAAGCATGGAGATGGAGGAGTCATGGTTTGGGGATGTATGGCGGCGTCAGGCGTTGGGAACTTAGTATTTGTTGATGGAGTAATGGACAAAACTTTATATATGAACATTTTGAAAAAAAACTTGCAAGGAAGTGTAGAAAAGCTGAATCTTGGGAATCAGTTCTATTTTCAGCAAGATAATGATCCCAAACATACAGCTTATGTTGTTCGTATGTGGATCATTCATCACGTTTCCCATGTTGTTGCAACTCCTCCTCAATCACCGGACTTAAATCCGATTGAGCATTTATGGGATGAACCTGGACGAAGGGTTGAAAAGCACAACGTAACAAGTAAAAGCCAATTAAAAGAGGTACTGCAGTATGAATGGACTAACACTGGATCTGAGGTGACAAGAAAATTGGTTCACTCCATGCCAAATCGTTTAAATGACGTTATTAAAATGAAAGGTTTGAATACTCGTTATTAAATTAGCATTTATTTTCATTTTTAAATAAATACTCAAAATGTGCCAAAATTTTTGTCCAATGAATTATATTCGCTTTTTATTTAAATTATTGTAACAAAACAACCACAGATATATCATAAATGAAATTAAGTATCGTGATAGATAACAGAAAGGTGAGTATATTACTAGTACATTATTTGAACCTACCTTTTAAATTTACGGAACTACAGACCACTGAAGGAACCAATATCAGCTGTGCCAAAACTTTTGTCCGTCAGTGTATAAAAATTGGAATGGTGCAGCATATTGTAATACATACGGCATAAATAAATAAATAAAAATTTTGAATTGATTTTTATTATTGATAAAAAACAATAAAAATCAAAAATAACTCTTATTTTTTGATATAAAAAAAATCAAAAATAACTTTTATTTTTGATCTAAATATATAAAAATCAAAAATAGCTCCTTTTTTTAATTTTTTTGATAAAAGTCATAAGAGTTACGGTCCCTGCTTTATTTATTCTCGCATGAATTCAGTCGTTTTACATACATATATTTCTGCCATTGAACGTGCTCAATTCTGCTAAATAGCAGCGAGAATGGTGAATTCCTTGCTACAAATATATCAGCTCTGTTAGCCGTCAAATCAAACATCTTACAGAAATCAGTTTGCACATTTACATAACTCGCGAACCACTTGTCCGATTTTGATGAAACAAATTTAGAAAAAAAATAAAAAAAAAAAAATAAAAAAAAATAAAAAAAAAAATAAAAAAAATATACCTATATACTTATATTTAAATTTTTAGGAAAAAAATCCTTTTTTCCCTTCATACATTCATTTTTAACTTCGAAAGTGTTGCACATATAGGAAAACGGTATAGAAACAGGTTAGAGAAACTGTATTTCTTAATTTTTCCAAATTTGTTCCATCAAAATCGTTCCAGTGGTTCGCGAGTTATGTTAAACTACGTTTTTGCCAAAATGTTACAACTAAGCGAAAAGACATCAAGATATGGAAAAAATTTAAAAGGGCATAAAAAAAACTGACACATATGTACGAACGCCAAACCTTTTGAGAGTTTTACTATACTGACAAGGAATTGCTTGTATGTATTCAATGTATGCCTTTGCGTTTTGCCTTCGGCATTTCCGTATTGACATATTTATAAATGTAATTACATATAGAATGTACATACATAAGTACGTAAGTATTTCTTTGTTTCGTTTTGGCCCAATTTTATATGTTAAGACAAGTGTCAATAATTGCGCCAAAATCAAATAAATATTTACATATTAACCCTAGAACCATAATATGCGTAAATTTTACGCATATACAATTTTCAAATTGTGTTTGCACAAGTGTGCCATGACGTAACGGTACCCAGCGCCGGCAGTGCTTGTAGCAAATAGTTTTATATATGCAGGAATGAGAAAACCCAGCAAATGTGGTCATTTGAAGGTTTGAGAGCAAGTGCAGCACAAGTCTATGCGTAAAATTTACGCATTGTTGGTAAAAAGCGAAAAAATCGAATACGTAAAATTTACGCATTGTTGGTAATAAGTGGAATAACACAGGTCAACAAAAAAAATTTTTTTGTTTGGGTTTCTGTTCTCATGCTTGAATTCTAATTCTTGACATTGAAAAACTCTTAAATATTAATCTTTAGTTCTTTAAGTTTGCTTTGGGCTTATCTACATCGATAAGTATATTTTAATTTATTTCATAAATCAAAGATGGCAGCAATTTGATTAACCAGAAAGTAAACAGTATACGAACACACCACACGCATGATGACACCATACATAATTAACAAAAGGGACCGACGGACGGCGCCCGGCCTCTTTTGTTCTTCATCCGCGCCCGCACACGTTTATAAAAAAAATGTATTTTAATTTTTCTTTACAAAAATTAGTACATAAAATATCACGTGACCCAAAGGACAATGAAAAAAAGTTGCTCCACGGTCTGCATAATTTATCCTTGAAATGTTGATGGATCGGTAAAAATAAAAAAAGCTCTTGTAAAATATAGTTTTCTAATTATAATCTATATTGAAATTGTAGAAAAAATATAAAAATCAGTCATTTCTGCTTAAAAATCGAAAAATTGCTCTAATTTCTACAAAAGCAAACTTTAACTGGAAAAAAATTTTTTTCCTGATTTTTATCATAGGATAAACTAAAATTTAACATGTAGATGTCAGACCCAAAAATCGTGTTGACCGGTGTAATTATTCGCAATAAAAGTATACAACTGTTGTGCAAATTTTATGTAGGCTTGTTTTCACTGACGAAATGGCAGCTGGAAAACCGTGTTTTTCAAAACAAAAATTTGATGATGACGATATAGAGGTTATTCTGCATGATGAAGATTTTAGTGATATCAGTGGAGATGGAGAAGAGGAAAATGAAGATTTCGATAGCGATGATAGTTTGGCCGATATGAGCTATTTTCCTGATCCAATTGATGAAGCAGAGCTAGAAAAAGAACTAGAAGTTGCCTGGTCTGAAAAAAGAAAAACAGCGACAGCATTGGAGGGGAATAAGCAGACAAAAATAAAACGTAAAACTTTAACATTGCCAAATTTGGAACAAGAGTTGGATAACCAACTTGCGGAAATTGGGGAAAATAGTCAAATTTTGGGCAAAAACGGTCACATTTGGAATAATTTTCCAATAAAACGTGAATACGGTAAATGCGCAGCACGAAATATTATATACATTCGGCCAAGTAATAAAATAATAATGAGAGAAGTACACTTTCGTACATCTACACTAAATATTTACAGGACCATCGGGTAACGCCAAAGAAGCCATGGAACTAAGCGATGCATTTAAACTGTTTATTAGTGACGAGATATTGAATATTGTTTTATACCATACAAATGCCGAAATTTCTCAACTAAGAAATAAATATCAATCAAGAAATGCCACGGTTTCAAATGCAAGTCTTATGGAATTGAAAGCCTTGTTGGGTTTGCTGTATTTGTCTGCTGTTTTGAAGAGCAACCATCTATCAACTGATATCTTGTTTGACACTTCTTATTCGGGCGATCGATATAGAGCGACAATGAGTAGACATAGATTCGAGTTTCTTCTAAACTCACTTCGTTTCGACGATATGACTACAAGAGAAGAGCGGAAGAAAAAGTCTTCATTTGCGCCAATTTCTGAAATTTGGGATATTTTTGTTGATAGTTGTACAAAGAATTTTAAGCCTGGTTCCTATGTAACTGAAGAACTCACACAACCGTGGCAAGAGGAACGATTGCTAAATGCACGGTTGCCTACAAAATTAAAAGAAAAAATAAATGAAATAATAAAAACTAACAACCCAATAGGTTCAATAGTTAGTCAAAAAGCTTCTCCGCAAAAGGTGAAAAGGAAATACTGCACATTTTGCCACTACACAAAAAGACAATTTACTACAACATATTGCTCTGTAAAAAAAATTTCACTTTGAACAAAATATTAAAATTTCATTGAAGTGAAAGGTATTAGTATGGCCACAACGATATTGCGTACATGCAAAATGGACAGCTGTGTTGTCTTGTGTACATGCCGGCCATGCTGCACTAAATACGTTTTTGGGGAGTTGAATTGTTGCATATTTTTTGGCGCAGGCTTTGAGGAAATAACCCGTAAGAAAAAGACTGTAAGATCGCTAGTTATAGCCTACCTTTAGGTTTTGCAAAATAATTAGGCATGAAAATCTGTAACATTATTGTGTATGCAAATTAGTTTTGAGTGAAGTGCGGAACACATAGAGCGCGACAGACTGCAAACTACATCCGCCAAATATTAAAATACAGACGTTCTTATGGACACTGTTATTTTGACAGCTGCACGACTACACGACTGCAGGCCGACAGTTGTCACTCCCGCTAACTTGAATATTTCCTATATTTGCCAACGACAGTGGGACGACAGTAGAATGGAATATAGAAAGAGGAGGTAGAGTAGTGATGTCACTAATATGTGAAATGTAAAATTATTCATAGCTCTAACAAACTTGACGTTTAAAACAAAAAAATATTTACCAATTTTTATTTAGATATAATTTGAATTATTTTTTTATTTTACGTAATTCATTATTTCTTAAAATACTAAATTTTCTTAATACTTATCTGTACTTAAATAACAACTAATCAGCGAAATTTGAGAGAAAAATCAGGACAACCTACATAAAATAAAATTAACCCTTATGTTAATAACCGGGTACCCCGGTACCCACCGCGGTGTATTTGTGTGAATAGCTTAAAAAAAAAATCAATATTTCATTTTAAGCTCTCAGGTCGTCGTTTTTTAACTTAACAGAAAGCTATTTGTAAGTTCATTTAATTGATTTATTTTTTATTTTTTTTTAAATAAGCTTAAACTTTAGCCATCGCTCTATTAGCAACCGGGTACCCGGGTACCCACAGTAGAAAGCATAGAAAATAAATTGTATATAATTTCTATTAATGCATGCAACTAAATTTTATTAAAAAAATAAAGAAATATTACACTTTTTTTTATAATTAATGACATTGAACACATTGTACACGATTAACTGAGTGCTCGTCACAAACAGGTTGGTGACAATCGGCACAGGCCTTCCGTGTCTTTCGCCGTCTTTTTATTGGCAAAACATTGCAGATATGACAAGATCCTGTTCCTTTTTTCCTTCCGGTTCTATCTTTTGGAGTCTCTGGACCAGGATTTATCACGACTGTTTCTGTCAGTGTATGGCCTAATACACTTTCAACGGCAATTTTGTGGAGAAGTGGCGCATTACTTGTGGATTCGCCATGCGATGTTCAATCATCGGCACTGCTAGTTCTTCACTTAGTTTGCGCATAAATTGACGACGTTCTGTCGTTTTTTTTGACAATCATTTTATTATTTTCATAATAAATTATATATGCCGCAAGTGAAGAAATATCTAGCATGTTGAAGAAGAGAGCCATTGGCCATCTCGAAGGTCGTCGTTGACTAGTGTATCTCCGCACCATTTGGTCCATTGTGTCAACTCCAACTTTATATTTATTATAAAAATTTATTATTTCTGGTTTTTGTTTAGCGTCATCACCAATTGATATATCTGAATGCATTGTTGATATCAGAATGACAGCTTTATTTTTTGTAGGAACACATGGTAACCTTTTCGTGAAACCCAAAAACTGTCGAATACTGCTCCCGTGTTTTATTCCCTCCCATAACACTAGGGATGTAAGGTTTATTCTTTTTTAGCGTGCCAACAATGGTAATATTCCACGACAACAAATGTTTAGCAACTGGTACAGTAGTAAAGAAGTTATCCATGCAGATGTTTCTACCACTACATTGGTACGGAGCCCCCAATTCTTTCACTACTCTTTCACCCTGATAGTTTTCTCGAGTATTGTGCGTTTTACCAGTGTACATGATCCCTTGCAAAGGATATTCTTTTTCTGCATCACAAATTTTCGTAGGTAAAAATTTGTTTGAAAGTCTCGCTAATTGACAACGTTTCCGTACTGCGATGAGGACCAATATTTTACTACTTTCAGGATCAGCTGTTTCTACTACATTGTCGTCATCATCACACTCGCTACTTTCAAATTCTTCTTCTTCCACTGCTTACTTCTCTTCAGCGATTTCTTCTGTATCTTCAGAATCTTCTGGATCGTTACGCACTAAATTACCTCGTTGATTTTGATGTCTACCTCTATTTGCTGGAATCCAGTCTTCGTCATCGCTGTCAGAAACCCTACTCGAATCACTGTCGTGTTCTCCAAGTATTTTCCTCAAGTACTCATTC
Source organism: Bactrocera zonata (assembly GCA_037783105.1). Lineage (NCBI taxonomy): Eukaryota > Metazoa > Arthropoda > Insecta > Diptera > Tephritidae > Bactrocera > Bactrocera zonata. The sequence continues at coordinate 167,676 of JBAWJQ010001134.1, read as the reverse complement.
CTTTCGGTTGCACTTAACCTAATAAATTAAATATTATGTGATATACGTCGTACATAATTATATAACACAAAATTCTAATTAAAATATTTATCAATGTTAAATATATGTAACGTTTACTTACCGAGCATAATCAGCTCTCGATAATTGTTCCATAGCTTTATATTTCACTGTCAAGAGAACACCAAATGAAACACGTCTGATCCCACCAAAAATCTGTTACGTACTAAAAACTGCTCGAATCTAGTGCGCGAAAGAAAACACAGAAATAACCATGAGCTTTGCCGGCATCTTCTCGGCTCCGAACAATAAAAAACGGCCTGTGGTAACCCAAAAAGGTTTCAGATATCATTCACGATTCTTTAAATTGTCACCGACTAATAATATTTGAAGAACAAAATTTTATAGAAAGTTTTTAGAAAACATTTTTTTAAATAAAACAAACAAAATTTTTAATACTCATATCGTGGGTAGCCCGGTACCCGGTTGCTAAACGACGTTGGTAAAGTTGGTTACTAACATAAGGGTTAAGCACAATTTTTTTTTGCAAATTGTATCGATTCTACATTATCCGAAGGAACTTCGTTCCTGCCTGGTGTCCCACGACAGCGCATTTCTTGTTTTAAATTTTTTTTCAAAATGGCGGTCCTGAAAATGGCTGCTGAAACTCATCCGACTCGTAGATGGATGACATCATTTCTTGGAAAAGAATTATCTGAAAGCAAAAAACAAAACGATTTCATGTTCTGTATCGAACCAGAATGAAACATTTTCAATGAAAAAGAAAATGGCAGAATTTTGAATTTTCTTAACTTTTTTTTCACTTTTAATTGTTTATAATGTTTTAAATACTAAAGGATGTTTCTTGTTCTGCTTCAGGCCATAGCCAGACATCTAAAGAGTAAAATGCAGTTTTCAAATGAGAGTATCATCCATACGAAAAAACGTGGTTCGGAGAATAATCAGTTAAAACCAAAGGCACGAAGTAGCTGCCGCTACCAAAGGCGTTCGAGCGGCCGGCTTTTATACCTGCTTCTCGGTCTTGCTGACCTTCGGGGCTAATTCTATACTATTTCTATGAGTATACAGTAGCAACTTATGAAAAAAAATTTCGTATTTTTCAAAATTGCTTAGAGGAATCTGGCCTTAAGCAAAAGTCTTCTTCTTACATGTTCTTTGTATACATACATATGTATATCATATGTAAATAAGTATTGAGCTTTACTCTCAAATGATCTTCTTTCTCCTACTAATATATTGGGCAAATTAATAATTGCGCCAATTTTCATAAAGTTTGAGATTTTCTGAAGTGCGGATGGAATTTTTTCAATCGGGTTATTTTTAAAAATTGTAATAAAATGCCGAAAATTCGAAAGTGTCGCGTGCGCGGTTGTGAAAGTACCAACGGTCGGGTACTACGACTATTTAGTTTCACAAATGAATGGAAGCTGGCTGAAAAGTGGAAGGAGAACCTAAAAATTTATCCCATTGACCACTTTCCAGCCACCAAGTCATAAATTTGTGAGAAACATTTTGAAAAAGAGGCAATTGGTCCAAAAGCTTAAAACTAATGCTGTACCGACATTACATATGGGTAAGTGCAGTTCAGTTTTTCATCAGTTTTTATCTTGTGGGTGTTTATTTAAGTGCGTGTGTGTGTTTTGGTAATTTGCCCAGCCAGCATTTACACACCTTTACAAAAGACATCAAAGCAAGGGGTTTATAATCGAGAAGCACCCAAGTGGCAGTGGCAAAAAAATATAATAATCGTTTGGTAACAAGGAATCTAAATTATTTTGTGCTTCAGGAGTGTTGCGGGTGCACATACAAGTAAAGTCATTCTCTGGTGCGTGTGTGTGTGTTTAGTTTAATTGCCTGTGGGTGCATATAATCTTTAATATTCTTACATATACATATACTTATATTGAAATTTAGTATTAATTATACGTACATATTTTATATTTATTTAAAATTTTTTTAGATGTTGCCCCAACCCAATTATTTCAACCGATGCGCCCGAACAAAAGTTGCTGCGTTAGCAACTGCGGCGGTGGAGCAAAACTTTTTACGTTTCCTAAAACGGAACTTGCTAGAAATAATTGGGTAAAGGGCTGCAATCTGCAGTTACCACTGAAAAAAAAATTTATATATGTACTTAAATTGTATGTGAAAGAAATTTTCACAAAAAAGATACATACATACACTGCCGGACATAATTATTCACACATCACTGATTTTACCACAAAAACGGTTGTATCTTTTAAATAATAAAAACTAGGTTATAGTTTTGTTCTAAGAAAATCTTTATTCATATCCCTGGTATATAAAAATAACATTAATTTTAAAAATTAACTTTCCATTTTAAATAAATCTGCAAAAATTGCATATTACTTCATTTATGTGAGGGACAAAATTATTCACACACTTTAGTTTAACAAGAAAACTTATAATATAATAAAAAAATTAATACCATTTTGTTTCAATACATTCTTAAGTCTATTTTGCATAGAGTGAACTAATTTTTTTGAGTTCATCCCACAAATGTTCTATGGGATTTAGGTCTGGAGACTGTGTAGGAGTCGGAAGAATATGAGGCACATTGTATATGATCCACATACGCACGTCATGCGCAGTATGTTTGGGGTCATTGTCCTGTTGGAAATAAAAGTGATCCCCAAGGTTTAGCTTTCACGCGCTTTCTTTTAAGTTAATCTTTAGTATATTCAAATAAACTTTTTTATCCATTATTTCTTTAATGAATACGAGATTTTCAACACCCGCCGCTGACATACAACCCCATACCATGGCCCCTCCACCCCCGTGTTTTACTGTACTTATCGTATTACTTTTCTCAAGTTCAGTATTGGGTTTTCTCCAGACCCGTATTCTGCCATCTGACTGAAAAATATTGAATTTACTTTCATCGCTAAATAGGATGTTGCTCCAGAACTCAGATGGTTTATCTTTGTATGCTTTTGCGAAGTCCACCCTCTTTTTTTTTATTAACCTTGCTGGCGAGAGGCTTTTTCCGCGCTATACGTGAACTGTAGCCAGCACGATGCAAGGTCCTGTACTGTTTTTGCGTGAATATGTTTCCCAATTTCCTCACGAACTTCTGCTGCCACCTGCGTAGAGGTAATTTTGGGATTCTTTTTAATTTTTCTTACAATCTGCCGTTCTTCAGCGTTGGTCAGCATTCGGGGTCTGCCGGTATGAGCCCGACTCTGAAGGTCTTCTTCTCCTTTAAAGCGCTTTATGATGCTGTAAATCGTATATCTGCTTCTATTTACAAGTTTACCAATTTCAGCACTTGACTTATTTTGTTTATGTAAATTTAAAATAATTTTTCTTTCCTCGACGGTAGTTCCTTTTAATTTACGACCCATTTTCAATATCTACAACTTACTTGCACAAATAACAATACCGAATGTCGGAAATTCAATGTAAAATAACAAATTTCAAGTGTAGCGTTCATAGCGGTACTTCTCCAAATGCTTCCGTTAGACTTTATTGCTAAATTTTTTTATTTAAATGATATGACTTTGAGTTGTGTGAATAATTTTGTCCCTCACATAAACGAAGTAAAATGCAATTTTTGCAGATTTATTTAAAATGGAAAGTTAATTTTTAAAATTAATGTTATTTTTAAATACCAGAGATATGAATAAAGATTTTCTTAGAACGAAACTATAACCTAGTTTTTATTATTTAAAAGATACAACCGTTTTTGTGGTAAACTCAGTGATGTGTGAATAATTATGTCCGCCAGTGTATGTTCATATGTATATCGTCAAGGCGCATTTTAAATGAAGCTCTTCCTGTGCTAAATTTAAAATTTGAAGCTGACGAAACTAGTCAGCAATCATCGCAGTGGGGTTTGCTGCCGGTTGTAGAAACATATAATGTTTTAAAAAGCGAGTATACACCACCTAATGATATGTCATTTAAAGAGATTGGAAATCCAAATCCAAAATCCATTGTGTTCAGCACTTCACGCTCGAGTAGCTAGGGGTTTTCAAAGCAATTCTTTGAATTAATTAAAAAAAAAAAAATAAAGAGCTAAAAAAAAAGTTTTCCTGTTGACAAAAAAATGTAAAGCTCTGGAAAAAAACGTCATAATAACAGGCGATGCAAAGGAAGAAAAAAAAAACTCCTACGATGAAAAGGAGAAAGCAATGGCTTTAAACATCAATTATACATTCATATGTATGTCCGCTAAGGCCTATAATTATGTACATATGTATATGCGTGATGATTTGGGGTTTGCATAGCCACACAAAAAATCGGTATGTCTGCCCTGGTATTGACGAGAAAGTATTGAACAATTCAAAACAAAAATTGTCCATGAAATGAATGAAAACAGAAGAACGCATATGCCAATTAATTTTCGACGAAGTCTCAATCAAAAAAGATCTGACGTATAACAAAGTATGAGATGTGATTGATGGCTTCGCTGATAATGGAGAAGGTCACCGGGAAAGCGTGGTCGGCAATAAGTGCTGCTTTTTCATGTTAAAAGGCTTAGTCGCCAAATGGAAATGGGTGATTTCCTATTATGTGGCAAAAGATAGCGTTAAAAATGCGAATTGGTTAAATTTGCTCAAGACCAATATAAATGCCTTGGAAGAAATCGGGCTTAAAATCAAGTCAATAGTGTACGACCAAGGTACACAAAATGCCAAATTGAGGCAACTAAAAGGCGCTACGACAGGAAAGCCATATTTCTTTCATAATAAGTCACATAAGTAAGTATACACCAGCTCTGTCTTTACAAATTGTTGGAATTACCGCATTTCTCCAATATATATTCAAAAAAAGAATTTCCAGGAATTTGCTTATTGGTATGCGCTTTTATAAGCACACAAATTTAACTGTTAATTTTAAGACCCGTTAGGCACGCTTGGCTTTGTTGGTGATGAGAATGAAATTGACATCACAAAAGTTAGTGTAGAATATATAGGTTAATTCCTAAGTCTAATTCGCAGCCGGTTTAGAGGAACTGAATAAAGTTAGCACAGCAGCACGTCTTATTAACTTGAACATTTATTTGCGAATGACAATTGATACAAAAGGAATTCATAAATATAGCTGAGAGAGTTGGCGTCAGTTTAAAGTACAGTTATAAGAAATATATATATAGCTCTCTTTAATACAGTAGTGGCCAATATATTACAACACTCCTTCTCTATATATAATATTTCATTTAATTAATTTAATATAAACCCATATCATTTCGAAATTTACAATGTTTAGTTTTTTGCAAGTTCTTTGTAAAGATATCTGAAAACATTTCTTCTGTACAAATATAATTCAAATTAATTTCATTGTTCTTATACATATCTCGAACATGATGATACTTTAAATCAATATGTTTACTTCTAGCATGGTAAACTGGATTCTTAACTAAATGCATAGCACCCTGATTATCGCTATTGATAACAGTAGGCTCAATGACTCGAAAGCCCATTTCATTTGTTAATTTTCGAACGTAGGCCGCTTCTTTTGCGGCTGTTGACAAAGCAATATATTCTGCTTCTGTGCTGCTTAGCGCTACAACACTTTGCTTCTTTGATTCCCACGAAAAAACGCTGCCTGCTGCTATAAATGCACTGCCGGTGTATGACTTTCTGTCGCCTGCATCGGAACCCCAATCGGCATCAACATAGCACTTAATTGCTTCACCCGTCCACTTGTAGTGGAGTTTCAAACCGATTGTCCCTTTTAGATAACGCAAAATATGTTTTGCACCAGCCTCGTGCTCAGAATGCGGTTCTATATTCCGCTGTGATAACTTACATACAGAGTGCAGGATGTCTGGTCTGGTGGATACAGCCAGGTACATTAAACTTCCGATCAATGACTGGTAATTGTTTGAATTTACGCGCCTGCAGTCTGAACTATTACAGCTGACTTGAAAACCAGCAACCAACGGAGTAACTGCAGCCTTGCAACCTTGCATCTTATACTGAGACAGCAGTTCAGTGATGTACTTTTTCTGACATATCGTGATCGCTCCTGTCTCACCTTCGCGCTCAATTTCCATGCCAAGGAAATACCTGAGCGGACCGCCATCCACTACGTCAAACACGCTAGAAATTTGCTCTTTAATCGTAACAACATCATTCAGCTTCGAGCAACCTATAATTAAATCATCAACATAGACCATGATTATATTATAGTTACCATTAACATTTCTTGTGTAAACACAAGGGTCACTGATGCACGGTGTAAACCCGAATGACCTCAGAACTTCATCAAGCTTCATATTCCACTCACGGCCGCTTTGTTTTAGACCATACAGGGCTTTATTTAATTTTAAAACCCGCTGTGGAAACTTCTTATCTACAAAGCCTTCAGGTTGCTTCATGTAGACTACTTCGTGCAAATCACTATTTAAATACGCCGTTGATACGTCCATTTGATGCAAATGTAGCTTATACTCGCATGCTAGTGCTAACAACATACGCACTGTCGCATACCTTACAACTGGAGAAAACGTTTCGTTGAAATTTACACCATACTGTTGACTACAACCTTTCGCCACTAAACGACTCTTGAATCGCTCAACACTACCATCTGCGTTCCGCTTGATATTGAAAACCCATTTGCAATTGATTGCCTTCTCGCTTGATGGTAACTCTACTAATGACCAAGTTTTGTTCTTGACCAATGCATCGTACTCCTTCTGCATAGATGCCCGCCAATGTTTCGCGTAGTCATCATTAAGCGCCTCATTCACTGATTGTGGGATCTTGACGTCGATGTTTTTGGTGAAATTCAATGCATGTCGCTCTTTTCGAGGACGGCCACGATTACCACTGCGAACTACTCTAGGTCTACCTCGACCATACGTTATCGACTCCTTATTGCTGCTTACTTCAACGTTATCTTCGCTTTGCTCATCCTCGCCGATTTCATTACTACTGCTCGCTTCGTCTGCATCTGGCAAAATTTCCCCAACATCAAACTCAACAATGTCATGACTGTTTTCATTACTGCCTATATATTTATCTTCTAAAAATATAACGTCTCTGCTCACTATCACCTTACGTGTATCTGGATCCATCAATCTATACGCTTTAGCCGTATCTGAATAACCAACCATTATCATTTCTTTTCCCTTTGCACGAAACTTTTTTGAAATTGTTTTATTTAAGGCTATCGCCAGCGAACCAAATACTTTTAAATGTGCAACACTTGGTTTCTTACCAACAAACTCTTCATATGGCGTTTTATCGATGAGTGTTTTTGTTGCAGCTCTATTGCGGAGATATGCTGCTGTTGACACTGCCTCTGCCCAAAAAGACTCATCTAGCCCACTATGCACAATCATACTGCGTGCCATTTCAACCAACGTACGGTTGGCACGCTCTGCCACACCATTTTGTTGTGGTGTATGCGGCACTGTCAATTGCCGCCGAATACCATGTTCACGCAAATATTTTTCGAACTCATCACTTAGGTATTCCCTACCATTATCGCTTCTCAATATTTTTATTTTCTTATCAGTCTGTTTTTCACTCATTTCTTTATACGCTTTAAATGTTCCAAAAACCTCACTTTTTGATTTTAAAAAATATACACTCACGTATCGCGACTTGTCATCTATAAATGTCACAAAGTATTTGGAGCCACCAATTGAGTTTTTATTCATTGGCCCGCATACATCTGAGTGCACAATTTGCAATACCTCCTTGGAACGATTTTGAGAAGCACGAGCAAACGGTTTTACACAAATCTTACTTTTAGCGCACGTTACACAATCAATGTTTTTTGTTAATGTATTCATTTTTAGTCCATATACCAATTTTTTGTTCACAATTTCATTTAAACTGTCATAATTTAAATGCCCGTAACGATTGTGCCATACACTTGCTTCACTGTTTCTACTATTTGTGAGCATGCACCTGTTCGTTTTTAACTTCACTATAAACAAACCATCTTCTTCTTGCGCTCTTATTATAATCTCACCGTTTCTGTCTTTCACCAATGTTTGTTTTTCTTTGAATACTACACTATATCCACGTTCGCAAGCTTTGCTTACAGAAATAAAATTGCATCGCAACTGAGGCACATGTAAAACGTTTTTTAACTTTAGCAAAAATTTTCCACTTTTAATCTGCACTTCACCAACTCCTTCTGCTTCTACGTATTTTTCACCAGCGAGTTCTATTTTCTCAGTTCTCTCTTTGTATGATACAAATAACGAACGATCAAAACAGAGATGTGCTGTTGCTCCGCTGTCTATACACCAAACGTTACGACGTATTTTGAAGGGAGAAGCAGAAGCGAGAATAGTTAACGATTTATTCTTCACTTGCCGTTCTACTCGTTGCTCTTTTCGCGGTTGTCTACAGTGTGCAGCAAAATGCCCAAATCTTCCGCAATTGTAACAACTTCCTCGTTGCCTTTTTTGTTCGCTATTTCTTGACGATTGAACTTCTGCGCTGCTGCTACCGACGCTGCCGACTTTGATGTTCCCGTTAGGATCTCTATGGAATTTCGCTCTCGCAACTAACGCGTGGTGTGATTCGGAATTAACGGATTTTTCGCCGTTACGTCTTGTACCCTCTTCAAGCAATTTTAGCTTAAGTGCATTCAATGTAGGCAATGTATCACGTGATTCAATTGCCACTACAAAATTTTCAAACGATTTTGGTAAACTTGCCAACAAAATTATGGCTGCCACTTCATCAGGAAGGTTGACACCTATTTCAGATAACCTCTCCTGGACTTCAAAAAACTCAGTTATGTGATTCGAAATTATATCACCTTCTGCAAATTTTAATGACAATAACTGTCGAAATAGTGTCACTTTTCTTGCGGGGCCACTAGGTTGATGAATCTCCTTCAATTTGTTCCATGCTGCTGCTGCTGTCAGACAATGTCGCACGTGGCTAACTTGTGATGCTTTGATGCATAACAATATGCTCGCCAACGCCTTCTCGTCTTTCGAATCAAATGCCGACACTTCTTCCACCGTTGAATTTTCGCTTTTTGTTAGCTTTCCGCTAACCACTGACCACAACTCTGAGTGAATCAATACACTCTTCATGTGGATCGACCACGACACATAGTTGGCATCATCGAGCTTTTCGATGGCGTATAAACCACTACCACTCATTATTGGTATTTTTTAGATTCGCAAACACTTATTATTTTTTGATTTTTCAAACACTTAGGAGTTTTATTTTTTCCTTTTGAATTTTCACTCAACCACTTAATAGTTTTTTTTTTTTTTTTTTTTGAATTTTTTCACTTAATCACTGCAGTTCCTCTTTTGTGTGGCCTGGGCCCATAACCTGTAGAATATATAGGTTAATTCCTAAGTCTAATTCGCAGCCGGTTTAGAGGAACTGAATAAAGTTAGCACAGCAGCACGTCTTATTAACTTGAACATTTATTTGCGAATGACAATTGATACAAAAGGAATTCATAAATATAGCTGAGAGAGTTGGCGTCAGTTTAAAGTACAGTTATAAGAAATATATATATAGCTCTCTTTAATACAGTAGTGGCCAATATATTACAACAGTTAGTATACAGAGTGAGTTGCTCGGTGAATATATGTATGTATCTTATTTCTCGTTTTGATTTACAAAAGTTTAAGCAATTTAAATAAACAATAGAACGTGAGTTTAAACAATTGAAGAAATATATATTTTTTAATTTATGACATAATTTTCAGCAATGGCACCGAGAGGAAAAGAGATTTCTGACGATTTGAAAACTTTGATAATAAAACATCACAAAGAAAATAAATCTTTACGTGAAATCGGTTGTTTAGTAGATAAAAGTTTTGCTACAATACAAAATATCGTTACTAAGCATAAAACTGTGGGGAACATAGCAAATAAGTCGCGCTCCGGTCGCCCACGGGTCTTCAGTCATAGGAAAAATAGCTTAATTTTACGCAAAGTAAGAACAAATCCCAAAATTAGTGCCCCTAAATTGAAATCTGAAATAGAAAATGAGATTGGAAAACAATGTAGTACCCAAACCATTCGTAAGTATTATATTGATATTCTTAAAAAAACTGTGAAGGAAAGCTAAGGAAATACTAATCATGCGTCCAAAGCAATATTATAATAAAATAATTTTAGTGGCCCACTTTAAGGAGCTTCAATTTAATCAATGTTCAAACCAAAATGCATATTATTTGTTTGTTTTATGAAATAAAAGGAAAAATTGTTTTGTTTTGTCTTTAAGTATTATTAATAAAATGAATTATATTGAAAATAAACTTTAAAATCTAAGCAAGGCTTCAATTTTGAGTTTAAAATATAGGAATGGTGGACTTTTCGTAGTGCCATATTTTGGGTGTGAGTAGCTGTATGTCTTTTCGAGAACATTCTTTTATTTTTTATTCTAAGTTTAAACTCAAAAATAAACAAAATTTTTAATTAAAACAGCAACTCACCTGATCACGACCAACTTTTTGCTTGATGATCTGACGAAATAATAAAAAATTTGATTTGATTTTATTCCATCAATTTGTATTTATCGTTTTTCATGTACCTACTTGACTTGTAAATATGAACACAGTAGAATTTAGCCGCATAGCTTACTTTTATGCATTACCTGGTATCGAAGAATTCTACATAGAATTTTCTTCAAAGCATTCTTCAAAGAAAAATGTAAGCGGTGAACCATTATCCCGGTGGGTAATAATGTTCTGTTTATTTCTTTCAGGGTAGAATTAAGTTGTAAATAGTTTGTAGTGCAGTTTGAAAAAAGCTGGGGAAAAAGAATCTTTATTGATTAGGTTGTGTGAGAATTTGTGGTTGTAGGTAGACAAATTCTGAAAATCGTGTTTTATTAAAATTATATCCCCTTAATAAGTTAATGTATGTATGTATATTTCTAATAAAATTAATTTTCGCTATATTTTTCATTTCAGTTTTTTAACAATTTTAAAAAAATTTACATGTATTTTCATTTTTATTTAATTTTCAATAAACTTTTTAAAAATAAATTGCTCTCATAGTCTATTTTATTTTATCATGCATTTCAGTTGATTTTTGTATAGAAATTTGACCGGCGTAGGAGCAAAATCAGAGAACATATAATATAGGTTCACCGCGTTGTCACTTTTACGATATTTCATTTTTTGGAGGGGTACTATTTTCTATAAGCGGATTTCACCAATATTTAACAGAAGCGTCGAAAATAGCAGAATAGAGCATTTTTGTTGATAAATTAGAAAAGTAATGCTTATATACAAATAAGAGACAGCCAGTGAAGTAAGAGCTATGAAAATGTATTTACAACAGTGGTCGGCATGAGGGGATCTGTCACTGTGTTGTACGAAAAAAAGTAGCTCAGTGAGAAATTGGAATTAAAACTAAGCAAATTTTATAATTTTTTTTTTCTTTAAAAAGACATTTTCGTTCTTTTTCATCTAAATAATTAATAGTATAATGAAAATTAATAAAACGTGTTTTAAGGATATACTACCTGTTATCTTTAAAAGACTTGGAACATAAAAGGCACTGCATGGCACCAAAGGCATTTAGAATTAAAATATTTTTCGCAGGACATATTTGATTTTGCGCTATAGTCTTGCGTGATGTTAATTCGTTGCTGGCTCGACAACGACTAAACGAATTTTCTTGAAATAACTCAAAATCAGAGTCGAATGCTATTATTTATAAATATGTATATAAACTATTTTTAATAGTTTTTTTCAGTTTTGATATTATTATGTAAAAAATTGTAATTGAAAACAAAGAAGTGGTCAAAACTATATATGCGTATTTGGCAATGGCAACATTGTTCAAATGTAGACAAGCGCCATTAAAAACAAACGTCAAATGAAAAGTTTATTGGATCGGTTCAAAAAGTGAAATTACGTGTGTGCTAATAAACTAGGGATGACGAGAAATTGATTGCTTTAGTTTCAACTAAAATCGAATTATTTAATAAGAGCAGTCCATTCTATAAGCTGCAATCGAGGAAAGATGCCTTGTGGAGGAAATCGGAAGGGAGTTGAACGCAAGTGGTCAGTTGCTTTGTTATTTACAACTGTTTATGTTGTTAATAATAAGTAATTGTATTTATAAAGGAGAAATGTGTCGCCGAAGATGGCTAACATTTCTCGAACGATACGGGAAGGAAGGTCGGAAAGCTAACGCCCCCAGCGGCAGGGGGATGGAGTATCAAAGACAGTGGCATTTGTTGGAGGCAATGAAGTTCCTTAAGCCACATACTGTACCACGGCCGTAAGTTTTAGTATATTAATTGAATATGAATACTTGTATTTGAAATAAAAACTTAAATTTTCAGGGTTAGATTCTCACAAAATATTTGTGAAACCGCTGTCACCGACCAGGGTCAGTTGCAATCAACAACTGAAGACAATCGATTGCAGCCACATGGACATGCGCAGGAGGTGGAAGTGCCATCACCGCTATGGCCCTTGTCGCCTATAAGTCCAATTGCAACATGCTGCCATCGCCATCACCTTCTTTCGCCGTGGCGCCATCCCCGACTCTTTCCGCATCCACCTCGCTTTCCTCACCATCCTGCTATACGCAGGCGGCTATCCAAAAGGGTACAAAGCGAGGTCAATCTGGGCCAACGACTAGCGAGGTTGACGAGAAAATGATGGAAGCCACCGAGACTTTTAAGAATAAATGGTCAACACAACCAACCCAGCAGATCCAACAATAACAATCAACAATTCCGGCTGTGTAATTATTCAGCACTTTAGCTGTGTCCATTTTAAATAAAATGGAAGAAGCAAAACAAGTTAGGGCAATAGAAAAAATGTTACAAGCTGCGTTTGAAGTGCAGAGAGAAGAGTAATATTAAATAAAATGTTAAGTTAATTTAATATAGAATATATAAATGAAGTATTTATTTTTAAATCATTATTTTACTTTTATTTACATATACATATGTATGTTGTTAGAAAATTCATTTCTTATGTAAATAATTCTAAAAATATGCTTTTGTTTTTAATTAAAAAAAAATGAAATCTCATGAACTAAAAAAACATGGTATTTATTTCTAATAAGGTCCTCCAGGAGCATATGGTCCTCCTGTAATGGAGTCTAAATTGTTCTGGAATGGTATGGATCCTTCATTTATAAAATAGTTAGCAAGTCTCTCCCGCAGGTTAAACGCAGTTGAAGGACCTCTACGCACCGAAGTTCGCATTGGTCGTAAAGAGTTGTTTTCATTTTCCCGGCGCCACTCACCAGCAGGAACAATGTTATGTCCTTCCACTCGATCTACATACATAGTTCTCCGGACAAAACCAGCGATTGTGATCATTCAACATTATAAAATTGTGTAAGGCTATGCAAGCCAACCCAATTTTTTCACAATTTTCTGGATTACATTCAATCGTTGTTTTCAAAATTCCTCACCGAGCAGTCAATATACCAAAAGGAATTTTCTATGACTCTACGAGTGCGAGTTACGTCATCAGATGACTCCAGCACTCCCAAAATAAATAATAATTGTAAATATTTGTATTTTGCAACTATAAATGCATATACATACATATGTATGCAAAAGTTGCAAAATAGCATAACAAAATACGGTACCAGGATCGTGTACATACAAACACAAATTTATATATACATATATAGCATATGAATAAATGTTCTTGGTATCGTATTACCTAAATATTAAATTGATTACTTAAGTTATGCCGGGTCGTTGACAGTAATAATGTAATAATGAAATGTCGAATCAGCACAACGGCCCTAAGTAAATTACGCTAAGCATAGTTTGAGAATGAAATAATAATTTAATAAAGAATCTGACGGCAAACAGCACAGTACGGTGAATCAAGGTCTTTTATTCATTAAAAATATTTTCTGTTCCGTCAACAGAAAACGTAACTGGCGCAGTCGGCATTCGTAAAGAACCCACTTCTTGTTTCAATTAAATACCGCGACCGAAAACCGCAAAAAGTAATAAATAAATAAAGTTAATTAAAGATAAAGTAGTAATAACCTTCTGTGATCAAATTGAAAGGTGAAATAATTCCTCTTCAGCAAATAAAAACAAAAAAAGCATTAAAACAATAGAAAATACACTGCATTAATTAAAAAAATTAACAAGAATTTTGCTTTAATCAAAAGAAAAGAAAAACGGTACAGAAAGCAAATAAAAATATGAAAAAAGCATTAAAACAATTGAAAAAACACTGCATTAATTAAAAAATAAACAAGAATTTTGCTTTAAACAAAGGAAAGGAAAAACGCTGCAGAAAGCAAATAAAAATATGAAAAAAGCATTAAAACAATAGAAAATACACTGCATTAATTAAAAAATAAGCAAGAATTTTGCTTTAAACAAAAGAAAAGAAAAACGGTACAGAAAGCAAACAAAAATATGAAAAAAGCATTAAAACAATTGAAAAAACACTGCATTAATTAAAAAATAAACAAGAATTTTGCTTTAAACAAAGGAAAAGAAAAACGCTGCAGAAAGCAAATAAAAATATGAAAAAAAATTAAAACAATTGAAAAAACACTGCATTAATTAAAAAATAAGCAAGAATTTTGAGTAAAACAAAAGAAAGAAAAAACGCCACAGAAACAAAGGCAATAATAACAACAACAGGAGTAACAGCAAAGACAACACCAGCAACAAAAGTAAGGTACAAAAATACTAATAATAATAATACACTCTAGATATTAAAATATTACAATTCAAAAATATATGCACCTATACTTGCTTATACTAATTAACTTTAGAATATACAATTAAAGAAAAACATTTTGTCAAAAGCAATTATAAGTTGTGATTAAAAAAATAATAATAATAATTAATCTTATAGCGGGATTCTGTAACCAGTCTCTAGTCTCTATTTGAGACATTTTGAGACAAAGTATCAATTTGATACTAGTTACTATTCACTAAACAGTCTCTAGCGTTAGTCTCAAAATATTGAGACCTGGTAGTTAGCTGGTCACAAAACTGAAAAGAACTCTTGCTGACATTTTCAATGTACTGAATAGAGATCATCATAGATATTATCGATTGTCGCTTTTTTACATTTTGTAAGCAATTCAAGCACGAAAAGGTTAAAAATAAATCAATTTTACATAAATTTCGTAAACATTATGAAACAAAGTCAACATATATTTTTATTTTTATTGATAATTATGTTTTTTGACTATGTTATAGAAAAGTTAATATTTTTTATCGACATATTTATTATCATTCAAGTGTAAAAACATCTCTGAATAATGAAATGTAATAGATTTTGAGACTGTCACTTACAGAATAGCAAAATCGTCTCAAGTCTCAAAAATTGTCTCTAACTCAAAATCTCAAATTTAGAGACTTGATACTGTCTCACGTTACAGAATCGCACGGTTAATCTGAATTAAATTAAACTTAAAACACACCAATTATAATGACAGAACAAATAGAATTACTAACTCGATGCATAGCATCTTTAACTCAAATAACTGCGCAAAATGCAGCCAATAACCAACTGTCAATTTGGCAAAGAATTGAAAAAGATTCACAATATTTAGCTTCCTTCAAAGGGAATGAAAAAAAATTGCCGTCCTTCATTACGGCAATTGACAGAGGACGGAGAGACTATGTAGGTCAGCAAGAAATATTGTTTAGGGTTATCTATGATCTAAAAATCGGTGGTTTAGCAAACAATTTTTTGCAAACAAACCCACCTCAAGATTGGGTTAGTTGTAAAGCTAAGCTAAGGCAGCATTACAGACCCACAAAAGATCAAATGACGATCACGAAAGAAATTTCGGAACTTAGGGTACACAGCATAGCGGAATTAAGTAGAAGAATAAACGAAATAATAGATAATATTATATAACAGAATATAGTGCACTAAGTGAAAATGGTGACACTCTGAAAGAAATTTTTTCGGGAATGCTAATTCAGCGAATAAAACAATTAGCAGCAGGGACATTTGCACATACAGTGCAACTAATCACATCATTGACTGACATAACAAATGAAATTTATAAATTTACTGGTTTGGATGAAGGCAATTTAAATCCTCATCTAAAACTAAAGGAAACCAATTTTCAAGTTAATACCAGAAATAATAGTATTAACAATAAAAAATTTTGTTCGGGACAAAAGGAACATACCACTTATCAAAACAGACTACTTTCAGGTCAATATCGCTCACAAAAAAGCTTCTCAGGACGTTATCGTACACAAAACCAAAATTTCTCAGGACAACAATATCGTCCACAATCTGGACAACATCAAATGAGTTCCTATGGACCACAAAATAACCATACAAGACAGCCATCGCGGCAAAGTCATCAAAATTATTCAAGGCAAACTCAAGGTATTCAAAACCACCTTAATTACTCGAGACAGCAAAGAAGCTCGGAAAATAGTAGACAATTTCAAAGAAGGGGACCTGAACCCATGGACGTGGACGCAATGAGTAGAAGAGGTGATCTACCAGAATCCAATACGAACGAAGAGTTTTTTTTTACAAATTAGCCTCGGAATCTTGGTAAATAAAATTATAATTGCAGTAACGATTTTTGGAAAGCAAATTTATGCTCTGGTTGACTCCGGCTCAACCATAAGCATAATGAAAAAATCTAGTTTTGAAAAATTTAAATTGCCAGTGCTTGAAAGTGAAAGCACTAAAATAAATACTTTAAACGGAATAATTGAATCACCAAATATTAAGGTGAAGAGCCCTTGTCCAAAATAATTCAAATATCCGGAAAACGCCAGAATGAGATGGTTATTAATGGATTTTAATAAATCATATGATTTATTGATAGGAAATGATTTCATTTTTAAAAATGTAAAAAAAATTGATGTCAAAAAATATGACAATAATTTTATATAATGGTGCGAATCTTCCATTCCACATAAAAATTATCCAAGGGCAAGTATATGCATTGGAAGAAAGTAAAATGCAAAACATTCAATTGGATCATTTTAAATCAAATGAACGAAAGGAGGTTGAAAAATTGCTAAAGAAGTATGAAAAATTAATTAGGCAATTCACAAGCTTTGTTGTATGTCTTATGTCATATTTTAATATTCTTAAAAAATACGACACTTGTGAGCACCCTTAACTGTTGTATGTCATATTTTGTCATAAACATACCACGCAGTGCTGTATTTGTAAACAAATACAGCCGATAGAATAGCGAACTCAATAAACATACCGCGCAGTGTTGTATCAGTCATATTTTAATTTTGCATGTGAAACAACAACAGTGCTAATATGACAGTCATAAAAAAATATGACAATATGACGATATGACACAATATGACACCTTGTGAATACCCTAAATGTATAAAGAAGGAGATGCCTTGACAAACACAAAAACGGTTGTCAACGAAATATGAACGACCACAAACCAACAAATCAATTCAAAAATATATAACATGAGGAAAAAGCCATAAGGCAAATTAAGGAGCTAGAAAAACAAGGTATAATTCGGAAAAGTGGGAGTAAATATAGTTCACCTATTATCATAGTACCAAAAAAATGTGATAGCGTGGGAAATAAAAAATTTCGGTTAGTAATCGATTACCGTAGACTAAATCAAATAACTGTCGATGATAAATATCCTTTGCCAAACATTGATGGAATCTTAGACAAGTTTGGCAAGGCGCAGTACTTTAGCACTCTTGATCTAGCCAAAGGTTACCATCAAATTTTAATGGATAAAGAGGATATTGAAAAGACAACTTTTGTATCTCCGGTGGGATTATACGAATATATAAGAATGCTCATCGGACTAAAAAATGCTCCGGCTACCTTTCAACGATTAATTAATGACATAATAAGATAATACATAAATAAGATATGTATGTGTCGTTTATTTGGACGACATATTAATCTTCTTAACGTCATTAGAGGAACATCTAAACTCATTAGAGACGATTTTTTCAAAGCTAAAGGAACATAATTTAAAAATTCAAGTCTATAAATGTAGTTTTCTAAAGAGGAAAACAAAATTTTTGGGGCATACCTTAACCCTAGACAGCTAACATTCAGTAGCCCCCTATAAACCCTAACCATTCGTCGATTCGACGAGCATTGTTAGAGTGTCTTTATTTCATGCATTTAAACAATCTTTAATTATTTTAATTGCAAATATATGTATTTCAGGAACTATTGTACAAATAAAACATTCATTTTATATTCTATTTCAAATTGTATTTGTTGAACACATATTTAGTTAAGGCACTAGTTTTAATAAGATCCGAGAAGGCAACATATTTATAAAAAACTTAAAATAGAGAAACACATAACAGCCATTTCTTCTTTGGCGTACTTTAATAAAAACACTATAAATATTTTGAATAAGAAATAAAAACTAACTTTTTAAAGAGCATTTTATGCAAAAATCAACTTTATGCTCACCATGAATTGCAATGTTACATTTTGCGCATACCGACTTTGTCATGCGCCTTTTTTTATAGGAACATAGACCGCAAGCTTTCCTTTTATTACTAGTTGGTGCTTCTGCTGGTTGAAGGTCATTGGTGGCTAATGGTTGGCTTTGACCTTGATTTTCATCATTATTGGGAAATAATATCTCTGTTATTTTGTTTTTGGTGTGGGTGGGCATGGTACGAATTTCCTGTCGGATTTTTAGCCAATAAAATCACGCCTAGGCAGTATTTTTTCACCCTGTACCGAGACATTGTGGCAATAAAGTATGTAGCTGTTGATGCATGCTATGTATATTCATCATTCCATAGAAAACGCACATTGGCCATCGATTGGTTTTTCTGCTGCATGACATTACAGAGCACATTTGATCAAATGTGTCAAGGCTTTTGTAGAATTGTGGAACTCTATCATGCGTGGTTTTTTATTATCTGGATTAACTGAGGCTTTCTCATCAAAAGAGGAAAGCATGTAAACCATTTTTGATGGTTTAGGTTTAAAGGAAAGATGTGTAAGGGGTCCATAATACACGAACATCGATGTATTCACCTTTCTGGATGTATTGACTTCGGTGGTTTGATTATTCCTCTTACTCCTTTTCTTGTTCTTCATTTCTTCTGGAATTTCCTTTTTATAAGAACGTAATGTTCCTACAATTGTCAGCTTATAAGGCTGCTGAAGTAATTGCTTTGCTAGTGGTATTGAGGTAAACCAATTAATTGTCCATGGTAACGTTTCTGTTCGTGCCGTGAATACTACGAGTACTTTACGAAGTACTCTCCCAAAGGCATCCTTCCTGTATTGGTTCCTTTTCCGAGATATGGTATACAGTTTACCATATACCTTGTGCCACTATCACACATCATTTCTAACTTGACCCCATACTTGGCGGGTTTATTTGGTATATACATTCTGAACTTGCACCTGCCGCGGCAAGTCAGGAGCTGCTCATCAACAGTAACATTTGTTCCGGGAACGTAGTTTTGGCGGCACTGGACAATAAGCATTTCCCATATCTGTATCTCTTATGGGGGTAAAAGGACCGTTTTTTTGCCGTTGTAAGCGAACTGCTCTATCATTAAAACGTAGTCATTGAAGAAGGAATTCGCACCTGTATTTGCTCATACAAGATACATATCTTGTACCACAATACTCTGCATTGAACAATTCATCAAGGGTCAGATGGTTCAATGCTGCAGTTAACACCATAACTCCCAACAGGGCTCTGATCTCCTCTTTGCTAGTGTTTTTTTGCGTAGATGATATTGACTCATAGTTCTGTCTTTTCATCTCAATCTCTAAGTCCATTTTAAAATCTCGTCTACTATCTGATTTCTTATGAATTGTTCAAATAACATAAGCGGGTCGATAATATCCTTTACTGCGCGAGTTGGCCCCCTGGTTCCACGTACTATATTTTTTGCTGCTGTTCTGTTCGACGTTCGCCCTTTGCGCGTAGCCCAAACATGACGGGACCGACTGCGGATAGTGCTGCTTGAGAATGCCAAGATACTAGGATCGTTACTTGAGCTTACTTCGTTTGAAGCAGAAGGTGTTGCAAGTCCCGGCACATCATCCATCAAAGCACCAGAAACCCCCTCATGAACGTCTTCATCGCCCGAAAGTAATGATGACTATTCTGACTGATTATCACTTTCGACATTATCCACCAATACAGTGTCTTCAGTTTTGCTATCGGATAATTGCTCCAATGCCCCGTCATAGTCCTCGTCCAATAACAAACGCATTATACTTTCCTCACACAGCAATCGCCTTGAAGACACGATTAAAACTGTAAAAAATAAAAAACATATATTACATTAAATCCCTAACCATTCGTCGAAGCGATTATCGTAATATCTAGAAAAATATCGTACTTACCCACCAAACACGTGTGCCTCTCAGAAAAGCTCAGCGAACACTGAGATGACAAGCAACGTTGGGATGATCAAACCTCGTGGGCAAGAGAGGCAACGAATATTCTTTCTCGTACTCGTCGAATCGACGAAGGTTAGCTGTCTAGGGTTAACAAAAGAGAGGATTAAGCCAAATCAGGACAAGATAGCAGATATACAAAATTTGAAATTACCTAGAACTGAAAAACAATTAAAAGGTTTCTTGGGAGCCACTGGTTATTATAGGAAATTTATTAAAGACTATTCGAAAGTAGCCTATCCAATGACTAAATATTAAAAAAAAAGGTTATAAAATAAATTCAAGAAATCCGCAGTACATTGCTAGTTTTGAAAATTTGAAAACATTAATTTCATCGCATCCAATTTTAAAATTTCCTGAATATGATAAGGAATTTACTATTACAACGGATGCAAGTGATTACGCAATAGGCGCAGTGCTTTCTCAACATGGTCAGCCAGTGTGCTACATTAGCAGAACGTTAAATAACCATGAACAGAAATACGCTACAGCAGATACCGAATTTCTAGCCATTATGTATATAATATGTATATTCAATAAACTATTTCAGGCCGTACACACATACATACGCTTAGTTGTAAAAAACCGAAAAAACATCAAGATAAGGAAAAAATTTAAAAGGTCATAAAAGAAAAACTAACACATACGAACGCCAAACAATTTGAGGGTTTTACTATACTAACCTAGTACCATCACCCTGACTTGGAATTTCTCACCCCCAGACAATAATCCCAAAAATGTTCCACAGTATTATGAAATGGAATATCAGAAAGGGAAAAATAATGTAGTAGCATATTTTTTAAGCCGGATTGAAAACTCTCCAAAAATCGACGAAAGCAATGACAAAGAATCTAATTTAGAAATGTCAGATACAATACATTCCACACAAGAGGAGCTGTTAGAACATTTCTTCATAAAAAAACTAATTGTCAATAAGTATAAGACCCAAATTATAATAACATATGTATGTACATATAGTCCCCAAACGGAAGTTGAAATAATACATGGAAGGAAAGTAATCGAGATTAACCCTATTGACACGGAGAACATATTGCAAAATATTTTCCGAAGACATATTGACAGGGGCAAAGTGCGTATTTTTTCCGAAGTGGAGGAGGCCGATTATCACAAAATTCAACTACTACTTATAAGCTTGTTTTCTTGCAACAGCAAGCTACAAATCATAAAATGTACAAAAAGAGCAACAGAAATTATATAAGAAGAAGACCTGTATAAACAAATTTCACTTCACCATAGTAATGAGTCAATGCATAGCGGAATAAATGAGACTTACAATACACTTAAGGATAAAATATACTATCCAAAATTAAGGGAACATGTACAGCTAATTATAGGTAATTGCGAAAAATGCAAGCAAATTAAATATGACAGAAAACCGATAAAGCCGAAGTTTAAACTAACAGAGACACCTTCAAATAGAAATGAAATAATGCATGTGGATATTTTTCATTTTAAAAAGCAGTCATTTGTCACAGTAATTGATAAGCTTACAAAATTTGCGGCAGTCTATAAAATAATAGATAGAAACTGGCCCGCAAAAAAACCAATAATAATTGACCATTTTTCGAAATTCAGTAAACCAAAAAAAGTCATTATGGACAACGAATTTAAAGCAGAACGATTACTGGCATACCTTTCGGATGAAGGAATACAGGTTATCTCACAATGCCAAACAACCATACAGGAAATGCGGACGTAGAGAGATTGCACTCAACCCTGTTCGAGAAACTAACAGGAATTGAGGACCCTGATCTTTCAACGGAGATGAGAATGCAGGATGTTATGGAAATTATAACGATCGGTACCATTCTACAATCAAATGCACACCCCGAATGGCAAGAGATGAAGTGCCTTCCAACGTTTTGAAGATGCGAATGGAAACGTTTAAAAGAAATCAATCAATCGAAATTTTCTTAAAATAACTCAAAATCAGAGTCGAATGCTATTATTTATAAGTATATAAACTTTTTTTAATAGTTTGTTTTCAGTTTTGATATTTTATATTGTAAAAAATTGTAATTGAAAACATAGATGTGTACAAAAATACATATGCGTATTGAGCAATGGCAACATTGTTCAAATGAAAACAAACAAAGATGGCTGATTTCTGCGTTTTTCCTACGTTCTCCACAGTGCACACATTTTGCCGATAAGGAAGGAAAAGGAAGGAAGGGAGTAGCGTTTTTGACTGGCTGGCCTTTAATGGCAGAAACATCGTATTTCGCTTCTCCCTCCGCTACGTGCGGCAGGCGTTTTGTTCTCGTGTTCATTCGCACAATGTTGCCATTACTCAATACACATATGTAGTTTTGTACAAATCTAAGTTTTAAATTATAATTTTTCATAATATAAAATATAAAAACTGAAAACAAACTATTAAAACTAGTTTATACAGTGGCGGACAAAAGTCTACATACACCGCTTGTATTTGTTGTGTAGAAAGTACAATCACTCTTCTGAAAAATGTAGGTATACAGTTTTATTTTAAATCCTTTTTTAATGACATATACTAAAAAAAATCCATTACCTAACTTAATATAAAAAGGTTATGGTGGAAAAACCCAAAAACGTCCTTGACAAAAGTCTACATACAATGCCGGTTTCTTAGCAGGTAGATCGATATTCTGTGTTGCTATAAAGATAAAGTACCGTTTTTTTCACATTTTTTTCCTTAATAATGTAGTGTGATTTGCTAGTATCTAATTTAGTTGTGGTTTAACCACTGAAGCGTCAACAATGGCTCCTCGAAAAGAAATTTCTATTGACGTAAGAAACCTTGTTATACAGCTCAGAAATGAGAACAAATCTTATGGCGAAATTTCAAAAATTTTAAATTTAAGTCGTCCAACAGTACAGACCATAGTAAAACACTATGAAAAAAATGGCTCCACCGAAAATAAGCCTCGAGTTGGCCGCCCGAAGAAACTGTCTCGAAGAGACATCAGCTTGATTCTCAAAGAAGTGAACGATAATCCCAAAGTTACTGCTCCAAAATTAGCCGAAAACATAGCAAACTCATCAGATAAGTCTGTCCATCCGAGAACAATTCGAAGAGCTCTGAACAATAACGGCTTCCACAGTAGAACACCTCGTCAAAAGCCTCTTATTTCTGAAAAGAATCGTAAACTTCGCTTAGAGTTCGCCAAAGCACATTTGGACAAGGGAATGGATTTTTGGCAAAAAGTTTTGTTTACAGACGAATCGAAGTTTAATATATTCGGCAGCTATGGAAGGGCAAAAGTTTGGAGAAAACAAAACACTGCACTAAATCCGAAAAATATAGTACCAACAGTAAAGCATGGTGGCGGCAACGTAATGGTTTGGGGAGCTGTAGCGGCATCTGGAGTTGGAAAGCTTGCTTTTATTGAGGGTAATATGGATCGGTTTAAATACAAGGCATTATTGGAAGCTAATCTGAAGCCTTCGGTGGATAGTTTGGAGCTTGGTGCAGGCTGGATCTTTCAACAGGATAACGATCCAAAGCACACGGCCCATATTGTCAAGGATTGGTTGCTTTATCACGCTCCAAAGCAACTACACACACCACCTCAAAGTCCAGATTTGAATGTTATTGAACATGTCTGGGAAATTTTAGAAAGAAAAATTAGAAAAAATCAGATTTCCAGCTCTGCAATACTCAAAGAACGCATTACTGAAGCTTGGAACAGTATTACTTCAGCAGAATTGACAAATTTAGTAGCTTCGATGCCACGACGGCTTCAGGCTGTTATTGATGCAAACGGTGGATCAACTAAATACTAAAAAATCAGGTTACCTAATCTTAACCACAAAGTTTTCGCAAAGTTAAGTATGTACTGTATGTAGACTTTTGTCAACGCAATTTTTGAGTTTTTCTTCCATAAATTTGTTGTTTTATGTTAAATAATAAATTTTTTTGGTTCATTGTGATTATAATAGATATTAGAATAAAACTGTATCAATACATTTTTCTAAAAACATTTTGTATTCTCATACCAATGAAAATAGGGGGTGTATGTAGACTTTTGTCCACCACTGTACATTTGTAAATAATAGCATTCGATTCTGATTTTGATTTTAATTTTTTAATACGTCTTTATAACAGCATTTAATTTGGTTTATTTGCCATAATAAATTCTATGTTTGGTTTAATCTCATTATCTGTAACTACACGCATTATTGTACCAAATCAGATAACCTACTTCTTATTTTAGATATAATTTCGAAGCAAAACGTTTCAAACCAGGTTATTTCTTTAAATTTCCTTATAAAAAGTAATTTCAATAATATCTTCAATTTATGAACCACTGTTTCTTCAAACACCAAATGAATCTTATGAGAGCGCAATGTAAATAATTACCCAACAACTCTTCTACCACCCGCCAATCATAGTATTTCCAACGACTTGGGGGTTTCCGCAGGGTTGCCAGCCTCGATGTACTGTAGTAATTATAAAAATTGTCTTCAATATATTTGAAATTTTCTTAAAATAACTCAAATTCAGAATCGAATGCGAATCGAAATATATAAAGTAGTTTTAATAGTTTGATTTCAGTTTTGATATATTATATTATGAAAAATTATAATTGAAAACTTAGAGGTGTACGAAAGTACATATGCGTATTGAGTAATGGCAACATTGTTCGAATGAACACGAGAACAAAACGCCTGCCGCTCGTAGCGGAGGGAGAAGCGAAATACGATGTTTCTCAGAAACTCTCTGCCGTTAGTGTTTGTATTCTATTTGTGTGCTTAGCCACTCTCAATCAATAATGCCATACCGCGCAAATATATTTTTATTTGATGATATCTTATATTTTTGAAAATATGTGTTCCCTTTCTATAGCGCGTATTATTATTTTAATACATTTCCAGAGGCAACTTAGATTTTTAAAATTTAACAAAACAATTATAGAAAAAAACCAAACTGAAAATATCACAAATCATATATTTATATAAGCATTTTCATTAAATGGAACTGCAATATGATTAAACACAATATATATAATGGTAACAAGTGTCTTTTTTTTTTGCATATATAAAAAACTGCCTTGCATATGTACGTATAAAAGCCCACAACTTGAGAAGTTTTCTCAATTGTAGCTAAAATGAATTTTTGCAACTGGCATCACCACCATTAACTGATCTATTACACGTACAGTGGTGTAAACAAAATAGGAACAACTATAGGTGTTGGGAAGTTTTAAAATGTGCTGTTTTCTTATTAAATAAAATTGTTTTTAGATACAAGTATAACTTATATATTTTTTCCTAACAGTGATTAGAATTTCCCACCATGAAAAGGTACATAAAAACAAATTTTAATGCGAAACTCTAAACCCTGCAAATTATGTTTACCTCTTTTTGTTCACACAACTGTACAATTTCGATATGAAGTAAACTTCCGCTCTTTAGTTTGTGTACAATGTCAGTATTGCCGCAACCACTCTGCGATGAACATTAAGTTACGGATGAATGTAATTGATTTTTTTCGCAACTTTTCGCAACTTGTTATGCCCTTCTCTCCGTAAACTGATATTCCCCTCATCTAGCCCCATGTGCACTTTGCTAACTTTGCGGGCTAAAAATGTGCCCATCCCTGACATACAGCCATCAAAACGAGGCTAAAGAATTCTTTATAATTGTAAAACATCGAATTGGAATTAGCCGGGCACTTAATAGCAACGTACTTACCATCAATTGCACCGACACAATTCGGAATGTTCCACATGTTATAAAAATCTTTTGCAATGTCCTTGTTTTGAGACTTAGCTCGCTTACATAAATCGAATATGATTTCGCGTACTGTTGACTTTCCTAACTTATAGCTCCATGCAATGCTCTGCACCGACACGCCTTGATATAGCTAACAATTGTAAGAGAAGTACATACATAAGTTTGTATATACATATGTACATGTATACGTATATTGATCAAAACAACTTACAGTAATACCAAAGAGAGCCTTTCCTCGGGTCCAATCCGCTGCCATGGCTTCTTCAAGGATTTCCATACCAAATTCAGAAGCAAATTATAGACGTCCGGCGGCATCCTTGTATGCAAAAAAAAGTTTTTCTGGTTCGCTGTTTTTCATTGCCAGAAAAGTTTTTATCTGGTAACCGCAAACGCCCCACTTTTTATTGAATGGGCGAATTTTGTACCTTCTCTTTCGTTTTTTGTTTTTATACTGTTCATATAAACTATATAAAGAGTACAATTCGCACAAACTAAAAACATTTCACCAGTATTGCCCACTTCCATATTGCTGCTGACACAATTGTAAGAATTGTTTGAAATGTCAAACAAATGAAATGTAAACAAAAGAGAACAGCTGATTTCTGCGTTTTTACCACGTTTTTCACTGTACACACATTTTGCCGATGAGGAAGGAAAAGGAAGGAAGGCAGAAGCGTTTTTCACTGGTTGTACTATAACGTTCCCAAAGCAGATCCGCTAAAAAAATTATATATTTTTGGTTTTTTTAATAACCAAAAGCTTAACTAATACGTATACATATGGATGTGCGCCTGCTTTGTCTTTTTATATATATATATATCTTCCCATAGTTCCTAGGTGGAACATAGGGCCTCATGAAATAGATGAAATAAAAACTTTAAATGATAAATAACTTATCAAACTTATATTAACAATATATGTATATATGTATTTAGATAATTATAAAAGGAAGAAACTCTTTAAAGAAAAATTTATTTTTATTTATTTTTCGTATGTAAATACATACAATATATACAGTGGCGGACAAAAGTCTACATACACCCCCTGTTTTCTTCGATGTGAGAGTACAAAAACTTTTTAGAAAAATGTGTTGATACAGTTTTATTCTAATCTTCTTTCTAATAGCAACAAACTTAAAAAATCCGTTAACTAATATAAAACTACAAATTTATGGAATAAAAACTCAAATATTGTGTTGACAAAAGTCTACATACAGTACAAAAATATCTTAGTTCAGTGCGAAAAACTTAACAAAATGCTAGTTATTAAGACGTTTTAGTATTTAGTTGGGTCCCCATTGGCATCTATAACTGCTTGAAGACGCCGTGGCATTGATTCTGCTAAATTTGTCAACGCTGCAGATGTAATGCTGTTCCAAGGTTCCAATATGCGCTCTTAGAGTATAGCAGAGCTAGAAACTTGGTGCTTTTTAATTCTACGCTCCAAAATCTCCTAGACATGTTCAATAATATTCATATCTAGACTTTGAGGTGGTGTATTTAATTGCCTTGGAGTATAATAAAGCAACCAGTCCTTAACAATTTGCGCCGCATGCATCGGATTGTTATCTTGTTGAAATATCCAACTGGAACCGAGCCCTAAATTATCCACCAAAGGCTTCGAATTATGTTCCAACAGAGACTTATACTTATAACCGTCCATTTCACCTTCGATAAAGTCCGATTTTCTAACTCCAGAGGCCGCAGCAGCTCCCCAAACCATTACGCTGCGGCCACCGAGCTTCACAATTGATACTACGTTCTTCGGTTCAAGCGTGGCGTTAGTTTTCCTTCAAATTTTAGCCCTTTCTTCACTACCAAAAAGGGTGAATTTAGAATCATCTGTAAATGAAACTTTTTTCCAAAAATCCATTTCCTTTTCTTTGTGTTTTTTGGCGAACTTTAAACGAAGTTTCCGATTTTTTCAGAAATAAAAGGTTTCTTCCGTGGTGTTCTACTGTGGAATCCGTTGTCGTTTAGAGTTTTTTTTTATTGTTCTTGGTTGGATACTCATTTGTGACGTACTTACTATGCGTTCGGCTATATTTGGAGCATTTACTTTTGGATTTTGGTCTACTTCGTTGAGAATCAGGCTGACGTCTCTACAAGATTGTGTTTTTGGGCGTCCACTGCGCGGTTTATTTTCGTTGGAACCATTATTTTTAAAGTTTTTTAGAATTGTCTGTACTGTTGCTCGACTCAAGTTTAAAATTTTAGAAATTTCACCACATAATTTTTTTTCTTTTCTTTCTTTTATCACCAAATTTCTTACATCAATTGCCATTTCATTTCGCGGAGCCATTATAGCTATTGAAATGTTTAAACCACAACTAAATTCAATAAATATCAAACAATAAACATATTGAAATAAAAGAAAAAGTCTAACGTTACCTTACTGTTAATATAACAATGTACAAAGTATGAGATTTGAACTTTTCTTCCATAAATTTGTTGCTTTATGTTAAATAATGAATTTTTTTAGTTAATTGTTATTATAATAAATATTATAATAAAACTGTATAAATACATTTTTCTAAAAACTTTTTGTACTCTCATATCAATGGAAATAGGGGGTGTATGTAGACTTTTGTCCGCCACTGTATGTATGTGTCGGCGCACCCTAATAGTGTGTGGATATTGGCATGCGTGTGTGAAGGTATATGTGTACAGTTTATGTAATTTCATTAGAAGACTAATGTGCTGAACACAATGACAGCGAGCACGACAGTGAACTGAAAATAGCGTTGTGCATCGTACTACGTGAACATTTGTGAGAAGCCGGAGACATAACAATGGCCGGCATGTACACAAAACAACGCAGTTGTCCATTTTGTATGTACACAATTTCGTTGTGGCCATACTAATACCTTCCAATTCAATGGAATTTTAATATTTTGTTCAAAGTGAAAATTTGTATGTAAAAACTAAGTAAATAGGTAAATTTATTTGTTTTAAATTATCAATCGTTATTACAAATGGTGTAATTTTATGCTTTTGTTTGTAACATAACGTCAAGTTTGTTAGAGCTTTGAATAATTTTACATCACCACTCTGCCTCCTCTCTCTACTGTCAACTCCGCTGTCATCCTATTGTCATTGGCAAATATAAGAATATATTGAAGTTAGCGAGAACGACAACTGTCGGTCTGCAGCGGTGTAGTCGTGCAGCTGTAAAAATAACTGTGTCCATAAGAACGTGTGTATTTTAATAATTGACAGAGGTCGTTTGTCGTCTGTCGCGACCATTGTGTTCAGCGTATCAGCCGTTGAATGCGCTGTGATTGGTTGACTGCATGTTGTCGCTTTGGGAAGTACCGTTTTAGCGGGGCGCCAGCGTGGTGACGCTGTCGCCGAGTGTGGTTCGGTGGTAAGCACAAAAAGAAGAAGGAATGACGAGTGCAGTTGCGTTTTAGACAGGAATAAAGGGATGTTTAACTAGAGAACTTAAAAATATAGAGAAGGTGCATGTGATGATGTGTCATACATATATACCAAAGCAGAAAATATGAAGAGAGAAAAATATATTAACATGCCCATGACGATTTTCGTTTTGCTTGTTTATATTTTATTCCATTTATGACAAATGTGTGCAAAGCACAAATGTCACACAGAGAACATAAAGACATTTTTTTATGTTCTCTATCTCACCCAGAGAAACAGCAGAAATGCTTTATTTTCTTTGGTCTCACATATCCAAGAATATGAAGAGACAAATACATATATGTATGTGTCGGAGATGTTTGATTTAGTTCCATTTTCACGCAGTAAGTTCTGTTCGTCTCTGAGGCACCACAACAACTGACTGATCACGCACATTCTGAGCTAACTCACACTACTCTTCTGCCCCTACGAACAGACCTTACTCAGCAGCAGAGTATGTTTTTTTCCCTGAACTGCTGTGCGTTCTGAGAACCGTTAGCGACATCGTGTCGCCATTCAAAACTGTACATGCATGTACAACGGTCCAACCAACCCTTCTATGCCACACATATACAGTGGGCTAATTTACCATGCTATGCCAAACATAAACAGTGGGCTAATTTACCATTCTACGACACGGCCTTCCTGACAAATCACACGTCCTCGTGTGTTAAATCTAGGACAAGATTTTCTCAGTCAAATTCCATTAACCATTTACTTCATTAACTTTTATTTATATAAAGTTTACATTTTTATACAAAACAATCAAATTGTTTTCACAATACCATCACATAAACTTTTTCATAACATTTTCTTTCAAATCAAACTTAACAATTCTTCTTTTATATAATTCCAATTTTGATGTGTAGTTATTCTTACCGATCCCCGCCACAACAAATCCTTCTGTTATGGTGCGATCATCATTGACCCCCGCCATAACAATTCCATCTGTTATGGTGCGGTCTCTATATCCTCTCTTGGGATTCTAAGGCAACTGCTGTGCCTTCTTTATCTCTATTTCTCATTTGAGAGTCAGATGCATCTCCCCTGGAGTCATCAAAATCTTCATCAATTTCTTTACTTAATTCTCTATTGGGCAATGCCCTCAAAAACTCATGTGCATACTTATAAGTTCTTTTGCTTATTAAAGACTTTAAGACATACCTATCGCCATCTAGTTGTTCGATTATTTCGAACGGACCCTTAAATTTCGGATCAAGCTTAGTTTGGTGACGCTCTTCGTTTTTTAATAACACATGGTCTCCTACATTATATTTTATTATCTTTGCTTTATTCTTATCATATCTAAGTTTGTCATAACGAGCATTAGCCTCCATATTTTCCTTGGCTTGTTTTCTTATAGACTCTCTATCAATTACATTATCCTCTTCTTCACCCATTGGTAACAAACAAAGAGGTCTAGATTCTCTACCAATTAGTAATTCTAATGGACTGAATTTTGTGACTCGATTGGCGGTGCAATTCATTGCCAATTGTACTTCCGCTAAAGCATCTTGCCACGACCTCTGACTGGTTTCGACTGCTGTCAACATACTCTTAAGTGTGCTCATTATACGCTCCACCTGACCATTTGCCCTACTCGCACCTGTAGCAATTAAGTGTAGCTCAATCTTTAAGGAAGAACAAAATTTACGGAATCCTGAGCATGCAAAATTACGTCCCTGATCCGCTATAATACGTGTAGGCACACCAAACAAGCACACAACGGCTTTAACAGCTTTGATTGAACATTCAGTATCAATATTTAAGGTGTGATGTAAGTAAACAAATTTCGTGAACGCATCTACCAAGACAATTACGTATTCCTTTAGGTCATTCTTTCCACTCATCTTTCCTGTTATGTCTATATGCACTGTGTGCCACGGGATGTCTACCTTAGGAATCGAATGTAATTCAGATTGAATTTTTCCAACTGGTGGCTTAGCTAATTTGCAAGTAATGCAATTTTCAACAAATCTACGGACGTACTTTGCCATATTTTCAAACCAATAAAATCCATAGACTTTATCCAATGTTTTCTCCCAACCTAGATGCATAATAGAGTCATGAACGTGATTAATAACTGCCCATCTAAATGCCCTAGGGATTACAGGCAAACATTTAGTCTTACCATTTCGTTGTATCTTCCTATATAAAACTCCTTTCCTTAATTCATAGGTTTTTAATAAATGTTCTGGCAATTCGTTATTTTTGAACTTAGCTAATATGTCTACTACCTCAGGATCACGTTGTTGTTCAGAAATCAACCAGTTGTCAGTTACCTCGGTCAAAGCAATGCGTTTTTCCAGAATTTTATTCTGATAAATATTTTTATCGGACACTGGATTCCGAGATAAACAATCTACATGCGCCATACGATCACCCTTCCTATATTCTATGTCAAAGTCAAACGATTGTAAAAATGCCCACCACCTATGTACCCTCGGCGTTAAGTCTAGCTTTGTGCGACTAGCCTTTAAGGAATTACAATCCGTATATACGACAAATTTACGTCCCTGCAAGTAATGGCGGAAGTGTCTGATACCATTGACTACTGCTAGCGTTTCTAATTCGTAAGAATGATATTTTGACTCAGCAGGGGATGTGCATTTACTATAATATTCTACCACATGGAGTTTGCCATTAATTTTATGCAACAATATAGCACCATAGCCAATCGAACTTGCATCGGTGTGCAATTCGATTGCATGTTTCGGGTCGAATATAGTCAACACAGGTGCCTGCGTCAATACTGTTATAATTTTAGTCCTTATTTGCTCATGTTGCTGTTGCCAAGAAAAATCAACATTTTTCTTTGACGTGAGTTGATACAAAGGCTTAAGCGTTTCCGAGAATTTTGGAACGAACTGTCTAAAATACGAAGCCAATCCTATAAATTGTCGTAATTGCGACACAGATTGTGGAGGTGGTAAATCTAACAATGCTTTTATTTTACGTGCGTTTGGCCTAATTTCTCCGTTACTTATCTCAAAACCTAGGTACTCTATGCGAGTTTTAAGAAATGAGCACTTAGTTATATTAAATGAAAATCCCGCCTTACTCAATGTTTCTAATACGATACGCAACCGTTCTAAAGCTTCTTCCTTAGTTTCGGCTATAACCAACACGTCATCAATATAAACGACAGCGCATGAATGTGCCAGTGATCCCAATGCTCTTATTATGGCCCTCTGGAAAACAGAAGGTGCATTTTTCAAGCCAAAAGGCATGGTCAAAAACTCGTACTGACCCTCTGGTGTCACAAACGCGGTTCGTTCAATTGAATTTTCGTGTATTGGAATTTGGTAGAAACCACTAGCCATATCTAAGCACGAGAAATATTTTGCACCGCGAAGTCGGGCAATCTGGTCTGCGATAAGAGGCAAAGGATACCTATCAGCAATGGTATTATCATTTAACATCCTATAGTCAACACAAAGACGATCAGTGCCATTTTTCTTCTTTACTAACATCATTGGACTGGCGAAAGGTGAGCAACTTGGACGGATAATATTTGCTTTTAACAACTCATCGATTTTACAACGCACCAGGTTTTTTTCTTCCTCGCCTAGCCTATAGGGACGTCGTTGCACTGTCTTCTGTGGATCTATTAATTTAATTTCCAACAGCCCTGTCGATACTCGAGTTTTTGGTATTCCGCTAATAAACCAGTCAGAGTAGCATTTTAAGATATTTGTTAAGACAATTTTATCGGAATCAACTAAATCTGTATCAGAACTTATAATATCCTCATAATCAGTTAAAGTCACCATATCTATCATTTTCGTTTTATAAATCTGAAATTTATCAGCGTCTATCATTACGCCAAAGCCTTGGCTAAGAATCTCTCGACCAACTAACACATCGTATTTCAAATACTTGTCTAAAATTACGTGTAACAAAATCTCAAAGCAATATTGATCAATATTTATATTACATAAAACTTGTTGAGTACTATAAATTGCATCGTTACTTATGCCATTGAGTTTTACAACATTATTAACTCTTTTGCCTTTAAACTTATGGACTACACTTTCCCTAACTAGCGAGCATTCTGCACCAGAATCAAAACAAAATGGAATAGACTCACCGGATGCCTTTATTGTTCCAGATGGTGGAGCTACTGCGCAGATATCCACACGCTTTTCAGAAATTCTTTCATTTCCACCTGATCGGCCTTTAGGACATGCGGTTGCAAAGTGCCCAATTTCGTCACATTTGAAGCATTTGACACCAGATCGATCCTTCACACCCGTCGTATTTGTGCTGTTGTAGGTTTTGCCTTTACTCTGGCCCTTCTGCAAACGTGCCCGACACTCGGCATATCTATGCCCAATCTTTCCACAGTAATGGCATTTCACCAGGGATGGAGATTTGAACTTTTTACGATCCGAGCCAGTTGCATCGTCTTCTATGCTGCGCTTCCTGAAGGAGTGTGCCTGCAGCTGTTGTTGTAGCTCATTGCGAGTTTTTACATTGGTGGTAAAAATCCAGCGCGCCAACTTGCTGTCAACTTGCGCCATGTGAGCCAAAGTTACAGACACAGCTATTTCTTCCAACTCCTTGGCTTTCCATTTAGACATAAGCATCGTGACAATCCGGCTGCCGTATTCAGCAAATCCTTCTTCTGGTTTCGGTCGACCATTCAATACATTGAGAACCATGCCAGCAGAAGTTTCAATTCCAACAAAACGCTGAAGAAACAGTTCCCTGAACTGCGCCCAAGTGATTCCGGCAAAGCATATTTGTGAAAGCCACTGTGATGCGGTGCCTTCTAATGCCTTACTTAGTGCTATCACCAGATTGCTACCTTGGAGAACGTTATCAGCAAATATGAGGTCCACAGTGCTACACCAAGATGAGGGCTCCGCTCCAGCAACGTCAGGGTTAAATTTTGGTAGGGTAATGTGTGACGCCTAACCATCGGATTGCGGCGCCTTTGGATTCTGCATGCTTTTAATTATTTCCATCAGGTTGCGATTTTGCAGTTCCAACGCTAACAAATGTGGATCAGTAGGCAAAGCAGATCCCACTTCTGATGTCGGAGATGTTTGATTTAGTTCCATTTTCACGCAGTAAGTTCTGTTCGTCTCTGAGGCACCACAACAACTGACTGATCACGCACATTCTGAGCTAACTCACACTACTCTTCTGCCCCTACGAACAGACCTTACTCAGCAGCAGAGTATGTTTCTTTCCCTGAACTGCTGTGCGTTCTGAGAACCGTTAGCGACATCGTGTCGCCATTCAAAACTGTACATGCATGTACAACGGTCCAACCAACCCTTCTATGCCACACATATACAGTGGGCTAATTTACCATGCTATGCCAAACATAAACAGTGGGCTAATTTACCATTCTACGACATATGCATGCCCATTATGATATAATAAGAATATGAAGTGTCATATGTAAATATATGCAAACAGAATATTGAACAAAAATATTTCCTTTGATATTCCATAGAAAATATGTTTGTATGTATGTATGTTCGATTTTGTATGGAAATAGAACTTTTATTATTTTTCAAATTATTTTATGTTAATTTGATCTTATTGTACAATAAGTGATTTTAAGTAAATAAAATATTTACCCAATAATTATGATGATACATATGTTCATGATTTATGTCAACGAGGCATTTCCTTTCATACGCAATGTGCGCATATCAAGAATTTCGTTTTGCCGTCGGCATTTCAATTTCTCATGCTTCAATTTTTGCTTTAAAGCAAGAAATCGCTTGTATGTATGTGCAATATATGCCTTTGCGTTTTGCCGTCGGCATTTCCATATTCACATGCAAAAGAAATTATGTATGTACATATTTCATTGGACCAATTTTGTATATTAACACTCCAGTGGTCGCGCCCCTATTTGTGCCGTTAGTAGTCGCGCGTACTACATATGTAGAACATTTTAGACATACGGGTTTGAAACGAAATATTCGTAAATAAAAAAATATGTTTTAATAATAATAAGTAACAATTTATTTTAAAATCAAATCAACCAAAAAATATTCATTTTAAACATAATAGGAACTTAAAATAAATGTAACGGTACATGAATAAGCGAAAATATTCAAGTATATACACAAGTGGTCTACTATTGTAGTACGCGCGACTACTGGAGTGTTACGACAAGTGTCAATAATTGCGCCAAAAACAAATAAGTATTTACATATTAATTACAAATCTTCTTCTTACATGTTCTTTGTATATGTATATGTAAATGATATGTAAATAAATAATTTCTTCTTTCTCCAACCAATATATTGAGCAAATTGACAAGTGTCGATAATTGCGCCAAAATCAAATATATTATATAATCATATGTAAATATGTTTTAAACTTTACATAAAACTGAAGTGTCAATAATTATTTATCTTTCTATTTTGTTGTGAATTTTAATAATAAATTAAATTTAAAATACCGAAAGTCCGAAAGAGTCGTGTGCGCGGTTGCGAAAGTACAAGCGGCGGGGTACTTCGCTTATTCCGTTTCCCAAATGAACGGGAGCTGGCTGAAAAGTGGAAGGAGAACCTAAAAATTTCTCCCACTCACCACTTTCCAGCCACCAACTCGTTCATTTGTGAGAAACATTTCGTTAAAGAGGCAATTGGCCCAAAAATTTAAAAAAGGAATGCTGTCCCAACGTTGGATATTGGTTAGTGCAATACTTCTGTTTATGTATGTGCAATATTTCTTGTGGGCAAATACCAGTGTGTGTGTGTGTGTGTTGTGATCTTTTGGTTGCGGGTGGACATACAAGTGCGTGTACTTTTAATGCACTTATATTGAATTATGAAATCAAACTATCCGGTTCTAAAGACCAAATGTTCGAATTATAAATCAAACCGTTTGATTTATAAAATATCGAAATAAATTATCTAATTAAACATACAGTATGTCTCATAAATCTTTCTATATGACAACATTTGATGAAGTAAAATGTTCAAAGTGAATTTTGAAAGTAACGCACATATTTATTAAAGAATTTTTTTGTAACATAATAATTTTCATTATATTTTTTATTATTTCTGAATCAAAAACAATTATATTTTTAAAGTATATTGGAAGAAATAAGCAAAAAACAAAAAATATCTTATTCTGTACTGTCTCAAAATTCTTTTCACATTTCACCACAATTAAATTTCCAATCAGTACACGCGAGCATTTTTATGTTAATATTTGGTGTGACCACCTGCAGCGTCTACTACACATTGTAGCCTCCGTGGCATCCTTGAAATTAGCTTTTTTATGTCATATTCCTGTGGGATCTTCTCCCACTCCTCTTTGATGCACTGTATTAGAGTGCTTTTGTTTGTAGGGCACCGTTTTGCCACTTTTTTTCAAATATGCCCATAAGTTTTCTATGGGATTGATGTCTGGGCTTTGCGCAGGAGTATCTAGCACTTTTGAGCAATTATATAGCAACCAAGTCCTGCATATATAAGACTTGTGCTTCGGATCATTGTCTTGATATAATTTGTAATTCAATTTATTGGGATTGTTTGGATCCACTAACCCAAATTTTTGTACACTTCTTTTTAAATTGCTACGTAAAATGTCTAAATATGTTTCTTTTGTCATATTATCTTCAATAATTCTGATTTCACCAACACCTTTGCTACAAATACAACCCCCTACCATAATACTCAGCTTTCCAAATTTTACTGTGGGAATAATGTTCTTGTTTTGTAGGGCTGTAAGCGGCTTCCTCCAAACTCTTTGAGGTCCATCGTGGTAGTATAGCATTATTTTCGTCTCATCACAAAACACCACATCGTCCCAGTATTCCATTGGATGTGAAATGTGAGTTAGAGCAAAAGAAAGTCGCTTTTCAACGTTATTTTGTGATAGCAATGGTTTTTTTCTTGCACTTCTTGAACTATATTTGTATTTTAAGAGAACTCTTCGCACGGTTTCATGGCCTACTTGCACAATATTGCGTTCCTTCAAATCTGCTGCTAACATTCTAGGGCTGCACTGTGGTTTATTGTCAATTTGTTTGATTATTAACCTTTCTATCCTTGGTGTAAGCTTTTTTGGCCTGCCACTGGGTTGTTTTAATTCCAACCGATTTTCTTTTTCTGCGCGATATATAATATTGTACACTGTCCTAACATTTAAAGAAAACATTTCAGCCAATTCTTTAGCTGATTTACCTTTATGAAAATTATAATAAACTAACTGTATTATATTTTCACTTGTACGATTATCCGGCATTATTGCTAAAACGTTTTCTAACGAATGGTGTGTCACCAACTACGCGAATTACATGTAACTAAATGTTGCATCAACTCTAAGAGCAGCGGCAATCACACAATGTCCAAAAACATAGTGTACCGTTAAGTTTCCGGTATTTTTTTTGCGCTTCTCTGAATTGTGAAAAGAGTTTTGAGACAACGCAAAACATGACGTTTTATTCCCTTATCACACGCAGCAACTTTTGTTGCTAATTCTCGGGCGATTCTCCTTTGCTGTCGCCCAGTACCTTCACACGAGCAACTTGTGTTGCGCAACTCTGTTCGAGTTTTTCTCATTCTCTTTCACTTTACTTTAACCCATTGTCGTTTCTTTTTCCTTATGGGTATTTGGGCCACTATATGTGATAGATTATATTAATCAGTTCTGTCAGTTCTGTCAATTAAGTAATACATTTCATTTATAATTCAAAATTAAAACAAAGATTATATGACAGACTTTCACATATATCACCCTTTTCACTATCGTCTGAATCAACTTGTATGGCTTTCTCCATACATTTCACAATATCTTTAATTAATTCGATATTTTTGTCATACTCCATTTTCTAAAATATTTATATTATATTATGTATATCTGTATACATATTTGCAAATTACTTACCAAAAGATGAAATTAAATTTTTTAAATGTATTCAAAATATTATTTTCAAAAAAATATACGCAAATGCAACTATGTACTACGAAAGAAAGGACACGAATGCCGAAAAACGTTGCAGCGAACTGTTACGAATAAGAACACAAAGCGAGTTGCTGAACACTGGAAACTCGGCGCGATTCTCCTCTCCTCGTCGCCCCCTCGCCTATAAACCAAGAGTTGCCGCAACAAAAGTTGCCGCGTGTGATAAGGGTCTTATTGTTTACGTTGTTGGTTTTGTATATGTTACATTCAAATAACTGTTTGTTTTCACATAAACAAGAAATATGCGCCAAGAATGTGCTCTGCTGTAAAAAAAATAATTTAAACCAATAAACAATAATGTTAATTACTTATAAAAAAACAAAATACTTAAATATTGCATTGTGAAAAGAATTATGAGACATACTGTATGTATATTTACGGCACACCACATGGGGTTGTTTTTAATTTACAATACAATTGTGCACTTGTTATCAATTGCTCATATATGTTTTTATTCTGCATTTACATAATGTATATATTTTGATATGTTTAATTATGTATTTATATTTTGTACTGTCTCAGCATTGCCGAATTTAAGCCTGATCAATACATTTGAACAATATACATATATAACAAGGGGGTATCTGCTACGACCTTTTGGTGCAAATACCAGTGCATGTGTGCGTTTCTTAGTATATGTGTATATATTTAAATTTTATAATACATTCTATTTTTTATTCATATTTTGCAATTTATAGATGAGGCTCCTACCCAATTATTTGAAGCGGCACCTCCGCTAAAAAGTTGCTGCGTTAGCAACGGTGCCGGTGGAGAAAAATTATTCAAATTTCCCAAAACGGAAGTTGCTAGGAATAATTGGGTAAAGGCCTGCAACCTTGAGTTGCCATTAAAAACAAATTTATATATATGTGAAAAACATTTTCACCAAAAAGATGTGTCCTCGCACCGGATACTCAATGAAGCTCTTCCTGCGCGAAATTTAGGGCTCGAAGAAAATAGCCAGCAGTCATCGGAGTAGGTTTTGCCGCCGGTTTTAACAACACATAATGTTAAAAAAACCGATATTTCACAACCTGATGATATGTCAGTTGGAAATTCAAATGACATATCATTCGAAGAGTTTGAGAAATATTCCCGCCTTCATGAAATAGAAATGAAGTGCAATGAAGAAGAGAATATCTCTGTTTGCGACCACGAGCATTACGCTCGAGTAGCTAGGCGATTTCAAAGTAATGCTTTGAAACAAGCCAAAGAAATAAAAGAGCTGAAAAGAAGAATTTTCTTATTGAAAAGAAAATGGCAAGCTCTGGAAAAGAATATCATTTTAACTGGAGATGCAAATGAGCATGCAATTACCTTCGCAAAAATGATTGTGAAGACGACAAACTCCTACACCGAAAAGGAGAAGGTAATAGCGTTGAACATAAATTATATGTCGACTATGGCCTATAATTTTGTGCGGGACGACTTGGGGTTCGCATTGCCCCACAAGATAACACTTTTGCGTTGGCGTCCGATCCGTTATGTCTGCCCCGGTATCGACGAAAAAGTCTTAAACAATTTAAAGAAAATTGTTCAAGACTTTAAACTAGAAGAACGCATATGCCAACTAATTTTCGACGAAGTCTCAAACAGAAAAGATCTGACGTACAACAAAGTACGAGATGTGATTGATGGCTTCGTCGATAATGGAGAAGGTCACCGGGAAAGCGTGATCGGCAATAAGTGTTGTTTTTTTATGTTGAAAGGCCTAGTCGCGAAATGGAAATACGTAATTTCCTACTATGTGGAAAAAGATGGCTTAAGCAGTGAAAAATTGCTAAATTTGCTCCAAAGCAATTTAAACGCCTCCGAAGAAATTGGACTCAAAATTAAGACAATTATATGCGATAAGGGTCCCCACAATGCCAAATTGAGGCTAATATTGGGTACATCGCCAGAGAAACCTTATTTTTACCACAACCACCGCAAAATTTATTTTATGTTCGACTATTGCTACTTGATTAAATGCATGCGCAACATGATTATGAAGTACGACACCGAGACGCAAGATGGACTGGCATCGCTTAAAGTAGTCCGAAAAATATTTGCTATCGACCAAGCAAACGTTAATTTTAAAATGTGCCGTAAATGAACGTATTCGCATGTGTACCCCTCAAATCTGGAAAAGATGTCGGTGTCTAGAGCTATGCAAACATTCAGCAATTCGGTCGCCGCGGCAATAGAGATGACAATAAAAGAAAATTTATTGGGCTCCGATGAGCACATAAAAAAATGCGCCAAAGCAATCCAACTGCTGGTCAAAAGGATGAATGACCTGTTCGACGAATTGGATTGTAAGACGCTTTACAATCCAAATCCGCAAAGACGGTTAATACAAAGAAATTGTATTGATAAAATAAACAGGCTAAAAGAGCATATCCAATAAATAAAAAATATAAGAAAGCCCAACAGCCAAATATTGTGCCTGGATTCGTTTGTATGTACAATAAGTGCAATGATTGCTTTGAGCGGCGATATATTCGAAGAATATTCGAATGTGTCCTTTATACTCTTAGGGAGAATGAACCAGGATGCACTGGAAAACTTTTTTTTATAGAATTCGCGCAGGCTTAGGAGCGAATAATCATCCATCCCCACACGAAATACAATATATGTACTTATTGTTGCAAGGCCATTGTCCATGCATATATTGCGACGCAACTTCTCGCAATCAGGCAGCAATTGCGAAGAAGACGACGACACCAACCTCGATTGGAATAGTGGCCAGGAAGATGACCTGAAAGAAAATTTAAAACCGTCTGAGCAACTTGCCGTGGAACAAATATCTGTTCCAGATGAGCATTTTGTTGAGACCGAAAAACAGGTTCGTCGCTACTATACTGGATATGCGGTATTCCAGAAGGTTTTTTGTCGATTAAAGTGCGAGAAATGTGCTCTATCAATGCAAAAGAGGGATATCTCTTTACGGTCAAAAAATTACAAAGGAGACAATGACCTAAGGCTGGTTAATCCCGATGATGGAGTCTTCGAAATAAGCTGCCTCCAAAATGAGCTGCTATAAAGAGCTCTCTTAGCAAATTCTTGCAGAGTGGGTATAAAATCTATGATTTTAGCCCAGATTACTGCAATTACAAAGCAGAAATACCCAGAGTGGTATAGCGAGGCAGGAGATTGCCTCGAACATAGGCACCAATTTTTGGATTTCTTGATAACAGTTTTACTGTTTAAGAATGCTAAATGGCTGGCACATCGGCAGGAAGAGCTTTATAAAAATGAAGTAAGGGCGAGGCACTACAATAAGAAGCAAAAATTAAAGAAACTGGCACGATAGATTGCATGCCATATTTAATTTTTCTAGTAACTTTCGTTGGATAAAAGGTAAAAGAAATACATACAATGCAAAGTATATTATTCAACTAATTAAAACACATTTTTTCCTTCTTTTTTCTCTCATTTCAGCTTCTTCACAAACTAATAATATTCTTTTTTTCTTTCAGGGTAGATTAAGTTGTAAATAGTTTGTAGTAGTAGTTTTAGTATTAGCTATTGTTAGTTTGTAGTTAGTTTTAGTAGTCGTTACGTAGTACACGAGCCAAACTTTGAAAAAGATGGTGAAAAATACCTAATCTTTATTGATTATGTTGTGTAAGAATTTGTGGTTGAAGGTAGACAAATTCTGAAAATCGTGTTTTGCTAAAATTATATTTTCTTAATAATGTATATATATGTATTTTTCTAATAAAATGAATTTTCTTTTTATTTTTCTTTGCAGTATTCCAATAAATTTAAATAAATTTTAATAAATTTACATGTATTTTCATTTATATATAAATATCAATAAATTTTTTAAAAATTATTTGAACTAGTTGTCCATTTTATTTTCTCACATATTTCAGCCGATTTTTGTATAGAAATTTGACCGGCGTAGAAGCAAAATGCGAAACAATCATACAATATTATGTCGTTTGCACATTTGCCTGTATGTTTGCGAAAGCAAATGCTCTACAAAAGCATATTTCTATACTTATTACATGTGCGCGCATTGACCTGCACAAGCATACAAACATACATATGCGTACACATATGAATATGTCCACAAAAAATTTATTTTCACAAGTCAATATGGCAGCCAAATTGGCGAAGAACAAATGTAGTAAATCTTACAACAAAAACAATTTTCATTCATAAATGCTTCATTCATAAAAACAGATGCCGTAACATCTCCCCGAGCATGCCTTTGCCAACAAGTGTCTTTTCGCGACGATGGCAAAAGCTAAAAATCATAAATTGCACAACTTTCTGGTGCTTCTCGCAAAAATCTGCGTTGATATGTATTCACGATAATACATATGCATAAATACATAACAATCGGCGGCCATTGCTTTATTTTTTTTTTGCCTTGGTTGCCCGTGACAACGTAGATGCCAAAAAAACTGTGTTCCTAAACAAACAAGACAAATGTGAGAAAGAAATAATATATGTACATATATGCCATAGAAATTCTATTGCTACGAATATGGAAATGTTAACGAAATAATGCGAATATGCATATTTCATGAAGGTCATTAACTTTTGTGAAGAAATGAAAAGAATGAAATGAAGTGTGTGTATGAGCACATTTAAGTTCATTTTATAATAGTCGAAATTAATGTAATTTTTGAAATAATAATTTATTTAAAATTACTTTTTATTTAATTTTATAATATACATTTTATACCATTTTTCGGAAAACAATGGTTCATACATATATTACAATATAAGCATGCATACATATGTCAATGCTTTTTTACATTCTTTGTGTGACTTTGTATATTTTTTCTCAAAACAGTTCTCTTTATACATACATATATTCTCGCATGTATTTAGTCATTTTACATATATTTCTGCC
The DNA here is from genome assembly GCA_037783105.1 of Bactrocera zonata. Lineage (NCBI taxonomy): Eukaryota > Metazoa > Arthropoda > Insecta > Diptera > Tephritidae > Bactrocera > Bactrocera zonata. Next base: position 124,406 of record JBAWJQ010001134.1, on the reverse strand, counting down.
AGAGAACCGGCTCAATTCTGCTAAATAGCAGCGAATATGGTGAATTCCCTACTATGATTCTATCAGCTCTGTTAGCCGCGCAATCGTATCATACAGATTTCGATTTGCACCTTCTCTATAGTTTTAAGTTCTCTGGTTTAACTTATTCCAGTGTGAGAGCGCCTCAAAATAAGCGTTTTTTTATAACATTTTTCATTGTAGCCAGATCAGAAAAAAAACTATTTTTTGAGCATTTTAAATAAAACACCCAATTCACATTTTCCACACCACCTATGAGGTATGCAAAAAGGCACGTTACCAAAGTTATTTCTGGGTGCTCGGTTCCCCAGTAGGCCTATATCACCCATTAGAAAATTATTTACATAAAAAATGAAAAAAACAACAATAACATTTCATATATAAAGTATAAAAAATAAGAAAAACAATATCACTTCATATCACAGTATATTAATTTAATACTTAAAACTATAAAGATAAATATACATACATACTTATGTATATGCAAATGCCAATATTTAAACCCCAAATTCTATTTTGTTATTAAAAAAAATTCTATTAAACGTTCTAACTTTAGAGCCTTTTAATGCGAATCTGCTTAAAAAATCTTATTTCAGTATAAAATACTTAGCTCATTGCAACCACTAAAAAAGGAAGATAAAAACTACAAATGTGAAACACACAAAATTTTGTTCTTAAAATTGGGTAAAAATAAATCTCTATTTAAAAATTTCGTCACACAATAAATTATAATTCTAATGAATAGCGCGATAACTACCTTTGGGTCACAGTCTTCACAACGCAAGAAGGGCCTAATATCTTTTAATTTAGCAAAAAGAATTTTTCCTAGTCCAATTTTATGACAATTTCTGTCGAATTCCTCAACAAATTTTATTTCTAAATTATTAATAAATGCAACAAATTCTTGAGGCGCCTTCACTAAGTTGCATTTATCGATCTGGTTTTGATGTACATATGAAGATGAATTTCATCTCCTAAATAAGGCATGTGTGCATTTTAAAAATTTTGAAATAAAGGTAGCCGCAAAAATAACTAAAAGCATTTTCCTATAAAAAGTTAATTTCTAAACGGCTATCTAAAGTAATGGATCTAACAATGGAGTGTTCGGGTAGTAGTAAACCCTGGAAATCCTGCCTAGAAAGGTCACTTAAAACGGAATCATAGCACACATTAAGAAGAACATTATGGCTATGTTCTGAAATAACTGTGGCTTCAGGTTCTAAAGGCAACTCACAGTTACCTTTTGTTACGATATTTACGTAACGTAAACCCTATGACTTCCTAAATAAACTAGAGAACATGAAAGGTGTAACTCTAGTACCTCCCCTACTTCTAATCTGACCAAAAAAATGCTCTAAGCTGTCCTGACATAGTCGTCTTGTCGCGGTATTAATAAGGCTCATATTATTTAAGCTTAAGGCTCCCGAGCTGTAAAGAGAAAGCATACCTGAAGCGACCGTATTACTTAAAACTTGAGACGCGAATTTAACTTTCATTTTTTGAAAGGTATTGGGGTAAATATGAGCATCGGTTAATTTATGCGCACACCGATAACTCGACTTACAGTCCTGATTATAAAAATGGACTATATCTGACCAACATACGCGACTATTTTTAAAATCAACTTTATTTTCCATATTTTGTAAGCAGTTTCGACTACATTAGATGGGGCTATCGCAAAAACACATATTTCCTTATCATTAACGTTGCAAAAAGGCCGTGACATTGAAACACCTAACAAATTAGCTAAATTTTGAAAATTGGTACCCTGGTCACAAACAAAATGGCAAGGAACTAGCCCAATATTTTGAAGTTGGGTAATGGCTTCAAGAATATATTTCTTGAAGACATCCCCCTTACATGAGCCTCTAATAAAAAATAAGCTAACGGGTGGGACCAAGGTGCCCCACCTACATATACCTTGCACCATTATGGTCATTGCAGTTGTGGCTATTCTAGATGTGCGATTTTCATTGCCATAATCTTCAAGACCTGTCACCTTATCAAATTTCCTATCATACTGCAAATGACATTTCAGTGACATTTCATCACAAGAAACTGATATGAACTTTTGTTCGAAAGAAAATCCCTTACTCCTAGTTTGTAAAGAGTTTATGCTGCTTTGGGTGCAACCTGGGAAACGAGGCCAATCTGCGACAAAATTATGTGACGTAATTTCCGAGGGAAAACTAAGTTGGTGCTTAAGGTAGCTATAAGCGATTAGTGACAAAAAAAATACACCCAAAGCTAAAGTTTTAAGAAAAGTATCATATCGCCGACCGTGTCTTTGGCGATTACTACCTAAAAAACTACTCCTAATACAAGCACCTAACTGAGGAGGAACTTTACTGGTCTGACTTTTCCCTGAATGAACTACTTCTTAACATTTCCCTACATCTTTCTAATTCAGTTGCCTTTTGGACCAACTGAGCTTTTAAACTCCTATCCTCCTGTTCTTTTTCGTCTAATTTTATTTTTAAAATTTTATTCTCTTCTCTCAATTTTATTTTTCTATCTGTCCCTGCTGTCAGACCCTTACCTGTTTGCGCGGCTTTTTCACTACTCTTTAGTAGTTCCTCCTCAAGAAGTGGAAGTCTCTAAAATATTTTCGCGGTTTCCCTTTCAAAAAGTGGAAGCAGATCCTTCCATTTCGGGAAAAAAAATCTTCAACGCCCATTTCAATTGTATTTTCAGAATTTGGGGCGTTTAATATTGCCCCATTAATTAAATTTATGCCCGGAACGGCTCTCGGACGCAATTTTTTTGCGTTACGCATTTCATTTGAAAAATGCCGCTCGCACGCAAAAATGTGTTTAGGTGTATTTTCAATTGAATCTTCAAAAACACCTAAACGTTTGAGCCAACATTTACGCCTATTAAAAGAAACAAAATAAAATACAAAATGTTATATATAATTATAAAATATGTATACTAATAATAATAATAGTGCAAAAAGTGCATACTTAATGAATATTTAAAAGTACAGTTTTTTTTGTGACTATCATAAATATTCAAAGATAAATCGTTACTTTAAAACAATTTATTTAGTTAATTAACGGCAATGGCAATAAATTGACAGTTACGTTCTGAACAAGTAGAGCGCGACAGACTGCAAGCGACATTTGTCAAATATTAAAATACACATGTTCTTAAGTACACAGTTATTGAGGCAGCTGCACGACTACATAACTGTGTCCATAAGAACGTGTGTATCGAAACAATTATTTCTTCGAAATTTTTCACAAATTCACAAACACTTTTTGCACTATTTAATGTTTTTCGCTCACCGTTCGAGGTCCGTTCCACTGTTTGAAAAACTAAATGTCCTTCCTCCCTCGTTGCAGCCAGCAACACATTTCTTCCAACTGCTGGTTGTTTTCGGCATTTTGTCTAAAATAAAATAAAATAGTATTAAATAAATGCAAATTTACTTAATAAAAATTAAAATATACTCATATCTTTCAATCTGCGTACTGTTTCGCCTTCGGTATTCTTCGAAAAAATGGCCGTTACAAATGGAGACAAAAAAAATGAAAAATGTCTCCATTCGAATAATAATTTTGCGGGATTTTAATCTGGTCGTCCCTCTTTTCCAATTGCTAAACGTCAAAACTTACTGAACTCGATTAGCTGTCAAAGTTCAGTAGGTTTTGACGTTTAGCAATTGCTCTCTCAATTCCAGTGAGAGAGGAGTTAAACATCTCTTTGTCTCTGGTTTTAGAACTCGGTGAACAAAGCCGAAACCCGCTACATATGCATATTGCAATATGCTTTTGTACACGCATGTGCACTTTTATAAGTACATATCAGAGAACTGCAACGATCATAATTTTTTCAATCATGCTCGATCATTGACTCAGATTTTTTGTGACGGAAAACTTTGCTTCAACAAAAATGAATGATCGTAAGCGAGCGTGCTCAAAGCGAACATTCAGTTCCAATCACTGTTGCTTGTTTCGTAATGATTTTTCTCGATCGAACGCCTTGAGTGAGCAGCAAAGAATGTTTGAGAATGTAGTCCAAAAATGTAAATTTTTATTTGTTCCAGACATACATTTGTAAAAAACAGGATCATTATCCTTTTTTATTTTCAACATCAGCTACATCAGCTACCTACTTGATGGCATTTCGCAAATGATAAAATAAATTTTTCAAATGATTATATTATGATAGCAAATACCCACAGTTGCAGTTTGATCTCAATAATCGGTGGCGTAAATAATAATAATTACAATTATAAGTATTAAATAGCATAATTATGGAGAGCGAATCGGCGAGGAGTGTTGCTGACAACATAGCAAACGGAATATATGTACACATTATCTGCCCAGCGCAAGGGAAGAAGCTTTATATGGAATATACTCACTGAAATAGTAAAACCGGACAACAGTACATTAAAAGAATTTGCTTTCTGCCGCACATGTCGCAATGTGTTAAAGTACAACGCACGTCAAACGTCAAATTAAAATAGGCACAGCTGCTGCAAAAACTTAAGGCAATCCCAAACTTTAAAAATTATCACACCGCTGGACAAAACTGAGACCATTAAAAAATGCGCAAATCGGATTACAGAAGACTGTCGGCCATTTTCAGCTGTGCGCGGTTCTGGGTTTGTTAAACTAGTAAAGTTTTTTACTAAGATCGGTGCAACTTATGGCGAGCACGTCGACGTGGAGGACATGCTACCGGATCCAACAACCATTTCACGTAAAGTCTCGAAATGCGCCAATGAAAAAAGGAAGAATTAAAGGCTGAAATCAATAAGATTGTGAGCGGTTGATATGTGGTCGGACAACTTTGTAAAGCGCATCTTTTTAAGAGTAACATTCCACTACCAAAAGGATTTCAAATTCTTTGACCTAATTTTGGGAATGAAATTAATGGATTTCGAAAGTGCAACAGGCGACAACATCTTAAAAAAACTTAAAAGTTTATTCAATGAATATTGAAAAAATTACGTTTGTAACGGATAGAGGAACAAATATCTTAAAAGCCTTACAAAACAATTGCAGACTAAATTGTAGCAGCCATTTGTTTAACAATGTGTTGGACAAGTCGTTCCCTGCCACCACAAAAGTCGCAGAAGTGTTGGAATCGTGCAAAAAATAGTTAAATATTTAAAAAAATCAAATTTGTAGCATCTCCTGACCACTTCTCTATAAAGCCAATGCCCAACACGTTGGAACTCCCATTATTTTATGCTTAAGTCCATTATTGACAATTGGGGAGAGATGAATAACATTTTAAGGCAGAATGAACAAAGTGTGAGAATTTTGAAATTGTTTTTGAAAAACTGCAGCTTTGCAGTACATCTTCACTGTGCCATCAATTTTAACAATTAATAATCCATGTTAGCCGGCAACCGATGAAATACCGGTAATTTTAAGGTTAAAAGAAAATATAATAAATAATATTAATGAAATATGGGTCCCTAACATCGGTATATGGTACAAAGTTGCATATTTTTTATATCCCCTTTTAATATGCAGCCAAATGATTTAGAAGGCATAAAATTATTTTGCAATACTCGCATATTGACAGAAAATCAATCATCATGTCCAAATACACTTTTATCGGATTTATCGACACCGCAGTTTTCATTTGACTCCGACAGTAACTTAGATGACAATAGCCAAGTTTCAACAGGGAATAGAACCAACGACACTTTCTTTTTCCCGCATTTAATAAAACGGAATTCCATACAAACCGCAGAGACGCCTGAGGAAGAATTTGAAAGGTACTGTAATGAAAAAGTTGCAATGGATGAACATTTTAATTTAATTGACTGGTGGCAAAATAATGAAAAGAAATACCCATTTTTAACAAAAATAGCATTGCAAATTCATTCGATTCCTGCCAGCAGCGCAGCCGCTGGGCGTTCTTTTTCTTTAGCTGGAAATATTATAACTGAAAAAAGAAATAAGTCGGACCATGTTCAGTTGATGGCTTATTGTTTTTAAATTTATTTTATAAAAGTTTAAGCGATTGAAACCAGAAAATAAACCTTCCTTTAATTTTAAGTTTTTGTTGATCGCAATGAAGAGATCAAGCATTAATTGAATTTTAGTTTTAAGCGTTTTTGAATTTTAGTTTCAAGCGTTAAAAATGAAGAAATATGTGCAATAATGTTTTGGTTAATTTTATGCATCGCAATTTGTTTCAGTTAAAACACACAAATATGTACATACAAACTATGCACATACATATTCGCATGGCAATTCTCGATCTGATTGGTTCAATCACAGTCAATTCAAACGCACACTTGATCGATGTCTAAGTTTTCGTTCATTATTGGACTTGATCGTGTTTTTCTGTACAATCATTTCCAATCAGCATACCGGAACCAAAAAATCAGTTTGAATCAGTAAGCAGAGCAATCAAAACAACTGATCGAATTCGTTCGTTTTGAGCACGAAACTCGATCGAACAATTTTTTAGCGAACCGCTAATGCAGGTCTCTGGTACATATGTATATGATCTGTTGGCTTTTTTTTCATTTACGCATGCTACGATGTACATATGTATATGAATAAAGGTTGATTTCGCACTTGCCCATATGCGATGTCTGTATGTATTTACATAAGTTTAAACAAATCAAAGTCAAGGTTATTGTTTTCAGAATATACATACTTGTATATGCAAGATTTATTGAATTATTATTATTTAAAATTGAGAATTAAAAGATTTTTTATAAAATGTATTAGCAAGTTTTATTGATTTATTAACAATATGTTTTTATAAAATACTGAACAAATATGTTTAAAAAAAATTATCATGCAATATTACGAAATTATCCATTTAAAATTGGAAATTTCTCACACGACTTAATATAATATATAAAAAAAAGTCATTGAATTTCACTTGCTTTTTTAAACACAAATGTTGCACTTAATCAAGATGGAAACAACATTTGTGTTTAAACAAGCTAAGCTTAGTTGCAAAGCTAAGGAGGAAAATAAGAAGAAGAAAAAGGACCTGAAAATGCAACCAGATAAACCTGTAAAAAGAATATAATGAATAGAATTTAAAAAAAGTTAATATGTACATATATTCAATGAGTTCATTACTCACCCAAAAGTAAGATGTTCTTAAAACAAACGGTTGACTTGCTACTAACTTTAGTTTATTTAGTTAAGCATCACGCTTCCGATATCGTTTATTATTTAATTCTTCTTTTACTAACCATTTAAAGTGTTTGAATAAATGCATTGTTACCAAGTATTCCAACAACTTAATTTTATGACAAACACTTATCGGTTGGGTCAAACCACTCAGGAAAAACATTTTCCGTGTTTTTGTTAATTGCGGATAACATCAGACAACGAACACTCGAATTGCGAGCATATTTGTTGAAAAGGTTGACGTACCGCATCGTCTACAGTCAACACACTTCGAAGACCCTATCACTTGGATTGACCAGCATTAAATCGGCGTCATTCTTATAATTTTTCGCTTTGATGAGGGCCTCCGAATAGAGAGTTAATTCGCTCTGTGTCTTAGTCATTGCCTTTTTACACTTTTCGCAATGAATTCTACACATAATTTTCTGGTAAATACCAGTATAGTACCGCTTGATTTGGACGTCAGCTCTGTCGTCCTCTTCAACAAAGTTTTCGTCTGGAATAGTAAACGATTCCAAGTCGATTTGCTCAGATTCGTGTTCAACTCCCTGTACTTCTAGATGACGATCTTCGGAGCCTAAGTTCTAATCCAAATTAATGTCGTCATCATCCTCAAAGTTAGCCCCCTTATCTTGACAATTTTGCCTAAAAATTTTAATCGAAATTAAATGACCTACAATATATTGGATCTCATTGGCAGACGGATGGGTATTGTTACTCTGGCTAGCCCACACTCTATAAAAAAAAATTTTCCAACACGTCTTGATTCACTTTCCCAAGGAATATATAACTTAATTCCTTTTTGATCCCTGAATAATTCTTGGCTCAACCAATTGTGGAACAGAACCTTAATGTGAGCAATGCTCGGAAGTTTGATTGATTTAAAATAATTAATGTAATCAAAGAGGCGTTGAGCCTTCTTTAATAGCGGATATTTTAAGGGATTTTTTGAAACAAAATTTTTGCAGTTTAGATTATCGAATAGATCATTCATTTTTTTAACAAATAACTCGTAGGCTTTGCACATTTTAATATATGTATACATATATTCGTCGGAGCCGAATAAACTTTTGGCTATCGGCCATTTCTATGCCAGCCGCAACCGAATTGCTCAGAACTTGGGTTGCACGTTTTACGGACATTTTTTCAAAAACGCTACGATATACATACGTGGGCCTCTGTGAGTTGTGGACATATCTTGAAACATGTATTGTCCTGATCGATAGAGTAAAGTTTTTTCTTATAACTTTGAAGCTGCTTATTCCGTCTGGAGTTGAAATATCATATTTCATAAACAAACATATGGCAGTAGTCATATAAACAATATATCTTTGAATCTTCGTGCAAATAAAAGGGTTTCTCTTCAGAAATATTTAAAGAATTCATAACTGAAGTATTAGAGGGCGATTGATCACAGACTAAAGCTTTTACGTTTACGTTTACGTTTTACCAATTGACTTTAGTGCTGTGATGTTCTTATTCAAAAATTTTTCTATTTTGAATGGAGCAAGTCCATTTTTGGAAGTATAATATGAAAGCACATATGTATTTCCAATTGGAAGTCAACCCTTTTATCATAAAAAACAACACTTACTGCCTAATTTCATATCACGATGGCCTTCCCCATAATCCACAAACCCATCAATAACATCGCTAACTCTATTGTATGTTAGGTCGGTCCTAATTGATATTTCATCTAATAATAGAACGCAATTCGTTCTAAAACGGACTTTTTTTTTGAAAGTTTTTTCTAAATTTTACAAGGTATTGTCATCGAAGCCAGGGACAACATACCTTATGGGGCGTTATCGCAAAAGAGAGCTCTTGCTTGGTAAAGCGAAACCTAAATTGTCACGCATAAAATTATATGATTTATTGGGCATGTAATAAATATTTTGTGCCAATGCCCATCGTGGCTTTGGGAGTTAGCGGGTGGGACAGGCAGAGAAACTAAAAACATAGAGAAGGTGCAAATCGAAATCTGTATGATGCTGATAGATTTTTATTAGGGAATTCGCCGTGATTTTCACATATGCATGCTTATATTGAATTAATGAACCATTGATTGATTACTTTGTGTTATAAGAACCATTGTTTTCCGAAAAATGGTAAAAATTTTATGTGATGAAATTAAATAAAAAATAATTTTAAATAAATTATTATTTCAAAAATTATATTAATTTCGTCTATTATAAGATGAACTTAAATGTGCTCATATAAACACTTCCATTCATTCCTTTAATTTCTTCAAAAAAATTAATGACCTTTAGAAATATCCATATTTCGTTGTCATTTCCATATTTCTATGGCATATACATTCATATATTATTTCTTTGGCACATTTGCCTGTATGTTTACAACATCCACTAATGGCCGTCTTTTGGCATCTATGTTGCCACGGGCAACCAAGGTCAAGGTGCTGGTAGAAAATCGGACTTTTGCCGAAAAAAATAAAGTAATGGCCGCTGATTGTCACCCCTTGCCGCTGTAGCAGTTTCGCCAACAAACTAGCGTAAATATGTATGCATACATATGTATGAGCATGCATACATATCGACGCTGATTTTTGCGAGAAGCACCAGAAATTTGTTCAAATTATGATTTTTAGCTTTTGCCATCGTCGCGAAAAGACGACTTGTAGGCAAAGGCATGCTCGGGGAGATGTTACGGCGTCTGTTTATATGAATGAAGCGAGGTTTATGAATGAAATCCTTTTTGGTGTAAAATTCACTACACTTGTTCTTCGCCAATTTGGCTGCCGTATTGACTTGTGAAGATCAATTTTTTGTTGGTGACATATTCATATGTGTACGCATATGTATGTATGTATGCTTGTGCATTATTTGTTCGACATATAAGTATAAGTATAGAAATATGCTTTTGTAGAACATTTGCTTTCGCAAACATACAGACAAATGTGCAAACGACATAATATATGTATTATTGTTTCGCATTTTGCTTCTACGCCGGTCAAATTTCTATACAAAAATCGGCTGAAATGTGTGAGAAAATAAAATCGACAACCAAGGCAAATAATTCTTAAAAAATTTATTGATAAATAAATATAAATGAAAATACATGTACATTTATTTTAATTTATTAAAAAACTTGTTTTAATTTATTTCAACTCATTTAAATTTATTAAAAAACTTATTTTATTTTATTAAAAACTGAAATGAAAAATAGAAAGAAAATTCATTTTATTAGAATTAAACATAAAAAAGAATATAATTTTAATTAAACACGATTTTCAGAATTTGTCTACCCACAACCACAAATTCTCACACAACCTAATCAATAAAGATTAGGTCTTTTTCACCAGTTTTTTTCAAAGCTTGGCTCACGTGTTCATACTACCTACTTACTAAGTTAATAAATACTAAAACTAACTACAAACTAACAATAACTAATACTAAAACTACTACTACAAACTATTTACAACTTAATCTACCCTGAAAGAAAAAAAGAATATTATTAGTTTGTGAAGAAGCTGAAATGAGAGAAAAAAGAAGGAAAAAAAATGTGTTAGTTATTTCAATAATATATTTTGCATTGGATGTATGTCTTTTACCTTTTATCCAACGAAAGTCACTAGAAAAATTAAATTTGGCCTGCAATCTATCGTACCAGCTTCTTTAATTTTTGTTTTTTGTTGTAGCCCCTCGCCCTTACTTCATTTTTGTAAAGCTCTTCCTGCTGGTGTGCTAGCCATTTTGCGTTTTTGAACAGTAAAACTGTTATTAAAAAGTCCAAAAATTGGTGCCTATGTTCGAGGCAATCTCCTGCCTCGGTATACCACTCTGGGTATTTCTGTTGTGTAATTGCAGTAATCTGGGCTAAAATCATAGATTTTATACCCACTCTGCAAGAATTTGCTATAAAGAGCTCTTTATAGCAGCTCATTTGGAGGCAGCTTATTTCGAAGACTCTATCGTCGGGATTAACCGGCCTTAGGTCATTGTCTCCTTTGTAATTTTTCGACCTTATAAGGGCTTCCGATGAGTCTTGTAATGATAAATCCTTCTTTTGCATTAATAAGGCACATTTCTCGCACTTTAGTCGACAAAAAACCTTTTGGTATATCGCATACCCAGTATAATAACGACGAACCTGTTTTTCTGCTACTTTTTCAGTCTCAGCAAATTGCTCATCTGGAATACAAATTTGGTCCACGGCAAGCTGCTCAGACGGTTTTAAATTTTCTTTAAGGTCGTCGTCCTGGCCAATATTCCAATCTAGGTAGATGTCATCTTCTTCTTCGCAATTGCTGCCTGTTTGCGAGAAGTTCCGTCGCAATATATGCATAGACAATAGTCTTGCTACAATATCTTGTATTTCATGTGCGGATGGATGACTGTTTGCTCCCAAACTTGCGCGAATTCTATAAAAAAAAAGTTTTCCAGGGCATCCTGGTTCATTCTCCCTAAGAGTATAAATGACATATTCGAATACTCCGCGAATATATCGCCGCTCAATGCAATCATTGCATTTATGGTAAATACGAAGGAATCCAGGCACAATATTTGGACGATGGGCTTTTTTATATTTTTCAAGTATTGGATGTGCTCTTTTAACCTGTTTATTTTATCAATACAATCTCTCTGTATTGGCCGTCTTTGCGGATTTGGATTGTAAAGCATTTTACAATCCAGTTCGTCGAACAGGTCATTCATCCTTTTAACCAGAAGCTGGGTGGCTTTGGCACATTTTTTCAAATGCTCATCGGAGCCCAATAAATTTTCTTTTATTGCCATCTCTATTGCCGCGGCGACCGAATTGCTGAATGTTTGCATAGCTCTAGACACCGACATCTTTTCCAGATTTGAGGGGTACACATGCGAATACGTTAATTTACGGCACATTTTAAAATTAACGTTCGCCTGGTCGATCGCAAATATTTTTCGGACTACTTTAAACGATGCCAATCCATCTTGCGTCTCGGTGTCGTATTTAATTATCATATTGCGCATGCATTTTATTAAATGGCAATAGTCGAACATAAAATAAATTTTGTTTTGATTGTGGTAGGAATAGGGTTTTTCTGGCGATGTGCCCAATATTAGCCTCAATTTGGCATTGTGGGGACCCTGATCGCATATTATGGTTTTAATTTTTAATCCGATCTTTTCGGAGGCGGTTAAACTGCTCTGTAGCAAATTTAGCAGTTTTTCACTACTTACGCCATCTTTAGCCACATAGTAGGAAATTACGTATTTCCATTTTGCGACTAGGCCTTTCAACATGAAAAAACAACACTTATTGCCGATCACGCTTTCCCGGTGACCTTCTCCATTATCGACGAAGCCATCAATCACATCTCGTACTTTGTTGTACGTCAGATCTTTTCTGTTTGAGACTTCGTCGAAAATTAGTTGGCATATGCGTTCTTCTAGTTTAAAGTCTTGAACAATTTTCTTTAAATTGTTTAAGACTTTTTCGTCGATACCGGGGCAGACATAACGGATCGGACGCCAACGCAAAAGTGTTATCTTGTGGGGCAATGCGAACCCCAAGTCGTCCCGCATAAAATTATAGGCCCTAGTTGACATATAATTTATGTTTAGAGCCATTGCCTTCTCCTTTTCGCTGTACGAGTTTTTCGTCTTCACTATCATTTTTGCGAAGGTAATTGAATGATCATTTGCCCCTCCTGTTATAATTATATTTTTCTCAAGAGCTTGGCATTTTCTTGTCAATAAGAAAATTCTTCTCTTCAGCTCTTTAATTTTTTTGGCTTGTTTCAAAGCATTGCTTTGAAACCGCCTAGCTACTCGAGCGTAATGCTCGTGGTCGCAAACAGAAATATTTTCTTCTTCGTCGCACTTCATTTCTATCTCATGAAGGCGTGAATATTTCTCAAATTCTTCGATTGATATGTCATTTGGATTTCCAACTGACATATCATCTGGTTGTGAAACATCGGTTTTTTCACATTATATGTTTTTAAAACCGGCGGCAAAACCCACTCCGATGACTGCTGGCTATTTTCTATATATAAATTTGATTTTACTGGCAAATCAAGATTGCAGGCCTTTACCCAATTATTCCTAGCAACTTCCGTTTTCGGAAATTTGAATAATTTCTCTCCACCGGCACAGTTGCTAATGCAGCAACGTTTTAGCGGAGGTGCCGGTTCGAATAATTTGGTAGGAGCCTCATCTATAAATCGCAAATAAATATATAGAAATAAGTATAAAATATATAAAGTAAAATTTAAATATATAAATAATAAAATTTAAATATATTGAAAAATATATGCATGTACAGTTATGTGATAAATAATAAGGACAGGGATGCAAAAACCCAAAACTTCAAAATATTCCTATATGCGGTGTCGATCAGTTTTAACCAACAAAGGATTTTCAACAAAATATTAAACAATTTAGAAATGTATTCCCTATTATGTATTTCCCTTTTCTTATTTAATATTGTTGTTTTTTTTAGTTAAACTAGACTTAAACTTTTCACATGATAATATCTCAGATTATAAGAAAAATGAAAATAAAATAAAATAATTTGCCATATCTGGGTTAAACTATACAAAAAACCTTTTTCCAATTTGTTTACAATAATTTAGCTTCGTTCACTGCTTTTAATTCCCTCCCATTTTTGGATCCACATAAACTTTATTCACCGCAGGCCACTGTCCTTATTATTTTATTAGCCGGATCAATATAAGTGCATTAAAAATACACTCACTTGTATGTGCACCCGCAAATATCACAACACACAAAACAACCAAAAGATCACAACACACACACGCACTGGTATTTGCACCCGCAAAAAGGAAAACACACACAAGCACTGGTATTTGCACATACCCCCTTGTTGTAAGGGCACCCACAACAAATATTACAATTAAATAAAAGAATTGCACTTACCTAATTCCAACGTTAGTACTGCATCCTTTTTCAGCCTTCTTGTGCCAATTGCCTCTTTCTGAAAATGCTTCTCACAAACGAATGAGTTGGTGGCTGCAAAGTGGTCAGTGGGAGAAATTTTTAGATTCACCTTCCACTTTTCAGCCACCATTCATTTGGGAAGCAGAAAAGTCGGAATACCCCATCGCTGGTACTCTCACACCCGCGCACGCGACACTTTCGTATTTTCGGCATTTTTCCGACACTTTTAAATTAATTTATATAAAAAATTCACGATTTGCTACTTAACTTGACAAAAACACGTCGTACCCGCGTAAAATCACCAACTTTATGAATATTGGCGCAATTATTGACACTTCAATTTTATGTAAACTTTAAAACATATTTCCATATGAATACATAATAAATTTGATTTTGGCGCAATTATCGACACTTGTCAATTGGGCCCATATACATACATAAAAGTAGGGGAAAGAAGGATGGTTACTTTCATTGGTGTGTAAAGGTTAATCTTTTGTATGTACATACATATATTTAAAATGACTTATTATAAAATAAGATCAAATTAACATGAAATAATTTGAAAAATAATAAATCAAAAATAAAAAATCTACATACATATTTCCATACAAAATGGAACATTCATATTTCCTATTGAATATCTAAGAACTCATTTTTCTTCAATATTAGATAGGATTCATACAAAATTGTACTTATCATAATTATGTATGTATGTGTACAAGTCAATATTCAATTGCCGACGGCAAAATGCAAAAGCATACACATACATACATACTTATTTGCATAGATTGCGATTCCCAAGTTGAAAAATTGAAGCATGAAAATATAACAAAGTTGGGAGATCATAAGGAGCAGCATGCATATGTTTATGTCTTCATATTCATATTCAATGCATGCTTATGTTTACATATGTCTTCATATTCATATTCATGCATACATATATTTATGTCTCTGCATATTCTTGCGTATGTGAGACAGAGAACATCATGTATTTTGTACACATTTTTCGGTGTCAAAATGAAACAAAATATAAACAAGCAAAACGAAATTCTTCGTTGCGAGTCTCTTCATATTTTCTGCTTCGACATGTACATATATGCCTCGTCATCATATGCCGTGAATACATATTCTCGGTTAGAATATGTGAGAGAATGGTAAAAAATGTTAAAATTGCGGGGCGAAATCAGACTCACAATGTTAACGAATCCGGCAAATTCCCTAATAAAAATCTATCAAATGTTCGCAGTCGAACCTGCACCTTCTCTCTACTTTTAAGTTCTCTGGGACAGGTGCTTAAAATAACAGCCAACTTTCGTTATTTTATAAAGCGTAATTTTTTAATATGTTATTCGCAATAACATTACAAACCACCTTATTCATTGCCAGACACTTTTTATGTTGGTAATCCCTTGCCAGACACCCTAAAACTTTAATAAATTTTAATTCTACTTTCGTTATACTTAGTATAAAAGTTAAAATTTATACATGTTATTTGGGTGACATTAGAGGCCTTTACACGGTCACACATGCTCGCGAACATGGCTTGATGTACAAGTTTGACGTTTTCGTTCACACGGTCATGCATGTGTGTGAACTTCATTTTCGTTCAGCTTTTAACGAGTAAACATGGCACGTGCATTAGTGGCAGCTCTTCTGATTGAAGAAATTTTAGAAATGAGGAAGAGGAAGAAATTGCAAAAGTGGCAAGAAAAAACGAATTTGGGTGCAAGATTGGCGTAAGAAAAGACCAACACGCTCGCATACAAATTTGCTAAAATAACTGGAAATATCTTGCCCAAAGCATTACAAATGAATGAAATGAAATAAATTAATTCACATTTTAAATTATCCAAGCTAGCGTTACCGTCTATTTCTTTTAATTTTGATAGAAGCACTTCATAATCTGCATTCTTTTTGTTTTTGTAGCACTCGCTTTTTATTTGCCACAGTTCTGGAAACTTCGGTAGAGTTCAAAGAACTCTTTCCAAAATTGCTCGTTCATGCGCGACACCGTTCCTGCACACTATCTTTTTTCCGACTGAAAAAATACACTGCTTGCATCATGCAGCCCTTCACACGATCACACTTGTGTGACACACCAGCAGAAAAATTAAACAAGTTTAAAAACTTTGAACATGCGTAACAAGCATGTTTTTTTCCCCTTTACACGGTACAACTTGGTGTGATGTCACACATGTTTTCACACATATTTGACCGTGTAAAGGCCGCTATTAGAAGATGTTTTCTCAGTTGCCAGACAGTTTCGACAGTTCCTACCTGGCCAAGACAAACATATTGGGTCCCATACCAAGGGTATAGGAACGAGCGCGAGGCAACATACAATCGTATGGGTGCGAGTGAGATAGCGCGTTAGGTCTTCACTGCGCGTGCAGCTTTCCGTTATTGTGCGGTAGATGTTTGTTATTTTGGCTTATAGTTATTTTGTATCAGTATAGTACACGCTTTGGCCATTCCATAACCCTTCAAGTAACAAAAGAATAAGCTGTTTTCCAAGAATTTTTTACAGCTGAGATCACCTGATCGAAATCTGCCATTTTAGGCACAGAGATGTAATTAAAAGAAATGTAGTAGATCAACTTTTTTGAGAAAAAGTATTTGTAATGGAAAACATTAATGAAAACTTTCAAGAATATTTTTGAAACAAACATTTATTGGATATTTATTGCTCTTCCTCACCACCTCTGAGGTTGCAATGTAGGCGCGCTACCGACCTTTTTTGGGTGTTCGATTCCTCATGCCTATTTTCACCTTTTTTATATATACAGTTTAAAATCAATCTATGTACTTATTATAAAAAATATGATTAGACAAAAATAAATATACATATGTATAAAGACAGGCACAATTCATGAATATTAATTACATTAAAAATATAACATTAACAATGAAAGTCAAAACAATCAACTTGTAATTATTTAAACAGAAACTAAAATAAATACAAAAAATCGGGTACAATTCCATTGTAAACATTAACAATACAAGTCATAATAATCGGCTTGTGTTAATTTAAAAGAAAAACAAAAAATAATATTAAAAAAAGGTACAATTCAGGAACAACAACCATAATATTCAAAACAATCTACTAAGTAATAAATAATATTTACAAAATATTCTAAATCACCCACAGCGAAATACTTATTAAAAACCCCATGAAAGAATTAGTGGTGGAAAGAAGGGTCCTATACCTGG
The DNA here is from genome assembly GCA_037783105.1 of Bactrocera zonata. Classification (NCBI taxonomy): domain Eukaryota; kingdom Metazoa; phylum Arthropoda; class Insecta; order Diptera; family Tephritidae; genus Bactrocera; species Bactrocera zonata. The sequence goes on along the minus strand of JBAWJQ010001134.1, from coordinate 107,155 downwards.
TACACGAAAACACTTAAAAAACAAAAAAAAAAAAAATATTGATAATAAGCGTACAAACCTAATCGCTAAAATTCTCATTTCAAAATCACAGATCAAGGTAACTATGGAAATGCGGCCTTCGACAGATAAACTTTTTGACAAATACATATGTATAAAATAATTCAGACTGACAGACATATGTATATACATATAAATTCCGACTCATATAGACAGACAAACGGACGTGATTACTATTTATGTATGTGTAACACACAAGAACTTTACGTTTTTGAAATCACTTTGTTTTACTTTTTTATTAAAAGCGTTTACTAAGAAATATGTTCTAATTCTAATGAATAGACATTTTATAATATCAGAATTACAATTTTCACAACAATAGAACGGTTCTACGTCAATCATTTTTTCAAATAATATTTTGGAAAATCCGATCCTGTGGCAAGTAGAATCAAAATGTTGTGTATAAATATCTTCGATTTTTTATAGAAAATCTATAAATTCAAAGGGTGGTTTTACTGTTTGGCAATTACTATATTGCTTTTCTGAAGTGAAGAAAAAATCTTCTTCAGTAATACCACCATCAAATCTTGGCAAGGGCATTAAACAATTATGTTGTTTAAAATATTTATAGTGCAAATAACCGCAAAAATACACAAACGCATGTTTATGTAGGAAGCTGCTTTCATCTACGTTCACATTTACCTCGATTTGTACATATATTTTGAAATGAGGTAGAATTGGTAGGTCTTGGTAAACTTTGAAAAGTTTGCCAAGAGGTAGTTTGAACCAAAGCGTCGTGCAGGCGCTTTTGAGGGAGCTATTAGAAAATGACTCACACTGGTCAACTGGCAAGAGTTCGCAGTTCCCTTTATCTGCACAACGAATATATCAGAGACATTTCGTCACAGCATATCGAAACATATCTCTGTGCGTTAGTGAAACCACGGCTTCTCAACTCCAGGACTTTAATGCTGCTAAAATTGCAGCCAGGGTTACGTGGCCAACCCTGAACAAATTATTCGAGGGTCACTTGCGATGGCCAATTAAAAATAGGCTGTAAATACCTGAACGCAATAGGTGATAAAAATTTGACAGCCAGAGCTAATGTTTTTAATTCCCTATCATATCTATAACCCTTCGAAGTACGGGGTGCATTTTTTAAACAATTTCTCACACATATCGCAAGATGTGGAGGAAGTTTGTCGCATAGCTCTGAAATTTGTCTATTTTCTTCCTGCCCTACTATAGACAAATTTTTATTATTTTCTTAAATTTCTATTTTATTCTCTAAAGTTCTCACCTTATTGAATTCACTATAACGTTGAGAACAAATAAATTGGTAGTCTCTATTTCTATTACGTTTATAATTATCATATATACATACATAAGTATGTATGTAAAGCAAGTGGCTTCATATTGTTCAAGATAAAAAAGCAAAAACACACGGGTTGATATAAACAAATTCGGTGAATAGTTTGCTATTTTATTGTCAAATAAGCGTAAGTCAAATACTAAGTTCACTTTGTTGAATACACTTTGACATACACTATAAACAAATACTTTTAAATTAATTTTTTATCATTTAACAACACGATTTTAAAACTTCACTTTTTTTATATAAATCACGATTTAGGACGACCCTATTCACTTGTTATTCACTTATTAGCACTAACTTTACATATTTATTTACTTGCGATAATATTATGTACATATTTATATACATACGATAATATTATGTACATAATTATATTATTTTTATACATAAAACTCACTAGAGTAAGAGCCCGTGACATCCAGACCTTCGTCATTTTATAAAAGCTGAAAGTTTGTTGAAGTATGCTTTGAACATAGGTAAGAACGATGGTAAAATGTGAAATTCAAGTCATCGTGGCTTTGGGGGGTAGCGGGTGGGACAGGTGCATAAAATAACAGCCAACTTTCGTTATTTTATAAAGCGTAATTTTTTAATATGTTATTCGGAATAACATTACAAACCATCTTATTTATTGCCAGACACTTTTTATGGTGGCAATCCCTTGCCAGACGCCCTAAAACTTTAATAAATTTTAATTCTACTTTCGTTATAGTATAAAAGTTAAACTTTATAAGTACGTGTTATTTGCGTGACTATTAGAAGATGTTTTCTCAGTTGCCAGACAGTTTCGGCAGTTCCTACCTAGGCCAGACAAACATATTGGGTCCCAATACTAAGGGTATAGGTACGAGCGCGAGGCAATATACAATCGTATAGGTGCGAGTGAGATAGCGCGTCAGAAGCGATCGAATGATGTTATTGTGTAATTATTTACGACTTAATATTTAAATAAAAGTTTAAAATTAACCTATTTGGTAAATTACTAAATAATGTGTAAATTTAATGCGAAATTAAACTTCTCATGCAAATTTTATAGCATAGCTAATACGTAAAAGGAATGAAAATATTTCTTTTGTAATTACGATATATAGGCTATAGAAATTATTTATCATATCTAATTAATAGAAATATTTATTTAAATTTTCAAAGAAACGCATTTATTTGTTTTGAAATTAACAAAATTATAAACATTCTTCATAGCTTTCATCATTAATATTGATTTCGTAATTTTCTTCATACTCTTCATCACTGCTGCACCATATTTCTTCTGGCTCATTGTCAGTGTCATCTTCTTCTTTAGTCTCTGTAAAAAAGTTACACAATTATGAAAAGTAAAAATTTATGTATAATAATTTGAAGTAATATGTATATACCTGATATAGTTTGCAGTGCATCACTGACAAAATTCGGTAACTGATCGCCTTCAAATCATTTAAAATTGTATTGGCTGTTAACTTGTACCCAACCATTGTTTGCTGGTTCATGTATTGATGGAATTTTCTTATGCGCATTATTCCAAATGCTGGATATATATGTAATTAGCACGTCGAAATTGTTGGAATAGCTCTGATTTACACGGTGGCAGACTGTTCCCATCAAAAATGCGTATTTTTTTTCGCTGAAACGCTTCATTAACATCGCAGACCGTATAATTATTAATAAACAATTGAAGACGGGCAGCATCAACATCAATTATCGTACCAACATTATATATGTATATCACATAATATGTTGATAATTTAATAAAAGTATCAGAAACCCATCCAGAACTATACGAAGGTTTTAAAAAAAGCTTCTTCGGTATCAAAAGAACGACCAAGTCGTTTTCAAGACAGCCCATTGATCTGGTTTTGGAACAAACGATAAATGCAGATGCCGCAAGAAGGCTGACAGGTGTTATACACTTCAAAAATTCAATTTCAGCTCGACAACGTTGGGCTCGAAACCATGATATTAGATCGACTATAATTTCTGAAGTTTATCATGAGTTAGGACTACAATCACACCAAGATATTTTAGCAGATTTAAACCAGCACAATATTCAAAAAAATATCACACAACTACAAAAATTTATTGAGACCTTCGATCAATTTATTAATCCATTCAGTTCAGAAGTTCCAACAGATCAATTATATAATATTTCATCTGGTAAAGCAGCATCAGAACTTGTGGAAACATCTCTTCTTAATATTGAAAAGAATGGGGATTATCTGAGGAAAACATTTATTTCTGAATGTGTCGTAGATATTAATCGATTTGAAAAAACTATTAAAAGACTACCTATGAATAATTTTTCAAAAGATTATGAGGAAAAAAAGAAAATTCGAGTTGGTGGTACAATACAAGAAGTTAAAATTCAGAGAGATCTGTTTGGACGTATGCTGAGAATATCCATGGATCATAATATAGATATTTTTAAAATCTTATCACCTCCAATTACCTCAGTGCCTTTGTCCATGTGCCATTTGGATGGTACCTGTTTAAATACCACTTACTTTATTGGGGAACACAATACACTCGCGCGAGTGTTAAAAATGGAAAAGAGTTTACAGAACAATGCTTTGCCAAAATATATGTACATATGTATATACTTATGTAGGTAGAAGAGTTGGGACGCTGTCGGCGCGGGTGGAACGATGATGCTCGAAAAAAGTGGGAATTCCGCGGCGCAATAGAAGAGAAAGTATGAAATTTTTGGTTGGGCGGCTTGTGTAGAACGAACGTATCAGCGATGAGTGCTCGACGAAATATGGCGAACGAATTGAATGTGCTGGCGAAAGGTGTCGACGCGGCGCAGTTTAGAAGCGAAAGTGTGTCTGCTTTCTCCTTGTCCATCCTTTTTGATGAGTGAGTTGGTGTGTGGTGAGTTGTATTGTTGTTGTCGAACAGCGTAGATTCCAGGATTGTGGAAGAGTTATCATGTCCTCAACATGAAGAGGCTGATACTAAAATAATATTTCATGTCATCAATAACTCAGCGCAAGCGAATAGAGTTATCAGAAGTATCGATACCGATATTGCTGCTATCATGCTTGGTCATATGCACCATATACCAAATGATTCCCGTGTTTGGATGCTAACAGGTACTGGAAATAATTTGAGGTATGTAGACCTCACAAAGATACACACCATGTTAGGCGACTCCATTTGCAAAAGCTTACCTGGGTTTCATGCAATCACAGGTTGTGATTATAACCCAGCTTTTTTTCGAAAAGGAAAATTAAGACCGTACAAAATATTAATTACTACAGAAAAATATCAAAAGGCATTTATAAAATTCGGCGACACTCAATTATTTGAAGATGATAGTGAAATACAAAGCACTTTTGACATAATACAGCAGTTCATATGTGATATATATAATGTTGGTACGATAATTGATGTTGATGCTGCCCGTCTTCAATTGTTTATTAATAATTATACGGTCTGCGATGTTAATGAAGCGTTTCAGCGAAAAAAAATACGCATTTTTGATGGGAACAGTCTGCCACCGTGTAAATCAGAGCTATTCCAACAATTTCGACGTGCTAATTACATATATATCCAGCATTTGGAATAATGTGCATAAGAAAATTCCATCAATAAATGGTTGGGTACAAGTTAACAGCCAATACAATTTTAGATGATTTGAAGGCGATCAGTTACCGAATTTTGTCAGTGATGCACTGCAAACTATATCAGGTATATACATATTACTTCAAATTATTATACATAAATTTTTACTTTTCATAATTGTGTAACTTTTTTACAGAGACTAAAGAAGAAGATGACACTGACAATGAGCCAGAAGAAATATGGTGCAGCAGTGATGAAGAGTATGAAGAAAATTACGAAATCAATATTAATGATGAAAGCTATGAAGAATGTTTATAATTTTGTTAATTTCAAAACAAATAAATGCGTTTCTTTGAAAATTTAAATAAATATTTCTATTAATTAGATATGATAAATAATTTCTATAGCCTATATATCGTAATTACAAAAGAAATATTTTCATTCCTTTTACGTATTAGCTATGCTATAAAATTTGCATGAGAAGTTTAATTTCGCATTAAATTTACACATTATTTAGTAATTTACCAAATAGGTTAATTTTAAACTTTTATTTAAATATTAAGTCGTAAATAATTACACAATAACATCATTCGATCGCTTCTGACGCGCTATCTCACTCGCACCTATACGATTGTATATTGCCTCGCGCTCGTACCTATACCCTTAGTATTGGGACCCAATATGTTTGTCTGGCCTAGGTAGGAACTGCCGAAACTGTCTGGCAACTGAGAAAACATCTTCTAATAGTCACGCAAATAACACGTACTTATAAAGTTTAACTTTTATACTATAACGAAAGTAGAATTAAAATTTATTAAAGTTTTAGGGCGTCTGGCAAGGGATTGCCACCATAAAAAGTGTCTGGCAATAAATAAGATGGTTTGTAATGTTATTCCGAATAACATATTAAAAAATTACGCTTTATAAAATAACGAAAGTTGGCTGTTATTTTATGCACCTGTCCCACCCGCTACCCCCCAAAGCCACGATGACTTGAATTTCACATTTTACCATCGTTCTTACCTATGTTCAAAGCATACTTCAACAAACTTTCAGCTTTTATAAAATGACGAAGGTCTGGATGTCACGGGCTCTTAGACTACACCTGGACATTTCCCCTTCTGATGGGAAGGGATACTGCGGCACCGCCAAACTGAAACCAGCAACACACTTTCTGCAAGGCATGCTATACAAAATCAAACAACAAATATTAAAAAATTTAATTAACTAATTTTACTACACTTACATACTATGTATGCTGAATATCTCTTTGAATGATGATTTAATTTTTACTAAAAACAAACTTAAAATAACTATTTAAATTTTCCTGAGCTTCTTAAGCTTAAAAAAATGTCCGTTGAAATGATTTGACACATTACACGGTTGCACGAAATACATAGTTTTTACACAAATATTATATAAATATTTTTTTTTATAAAATTGGAAAAATTTAATAATACATACTATATTGATACAATAATTAATATTTTGGACAAAACTGATTAAACCTAATATTTAGGAATTTGAATAATAGAAAAATATTTGAATATTTTATAAAAATATTGTTAAAGTTATAAATTTTAAAACCTAACACGGCAACACCCTAAAGCAGATGTGAGGCATTTGAACGTTTTAGTAATAGAATATTTGGGGGCAACCCGTACCAAGTGACTAATTAGTAGTAGAATATTTGGGGGCAACCCGAACCAAGTGCCTAATTTGGAGCGGAATATATAAGGGAAACCCGTACCAAGAGCCTAATTTGTAGTAGATTTTTGCGTATGTGTTATACCATGTTCAGACCGAAAATTTAAAAGATTAGATTACATTTAATCATTTCATAACCCAACAGTGTTCTCACTGCCGTTAGAAAGATCAAAAAACAGCTGTTATTGCCATTCATGAAGTCACATCGCTTAATATTTATCAAAAGAAAAGATTGTCTAATAGTACATTGTATAAACCTACAAGTAACCAATCCTTCATTTTTCACTAACACATACGCAAAAATCGACTACAAATTGGGCACTTGGTACGGGTTGATCCTAAATATTCTACTACAAATTAGGCACTTGGTTCGGGTTACCCCAAATATTCTGCTACTAATTAGTCACTTGGTACGGGTTGCCCCCAAATATTCTACTACTAAAACGTTCAAATGCCTCAAATCTGCTATAGTGTGTTGCCGTGTTAGGTTTTAAAATTTATAACTTTAACAATATTTTTATAAAATATTCCAATATTTTTCGATTATTTAAATTCCTAAATATTAAATTTAATCAGTTTTGTCCAAAATATTAATTATTGTATCAATATATTATTAAATGTCTCCAATTTTATAAAAAAAATATTTATATAATATTTGTGTAAAAACTATGTATTTCTTGCAACCGTGTAATGTGTCAAATCATTTCAACGGAAATTTTTTTAAGCTTAAAAAGCTCAAGAATAGTTAAATAGTATGTAAGTATAGTAACATTAATTAATTAAATTTGTTAATATTTGTTGTTTGATTTTGTATAGGATGCCTTGCAGAAAGTGTGTTGCTGGTTGCAGTTTGGGGGTGCCGCTGTATCCCTTCCCATCAGAAGGGGAAATGTCCAGGTGAGTTGTATGTATAAAAATAATATAATTATGTTCATAATATTATTGTATGTATATAAATATGTGCATAATATTATAGTAATTAAATAAATATGTATGTAAAGTTAGTGCAAATAAGTGAACAAGAAGTGAATAGGGTCGTCCTAAATCGTGATTTATATAAAGTGAAGTTTTAAAATCGTGTTGTTAAATGTTAAAAAATTAATTTAAAAGTATTTGTATATAGTGTATGTCAAAGTGTATTCAACTAAGTGAATTAAGTATTTGTTTATATTAACCCGTGTGTTTTTATTTTTTTGATCTTGAACATAATGAAGCCACTTGCTTTACATACATATATATGATAAATATAAAAGTAATAGAAATAGAGACAACCAATTTATTTGTTCTCAACGTTATAATTAATTCATATTTATTTTACAAACATACGTGTACGAGTATAAATACTACTACTATTTTATTGTAACTATATATATACGTTCTAACCAGTACCTCGCCAAACTATTACATATATACTTATTGTATGCAGATGTTATTATAATTCTTTCATATAGTTCATTCAAGAGCATAAACCATGTAAATCAAAAATTAAATTAATAGTTTTGTTTCTAATATTGTATTGTCGTTGTGATATATTTGATGTAACTGTTTATTTTTAAATTGTTAGTTTACTAGTTTAGTTAATGTTCGTATTTTTTGTTTAATTTCAATTAAGCGGCACGAATGGATCAAGCTGTTGGACGTAAGAAATCCAACGGCTAAATATTTATTTGCGTGCCAAAGACATTTTTCGTTAAAGATGAGGAAGGGACGCCTTATCTCCAGATCAGCTACACCAGATTTAAATTTAAGAGTAGTATCACCCGCAGTTAGAGTAGATAAGGCAATAGGTTATAGTGGACAAGTAGGTAGTGTATTTGACCAACACGAACAAGACATCATAGAATTAGGTAGTGAAGATTTTAACCCAATCTTAACTCTTCTCCAATTAGAACTGTGTCGACTTCAAACACTAATATGTTTGAAGTTGAGACTTTGGGTAAATCCCGTCAACCCCTATATAATGAAGATCATACATGTTCTTCCTCTTTAGGTAACTCTCAAATAGTTAGCACTTGGGCAATTAGTAGGCAAACACAAACAGAAGAATATTTAACAGATGGGACACCTAGAAAAAGAATGTATCGGGAGGAGTTAGACAAAAAATCGCAGGAAATAGAATTTTTACGCAATAAGGTGAGAACTTTAGAGAATAAAATAGAAATTTTAGAAAATAATAAAAATTTGTCTATAGTAGGGCAGGAAGAAAATAGACAAATTTCAGAGCTATGCGGCAAACTTCCTCCACATCTTGCGATATGTGTGAGAAATTGTTTAAAAAATGCACCCCGTACTTCGAAGGGTTATAGATATGATAGGGAATTAAAAACATTAGCTCTGGCTGTCAAATTTTTATCACCTATTGCGTTCAGGTATTTACAGCCCATTTTTAATTGGCCATCGCAAGTGACCCTCGAACAATTTGTTCAGGGTTGGCCACGTAACCCTGGCTGCAATTTTAGCAGCATTAAAGCCCTGGAGTTGAGAAGCCGTGGTTTCACTGACGCACAGAGATATGTTTCGATATGCTGTGACGAAATGTCTCTGAAAATTCACCTTCAGTATGAGAGAAATAGGGACTGGATTATTGGGTTGGAGGATTACGGTGATGAAAATCGTACCTCTCGAGTAGCTTCTAGTGTTTTAACACTTTTCGTCCAAGGTATTGGTGGAGAAACTTGGACCCACCCTTTAGCATATTTTTTTGTGCACAAAGCTTTCAAAGGAGATATTATGAAAAAATATATATTCGAAGCCATAGGTCAACTCCGGGGTATTGGATTGCGTCCCTGCCAAATAGTTAGCGACCAAGGGTCAAATTTTGTTAATTTTGCTAGGTTGTTAGGAGTATGTAAAGAAAGGCCCTATTTCGAAGTGAATGACTCGGAAGTCATTTACTTCTTTGATTCTCCTCACCTTTTAAAAAGTACACGAAACTGCTTAGAAAATAAAAAAAATAAAGTCGTTGCAAATGGGCGTCCAGTTGAATGGTCGGATATCGTTCATATATATGAAAATGGTACCCCAAACGACATTAGTTGCACCCATAAATTGACCTCGGCACATATAGCCCCTAAACCCTTTCAAAAAATGAGCGTGCAATTAGCTTCTCAAGTTTTTAGTCATTCTGTTGCAAGTGCTATGTTCGCCATTTATAGCTCCGGGAAACTGAACACTTCTAAGTCTCCATTTTTTATTAACACAGCCGAGTTTGTCCTTTTTTTTGATAAATTATTCAATATTTTTAATAGTAATGTCTTTGGAGGAGTAGGGAATTTTAAAGAACCCTTTTCGGCAACTGCGAACCGATTAAAATTTCTTAAAGAAGCCGAGGAGTTTCTTAACTCCATAAAAGTGTACGATTCTTTCGGTCGCGAAATAACAAACACTTTCAGTTTTATAAAAGGTTGGCTTCTAAATATAAGTAGCTTAAGACGTTTGTGGCGCTTCTGGTCACATAAGGGATTCACACATTTAATGACTAGAAAACTGACTCAGGATAGACTTGAAAATTTTTTCGGACATATACGCAGAGGGGGGGGATTTGATGTGAGAATAACTCCGCAGCGTTTCTCATATCTTTTCAGACAAGCCTGGGGCATAGGATATATTCGTTGTGTAGATAAAGGGAACTGCGAACTCTTGCCAGTTGACCAGTGTGAGTCATTTTCTAATAGCTTCCTCAAAAGCGCCTGCAACGACGCTTTGGTTCAAAATACCTCTTGGCAAACTTTTCAAAGTTTACCAAGACCTACCAATTCTACCTCATTTCAAAATATACAAATCGAGGTAAATGTGGACGTAGATGAAAGCAGCTTCCTACATAAACATGCGTTTGTGTATTTTTGCGGTTATTTGTACTATAAATATTTTAAACAACATAATTGTTTAATGCCCTTGCCAAGGTTTGATGGTGGTATTACTGAAGAAGATTTTTTCTTCACTTCAGAAAAGCAATATAGTAATTGCCAAATAGTAAAACCACCCCTTGAATTTATAGATTTTCTATCGAAAATCGAAGATATTTATACACAACATTTTGATTCTACATGCCACAGGATCGGGATTTCCCAAATATTATTTGAAAAAATGATTGACGTAGAACCGTACTATTGTTGTGAAAATTGTAATTCCGATATTATAAAATGTCTATTCATTAGAATTAGAACATATTTCCTAGTAAACGCTTTTAATAAAAAAGTAAAACAAAGTGATTTCAAAAACGTAAAGTTCTTGTGTGTTACACATAAATAGTAATCACGTCCGTTTGTCTGTCTATATGTGTCGGAATTTATATGTATATATGCCTGTCAGTCTGAATTATTTTATACATATATATTTGTCAAAAAGTTTATCTGTCGAAGGCCGCATTTCCATAGTTACCTTGATCTGTGATTTTGAAATGAGAATTTTAGCGATTAGGTTTGTACGCTTATTATCTATATTTTTTTTTTTTTTTGTTTTTTAAGTGTTTTCGTGTACCAGGTATAGGACCCTTCTTTCCACCACTATTCCTTTGATAGGGTTTTTAATAAGTATTTCGCTGTGGGTGATTTAGAATATTTTGTAAATATTATTTATTACTTAGTAGATTGTTTTGAATATTATTGTTGTTGTTCCTGAATTGTACCTGATTTTTTATATTAATTTTTGTTTTTGTTAAAATTAACACAAGCCGATACATTGAAATTGTACCCGATTTTTTATATTTATTTAATTTTTGTTTAAATAATTACAAGTTGATTGTTTTGACTTGTATTGTTAATGTATACATACAATGGAATTGTACCTGTTTTTATATTTATTTTGGTTTTTGTTTAAACAGTTTCTAGTTAATTGTTTTGACATATATTGTCAATGTTATATTTTTTATGTAATTAATATTCATGAATTGTACCTGACTTTATATATTTATTTTTGTCTAGTCATATTTTTTATAATAAGTAGATTGATTTATGTATATATAAAAAGGGTGAAAATAGGCCTCCTGGGGAACCGAACACCCAAAAAAAATCGGTAACGCGCCTACATTGCAACCTCAGAGGTGGTGAGGAAGAGCAATAAACATCCAATAAACTTTTGTTTCAAAAATATTCTTGAAAGTTTTCATTAATGTTTCACAAAAAAGTTGATCTAATACATTTCTTTTAATTACATCCCTGTGCCTAAAAAAGGCAGATTTCGATCAGGTGATCTCAGCTGTGAAAAATTCTTGGAAAACAGCTGATTCTTTTGTTACTTGTAGGGTTATACAATGATATAGTATTTTGAAATAAAAGCCGTCTCTTTAATACGCTTTTATTAGCTTCACTAGTATGTATGTATGTATGTATGTATGTATGTTTGTAACTTTTTTAAGTGGTACTGCAACCAGTTTAAGCAATTCACAAAAAGATGCGCTTAAAAGTATGCAACATCTATATAAAACTAGTTTTGGTGACATATAAATAGCATACTGAGTGATTATTATTGTGAGAAAAGCGTGGGGTGCTTTGTGACATATTTTTCATACGTATGTATATCGAGCATGCCACGCTTTTCTCACAATAATGCATTCATTTTTTCTTCATTATTATTGTTAGTTTATACAAAGAATTATTTTTCACTTTTTAGTTTGATATGCTTTAAAAGCGTGTTTTTTTACTTTTTTTTAAACTATATTTATTTCAAATATTTTCCATATAATAGAAATAGTGGATGCATTTTTTCTTTTGTTAGCCCTTCTGCACAAATTGGGTCAAAATGATCCAAATTTAAGAAACAAACGCGTATTAGGATGGCTTATTGCTTATAAAACCATTTTGATATCCGCAGTCTGAGTCTTATGATGAGTTGTACGTACACATTTTTTTTCCAGGACGAGCCAGTTTTATTACATAATTTTTTAAAATCTTTTCGTTCGCGTATACAATTTGTGGGTCATTTTGACTACCAAGAAAATTTATGCTCAAATGTGACTAAACAGAAAAAGCGTGCTAGTGCTCATTTGTGAATTTTGCGGTGCCTAGTGATAACGGTATTGAACTTTATTTTCTGATTTTTTTTGATGCTTTGTATGTACATTTGTATGTAGTTGGTGAATTTTGTTTTGCTCTGGGATAACTGTATTCTACTACATACAGCAAACATACGTCCAAGCTTATGAAAATGTTGTCAGTTGTGTGATTTATTTCAACTGTGAAGACGCTCGGGTAGACAATTTTTTTGCTCAGTGATATGCGAATGTAAAAATCTGCGCAATTAAAATGCAGCGAAGAAACCAGGTTATAATTTAACTTTTTTATAATATTGCCATTCTTTTATTATATGTAGATTTGTATAGATTCTATCACGTCAAAGAATTGAAGAAATTGTCAATGATGATGACGAGTCACTTGATGAAGCATCTGATGAAGATCAAGATTTTCAATGTGATGAATCGGAAATAAATGAGTCTGATATATCTACAGATCCTTTTGATAGTATTGAAAGTCTTAGCAGAGAATCACAAGGAAATAGTGAATGTTTTCCTGCAAAAGATGGTACGATTGTTTGGTATAAAGATCCTCAACAAATGCAATGCAGCAGAATGCGACAAGAATGCATTCTTTCAAATAAACCAGGCCCTTCACAACACGCACGTTCCTTGGTTGCTAGCATAAAAGGTGCTTTCGATTTATTCATTTCACTAGAACTGAAACAAATTATTGTTGAAATGACCAACTTCAAGGGCGTGCAGTTACTTATGTATGTGAAAGTAAGTGGGATATCATTGATATAATGGAACTGGAAGCATACTTTGGGCTGCAGATCATGGCTGGTGTTTCCAAGTCTAACGGGGAAAGCTTGAGATGTTTATGGGATGAAACAAATGGAAGACCCATATTCCGCGCTGTTATGCCTATTGAACGATTTATGCAAATTTCACGATGCCTCCGTTTTGATAGCCATGAAGATAGGGAAACCAGACGGTTACGTGATAAGCTAGCTCTAATAAGAAGTATTTGGGATAAATGGAGCAAAAATCTTAAACTGATGCATAATCCAAATGAAAATGGGACCGTCGATGAGCAGCTGGTACCTTTTCGTGGAAAATGCTGTTTTAGACAGTACATACCTTCCAAACCTGCCAAATATGGCATAAAAATATGGGCTCTTTGCGATTCCAAGTCCAACTACGCATGGAATATGGATGTCTATCTAGGAAGGGCCAGAAATACTCAGCCAGAAAAGAACCAAGGTAAAAGCTATCAACATGAGAAAAATAGCAGTGAAACAAACAATACAAAAATATTTTCTTTAGGTGAAAATGTAGTTATAAATCTCACACGCAATTTGGGGAGAGGTTATACCGTCACGTGTGACAACTTTTTTACAACCTACAATTTGGCTGTCGAATTGCTACGACGTAAAATAACGGTAGTAGGAACAGTTAGAAAGAACAAGAAGTTTCTTCCCCTTCAAGCTATTGACGTCAGGAAAAAACCAGAGTATTATTTGGAATTCTTTTTCACACAAAATATGACTGTTTTGATCTACATGCCAAAGAAATACAAATTCATTGTTGTAATGAGTACTCTTCATTCGAATGTATTGCCGTCCTGTTGCACGAGTTCCACGAGCTCGTCATTCTTGCCACTCACACGCTGACGCAGCTGCATGTGAAGTGTGTGTGAAATATTTTCCGGCAGAATGTGTGTGTGTGTACCGCCTTTCCCAACATTCAGACACAAGTCCTGTCGCGCTGGTCCTCCTTCGTCCTTCACAAACATACAAACAAGTGAGTGTGTTTGCATGTGTATGTGAGCTGTCGTTAGCTCTGCTCTAAGCTTTGCTGCCAAGCCATTCATTTTGGTGGCCGCCATGTGCGCTCGAGTGTTGTTGGCACCGCTGTTGCCCGAATTCTGCCTGCACGCCGCCTGTCTCGTTGAGTCCTCCGGTTTGGTGTTGGCGTTGTCGGCATCGCCGTCACTGGAATTTCTCTAAAAATGGTCAAATTTCCGAACGAAAAATCTGACAAACAAAATGAAGGCGCACACACAAACTCATTCGCATTGTAAGAATTCAGATGCTGATCCCAGTCGCCCCAACACCTTACTCTTACACCGAACATGAAATTCACCCTGTAGTACATTTAGGAAGATATTGGAACCGACGAGGAGTACAGCAAATGATGAAAATTATGGACCATAACGGTATATTTTTTATAACATTTTTCACTTTTTTAAAGGAATGGTTCGATTTTTTACTATGAAATTGTGTATGCGGAAAATGTTCTGCGGATCATTCGAAATCGGCTTTAGGCCCATGTTGTTCATATTGATCCTTAGAACATTTACCACATAGGGGATTTTTGTTGTTTTTTTTTTGGCTCCCTGTAAATCTACTCGCTGTATATTCGCTTCTTCTTAACTGGCGTAGAGTTAACAACAGCGGATCAAGCAGTTCACGACTTCCGGTATTTGACTAAGGACTGGTTAGCCTAAGAACATCCGTTTGAAGGCGAGCAAAAGTGAGAAGGCGAAACATCCCCTCCTCAGGGTTGTGCGCTGGGTTTGGGGCAAGCCACGTAAAAAAAGCCCCCAATAAGAAATTAGCAACTGCCTCTGATGAGAGATCTCCCTTTTGATGAAGTGGCAAATTAATATGTCTAAAAGTTCAATTACCATTTAGAAGGTCCACTAGAAGCATTTTGAATAAACAAGTTCTTTTTGCGGGTTCTATTTTAATTTGCCTGAAGGGGGTAGTAAAGTTAATTCGAGCGAAAAAAAGCATAATTCAATAATTTTTTTTTAAGATAGCATAATCATAGCATAATTATATGATACTTAAAGAGTATTCCGTGAAAGTTTCATAGAAAAATATTTAAAAATGAACCGGTGACAGAGAATCTTCACAGACGTTCAAAAAAAATTGATTCGCGGTGAACCGCATAACTCATGACTGGATTATCTGAAATTAAAAAACCAAATTGATTTGATTAGTTGATAAGTTTCCTCATATAACGCTGTCGAGTTTTTTTTATGATTTTTCAATTTTTTACAACGCTCGGAACTCAAAATACTAATTTTTCATCAAAAAAATCAGAAATTTAGTTGTTTAAAAAAAATTTAAAATTAAAAAAAAGCTCGACAGTGTTACCTCACAATTTATGTAAAGAAAGACTGTGCAAAATTTCAAAAGGATCGGTTCAGTAGATTTTGTGCTACAGAGTTCACCGGCTTCGAAAAAGTGAAGTGTGAGAAAAACACGTTTAAAGTTTCACAGCCGCTCACAATCAAATCAGAGGGTGGAGACTTACAAGTGTTTATTTCCGTCAATTTAAAGGAAGTGTGCTCTATTGTTTCGAGACCGCGATCAACCGTGCGCAGCATTTTAAAACGTTTCGAAGAAACAAACACGTACAAAAATTGCCTTCGCACTGGCCGTCCGTGCAAGTTAAGTGAAACAGACAAGCGAAAAATAACAAGAATGGTGAAAAAAAATCCCAAAACTGCATCTTCCAAAATTGCAGCAACAATAAATGAAGATTTGGACATAACCGTACACCCTCGCACAGTTCGACGTGTGCTGAATGAAGCTGGGTTTAATGCCAGGGTTTGCCGCAAAAAACCTTGCATAAGTAAGATAAATAAGAAAAAGCGCTTGGATTTTGCAAAAGAGCACCAATCCAAAAATATTTCATTTTGGGAAAAAGTGTTATTCTCCGATGAAAGCAAATTTAATATCTACCGCTCAGATGGTCGTATTTTAACATGGCGGAAAAAAAATACAGAACTGGAACCTCAGAACTTGCAAACCACAGTGAAGCACGGTGGTGGTGGGGTTATGGTATGGGGGTGCATGGCAGCTGCAGGCGTGGGTAATCTCATTTTCATAGATGAGACTATGAAAAAAGAAGATTACTTGGCCATTTTAAAAACAAATTTGAAAGCCAGTGCTGACAGTCTTTGCTTGGGAAATGATTTTTATTTCCAACATGATAATGATCCCAAGCATACGGCTGAGATTGTACGGCTTTGGCTTATTTATAATGTGCCCCATTTACTGCGAACACCTCCCCAGTCACCTGACCTTAACCCCATCGAACATCTTTGGGATTTGCTAGATAAAAAGGTTCGAAGTCACAACATAACATCAAAAGAACAACTTAAAAGAGTCCTTTCCGAAGAATGGCTGAAAATCGGGGCCGATGTTACAAAAAAATTAGTGCATTCAATGCCCAATCGTTGTCAAGAAGTCATTAAACGAAAGGGGTTGCAAACAAAATATTAAAATTTGTATAAACGCTTATTTAAAATAAAATTGTTGAAATTGGCGAATACTTTTGTCCAACCATTTTCTGAACTTTCTGGAGTTTTTAGCTTAAATATTAAAATTTATTATTTTTAATTGGAGTTTTTTTGTCAAGAATGAATGAATGAATTATAATTTATTGAAACATAACTTAAAAACTAACATTTAGAATATTTTTTTTTATAGTTTGAACCTAAATCATGTATAGCTTGTTCAGTGGCGAATACTTTTGTCCATCTGTGTATGTTATATGGACCGAACTTAATCCCGAATGGAACAGAACTAAAAACTTTAAGCGGCGATTATTTTTTAGTAGACTTGGCCACATCTTTGGTAACCCCGCACATTGCACGCCGTAAGCGAATGCCCTATGGTCCTTCTGCAAAAAGAGTTGTGGAAAACATCCAGGAAGCAGTCGCAGCAGACACTCCCAGTTTATCCACGGTCGTGCAGCCTCAAGATTATCCTTTATGCTTCTTGGGTAAAAGACAAAGGTGTTTTTATTGTCCACACTCTAAAAACTCCAACAAGCATTCAGTTCGTTGCGATAAATGCTTGAAATTTATATGCAAACAGCATAGTGTAAAGGCAGTTATGTGTATAAATTGTCAGAATTGATGTATTTTTTACTGACTCCTATTGAAAACAATTTTGAATTTGTTAATTTTATGTTTGAATAATAAAAAAATGAGTTTGCCATTATAATTTTACCATACTGACGTATTTTTGCTATTGGATCATATTGACCCACAAATTGTTTATGAGGGGTACAATCTCAATTTGTGCAGAAGGGTTAAGTCGATTTTCAGGTGAAATTAGATTCATTGCTTTAAAAAAATTTTGTTTGTTTACATTTTTTTCCCTTTGTAGTGTCTAAATCAGCTGTGATAAAGTAACAGATTTTCAATGCTGACAAGTAGATGGCGCAAAATCAGAGTCGCACAGAGAGATTTTGCGTGGATCCATTGAAATGATTTGAAACTGTCATTTTTGTAAGGCGAAATCTTGATAAATTTATATGATTAGTGGGATAAACCATTCAACAGCCGAAATCGTGTGATTAAGTGTCGGTCTGAACATGGTAATAGTGAAAAATGCGCTTGGCATTATAGTGCGTCAAATTGTTTTGTGTGTAAGAAAAGTGATGGAAAAACAACATTATACTTTGAAAAAATGTGAATTAATTCTAACCGTGCGATTCTGTACCCTGATACAGACTCAAGTCTCTAAATTTGAGATTTTAAGTTAGAGACAACTTTTGAGACTTGAGGCGATTTTGCTATTCTGTGACAGTCTCAAAATCTATTACATTTCATTATTCAGAGATGTTTTTACAATTGAATTAAAAAAAATATGTCGATAACAAATATTAAATTTTCTATAACATAGTCAAAAACCATAATTAAACATAAAAATAAAAATACATATGTATATTTTTATTTTGTTTCATAACATTAAAGAAATTTATGTAAAATTGATTTATTTTTAACCTTTTCGTGTTTGAGTTCTTTACAAAATATAAAAAAAAAGACAATCGATTAATATCTATGATGATCTCTAATCAGTATATTCAAAATGGCAGCAAAAGTTCTTTTTAGTTTGTGACCTGCTAACTATCAGGTCTCAAATTTGAGTCAATATTTTGAGACTAACGCTAGAGACTGGTTAGTGAATAGTAACAGTCAGAAATTGAGACTTTACCTCAAAATGTCTCAAATAGAGACTAGAGACTGATTACAGAATCTCGCTATAAGATTACGAAATTTACATAATTTAAAATATAAGGACATTATTTTGCCTAGTGAATATACGGATGGTTTTTATCACAGGGAGTGCTACAAGTCATTTACTTAATTAATGAAAAAATATTTTATCTTTGAATCGAACCACTAAAAAGAATCCGTTGAAACAGTGACACCACATCAAACAGAGACAGCATACCAAACAGAAAATGAAGCAAGTATATATGTATAATACTAATATAATAAGGGACATAGAATCTACAGCAGCATCACCAGCTATAGAACTTCAACCTTTAACCTCGCAGGAAAATGTGAGCGTGACCGAAGTGGAAGAAACTGGTGTTTATAGCGATGAAAATTCTTGTTTCTTAATTCACAGCGTCTAAGTGGCGCCACAAGGCAGATAACGGCATACCATTCAGTCAGTAACGTTGAGCATAATGCAGTTCTTGGAATGTACATAACGGTGTTTTTAAAACTTTTGATGAAATTAGTTGTTTCAACGATTTTAGCTCTAAATTTTTACTGTACCTAAACTTTATTGATTCACTGTATATTGATAATCTGGAAAAAGAATTTGCGGAAATGAATGTCACGTTTACAGCACACCATCTAGAAGTGAAATTAATGAAAATGTTCAACAAGGACATTCAATTGTTTATGGTCCGGAACAAAAAAGTTTTAGCACCTAATTATCTCCAAGAAATATTTATGTAGATGAGAAAATTTTTTGAAATATAGAAACAGATAATTTCCTACAAAAAGCAGCATTAATATAACGCAAGACAATATTAAAAATTAATAAGAAAAAAGTGAAAAAATATTTCAGCACAACATTTAATAGCAGGTAAAGTTGAGATACCTCAATTATTATACTTTTTGGTGGAACAAATCAAACAAATCAACGACGCAAAAATAATAGAAAATGTGTTCGCCACGTTCGCTCATATTGTCAAGACGTTATTTACGGAGTGCATAATGGTCGAGTAAAGAAGTCCAAACATATTATGCAGGGTATGACATTGAAGAGTTTATTGTTAACATTGTTAATATACAT
The DNA here is from genome assembly GCA_037783105.1 of Bactrocera zonata. NCBI lineage: Eukaryota > Metazoa > Arthropoda > Insecta > Diptera > Tephritidae > Bactrocera > Bactrocera zonata. The sequence continues at coordinate 87,450 of JBAWJQ010001134.1, read as the reverse complement.
ATATGGTCACTGCATAAGTAACAATGGTGTGGAAGAGCTCGAGACAAGCAACATACACTTCGATAGGAAAGTCCAATTTATGCCCCGAAAAAATAAAGACAGCACAGGGACTTTTTACTGGAGTGGCTTTTGACAATTTCGATCGTTTTGTTGAAACTACAAGTGGTAAAGACACGTTCCACGACACTGTAGGCATCATTTATCAAAACATCGAATTAAATACAGATGATGAATCGGAAGTATCTGAAGAACAGCTTCCTACTACTAACAATTCGCCACGCAGTAAGAAACGAAAAAGAAGAACTTTTCATGTTTTATCTTCGGAGGAACTTCAGTATACAAAAAAAAAGAAAAACAAAAATGACCACTGATCAGCCATTGACAGATCATGAAATTGAAAATATACTCCCTGGAAATTTACAATTATACACAGAAGCCGTTAATATCTGGATGATTAGCCATGCGGCGGATCAGTTTTATGAAAGTGACACGCCGCAACAACACATACTTATCTTATTTAACTCCCATTAATGCCTCACCAACTAGCAATTCCGTAGTTTTGGAAAATACATATGCATCAAAGTAACAAATAGCAACTGAATTAAATCAATCATCCATACAAGTTACATATGATATGGCAATAGCGAAAGATCCACAGATCCAATCAACAAAAAAGCCTACATTCGATAATTTATTTACATACATATATGTATGTATGTACATACTTACATTTGGGCCCATTCCACATTATGACGGCTTACTTTAAGGCAGTTGGAAAGTTGATAAATGATTGTGGCTTGACAAATATAATGGTGGAAAGTAATTTGCTAGCAAATGGTTCTGTTAATGGATTTATTGATGGAAAATATTTCAACCTCTGCAAAAGGTTGCATCTTTTGATGGCACTAGGATTGGAAATAATACATTTTAAATCTTTTTTGCAAATTAAAAATGTGTCATTAACAGATGATATTATAGGGGAACTTCGAAGACTGTAAAACTGCAAAATGTCATCATTCTAAATTGAAAATGATAATCTGAAGGAACTGTTGAATAATTACTTGATTTACAAACACTAAAGTTTTAATGGCGAGTTTGGAAAAGCTCAACAATTTTATTTGATTTACATACATATGTATGTACATGTATGTATATATAAATCTTATTCACCACTAGTTACATTTATCACGAAGCATTCGAACAGGAGATTTCGAGCTTTTCAAGACAACAGTTTGCGACGAATTTTATTAAAAATCGGCAGTTGGCAAAGACATTCCGAGATAAAAACATCGTATTTAAATTTTTATATACAACATCATGGGTTTCTTGACATACTGTATATGTGAAAGACATTTTCACAATAAAGATATATCGTCAAGACGCATTTTAAATGAAGCTCTTTCTATGCTAAATTTAAAATTTGAAGTTGACGAAACTAGTCAGTAATCGCCGCAGTGGGTTTTGCCGCCGGTTGTACAAACATATAATGTTATAAAACCCGAGTATACACCACCTAATGATATGTTATTTGGAGAGATTGGAAATCCAAATGACATATCATTTAAAGAATTCGACAAATATTCCCGCCTTCTTGAAATAGAAATGAAGTGCGAAGGTAGTGAGAATATCACTGTTTGCGACCATGAGCATTACGCTCGAGTAACTAGGGGTTTTAAAAGCAATTCTTTGAGGCAAGTTAAAAAAATTAAAGACCTAAAAAGGAAAGTTTTCCTGTTGGCAAAAAATGTCAAGCTCTGGAAAAAAATCTGGAAAAAAACGTCACAATAACAAGCGATACAAATGAACATGCGATAACATTCGCAAAGATGATTTTAAAGAAAACAAAAACTCCTACGTTGAAAAAGAGAATGCAATGGCATTGACCTATAATTTTATGTGCGACGATTTGGGGTTTGCATTGCCCCACAAAAAAACACTTTTGCTTTGGCGTCCGATTCGATATGTCTGCCCCGGTATCGACGAGAAAGTCTTGAACAATTTAAAAAAAAATTGTTCAAGAAATGAAAACAGAAGAACGCATATGCCAATGAATTTTCGACAGCATAACAAAGTACGAGACAGAGATCCCCAACTCTCCTGTCACTGGAAATGTGAGAGCCGCTCACCTACCGAACTGACGTTTCGCTATTGGAAGAAAAGAGACGACCGGATTGAAATCCCGCCAAAATAATGTTAGAATGGACTAACTCGTAACGGCCATCGTTTCTTCGCAGAAAAAAGAATTAAAAGAAAGTAACGTTAACACGGGTTCTTTTGAATATTTGCAATGGGAAATTGATAGCATTATTTAAATAATATTTAATTATATAATTTAAATAATTAAATTCAATTAAGCGGATAAAATATTGTAAGAAAAAGTTTCAATAAATTTCGATATTTTGAAATTTAATTTTTTAAATATTTAAATGTAACGAATATACCGGTTCATTTGAATAGATATGTTTATATGTTTGGTATTTTTTCACTATATGTAGTTATTTTATATTTTTATATTCTTTCTTTTTCTTTTAAATAGGCGTAAATGTTGGCTCAACCGTTTAGGTGTTTCCAATAAAATTCCAATGGATTGTGAGCGGCATTTTTCGGCAAAATTGCGCCTTGAAAAGCGATTGCGTTCGAGGGCCGTTCCCGATATCAATTTAAAAATTGAGCCTACATTTGACGCCCTAATTTTGAATTAAAAAATACAAGTTTATTGGGTCTAGAAGTTTTTGCTCTCTAAGTTTAAAATGAGATTGAAGATGGAATTTTAGAACCTCTTCCATATTTTGAGAAGGATGTATCTTTTAATTTTGATAAGGCCGCGCAAACAGTTTGGGGTCTGACAGCAGGTACAGAAAGGAAGAAGATATTGGGGGAAGAGAATAGGGTTTTGAAAGTAAAGTTAGAAGAAAAAGAGGAGGAAAATAGGAGTTTAAAGGCCCAGTTAGTTGAAATGGCCGCAGAGTTAGAAAGATTTAGGGAACAGCTAAGGAATAGCTCATTGAGGGAACAGTCAGACCCTCTTTCTTTAGTTTGTAGCAAAGTTTCTCCTCAGTTAGGTACTTCCATTTGGGTGTATTTTTTCTATCACCAGTTGCTTATCGGCACTTAAAGTACCAATTAGATTTTCCATCCGAAAAAACTTTGGAAAACTTTGTTACAGACTGGCCCAGTTTCCCAGGTTGCATCCAAAGTAGCATAAAATCGTTAGAGATTAGGAGGAGGGGATTCACTTTCGAACAAAAGTTCGTGTCGGTTTCATGTGATGAAATGTCACTGAAATGTCATTTACAGTATGATAGGAAATTCGATGGGGTGATAGGTATTGAGGATTATGGCGATGAAAATCGCACTTCTAGATTAGCAACTACTGCAATGACTTTAATGGTGCAAAGTATAGGTGGAGAGCCTTGGTCTCACCCATTGGCTTATTTTTTCGTAAAAGGTTCCTGCAAAGTGGATGTCCTCAAGAAATACATTCTTGAAGCAATTACCCAACTGCAAAATATAGGACTAATTCCTTGCCATTTTGTTTGCGACCAGGGCCCCAACTTTCAAAATTTCGCAAATTTGTTAGGTGTTTCAGCGTCACGGCTTTTATTTCATATTAATGGCAAGGAAGTGTATTTTTTTTTTTTACGATAGCCCCCATTTGATAAAAAGTAGTCGTAACTGTTAACAAAATTTAAAAAATACGGTTTTCTTTAAAAGTAGTCGGGTAAGTTGGTCGGATATTGTTCATTTTTATGAAACTGACTCTAAGTTGAGTTATCGGTGTGCGCATAAATTAACCGATGCCCATATTTATCCAAATACCTTTCAAAATGAAAAATGAAGGTTAAATTCGCGTCTCAAGTATTGAGTAATACGGTCGCTTCTGGTATGTTGCCCCAAATATAGCTAGGGAGCCTTAAGCTCGAATAGTAGGAGCTTTATTTATACCGCGGAATTCGTTTCGTTTTTTAATAAATTATTTGATATTTAAATAGCAGTTTTGTTGAGGCTGCTGTACCTACTAAAAAAGTGTTTGTAGGTTCCCCTGAACAGAGATGAGGCAGAACAAGTTTTAAAAACTATTCGGATCGTAGACGATTTAGAAAGCAACACAACCAACAATTTTAGTTTTATAAAGGGGTGGGTGTTAAATATTAACAGTTTAAGACGATTGTGGCGATTTTTGTCACACTCAGATTTTCCGTACTTGAAGACGAGACGACTATGTCAGGACAGTTTAGAACACTTTTTTGGGCAGATTCGAAGCAGAGGAGGTACTAGAGTAACGCCCTATATGTTCTCTAGTTTGTTTAGGAAATCGTGGGGCTTGCATAATGTTTTTTTTCTTTATAATTTACTGAGTGTGGTAATACTTTTATAACGTAGAAGTTGCTTATTTTTTATAAATGTGAATTAAAATGTATAATTAAAAATGAATTATTATAAAAAAATATTAGTGGATGTGGTAGTTAATGATGGGATTTAACAAATACTTATATTTACACTAAATAACCTATTAGTCTGCTTTTAAAATAGCCGAAAACAACAAAATGGTTGCTGTGCCAATACTTATGTGCGACACTGTATATAAATTATATATAATTTTATGTATGTATGTATATATTAAAATAGTATAAATTAAATATGCATGGAATTGTTTAATAGCTTTATTCAAAGTGAAATATGATGAAATTAAATAAAGTATTCTTTCCTCGCGAATTGAATTGATTGAAATTAGAATTTCGACGTTTACAAGTGGTATGTTTTCCTTTTCTCGGATAAGAAATAATTTTTGTATAATCTAAATAGTTAAACTATAAATTATTAGTTTCCATTTTTAGTTTAGTTAATGTTTGGATTTTTTTATTTGAGCTAGGCGGCGTGAATGAATCAAGCTGTTGGGCGTAGCGACTCTACAGTAGGGGCTTCTAAATTTTGTAATTCCCTTCCTGTTTGTAGAATTCCAACGACATAGCCCGGGTTCACTTTTTTATTGTCCATAAGCATTTCCATTATCTGAGATCCTAGATCATCACGATACTTCTTCTCAGGGAAGTTTTGACGACTGTCATTAGTGGTTAAGCAAGTGGTATTTGTGGTATTCCATAATACTGCTTTCCGCCATCAGTGCAGATATGGGTAGTGTCTGAATGAACGAATTTTTTAATGTAAGTCCACAAATCTGCCTTGCTTTTTCAATTGTCTTCCTTACATAGTATTCCCAACACATTTGTTGTCATTTGTTTGGTTAAACGGCCACGATTGTACTAACGTTTCTTTAGCAAAGTCTCGTCAATCTGCATTGGAATATATAACTTCGGCTACCTCCCTAAGGTAACTGTAGTAATCTACTACAGTTCCACAACTTAGGGAATACTCGTTATTTTGTTTTCGCCAGTTATTAAGATGACCATGGACAGTCCTAAGGTTAACTTTTGTGACAAAGCAACAAATTATCGCCAAGATTTCCTTAGGCGCTAATCTGTAACAATTACCATCAAAAAATGTATCATGCGCAGGATTTATACATACATACATATGTATAAAGGCGACAAACTTTCGCACCTTTCTTTTTTTAATGATTTCGTTTGGCACCTCCAAACCCACCCTAACTTGGATTTGTTCTGCTCTTCGACCTGCATTGGATTCCTACACTTAGTGCAAATAGGAGGAATGGAATCTCTTAAAGGGATTAATTGAACGTCTTCAAAAAATTTTATTGACTACTCATTCGTTTGGATTAGATTTCAAAACGATGTGAACATAGAAAAATTTTTGAGTTTTTTGTGGATTTTGAGATGAGGGGCAGAAGAGGTCATTTTAACGTTCATCTTACTTTACTCATATAACCATTTTATAAAAGTGGCAATATTTCTTCGAATTCATAAATTCCTGGAATTTACCTGGAGCGAGTTTACACAATTCGTGGAAAGTCAACTAAATTGTGTGAAATTTAAAAATATTGGCGTACGCATTTTCATTCTTATAATTAATTACACGGGTCAACACAAATTTTTAGCATAAATTTAAAGCAGTAAATTTTCATGTTTTAGGTCGTAATTAGACGAAAAAAAATATATGTCATGAAAAAGTTTGCTTTTTTATTTTGGAAACCGCTTTAGCGATATTTTTTTTAATACTTATGTGGTTTTTGTTTTTAATTGAAAATGAAATCACTTAAAAAAACATTTTCATTATTTTTATTAAGTTTTACTATCAGAAAAACTTACAAAAAGGCAAAAAATAGTTTAAAAGCGCACACTTTTACTATTTCTTTTATCTTCATGCATAAGTAGGTACTACCTCTTAATAAACCCTAAATATAGTTATTACTATAATTTTTGCAAAAGCAAACTTTAAACGAAAAAAAATTACATATTTTTTTTATCGTTTTTGTTCATAATTAATCAGAAAATCATAAAATAAAGTTTAGGACAAAGAATGAACATTTTTTTGTATAGTCGTGTTATTTATATACATAAGTATGTCTGTATATGTATTTATATTATTAGCTAAATGGGCATATTATAATGTAATATCATATGTTACACTATCAACTAGAAATTATTATGAAATTGGCGGCCTTTGGTCTAAACCCTGGCTGGGCGAATACACGGGGTGACTGAAGTACTTTCGTGTAGTACTCTTTTCCCTAACTTAATATTTTCCTATATTTGCCAACGACAGTAGGACGACAAAACAGTTGACAGTAGAATGGAAGATAGAGAGATGAGGAAGAGTGGTTATGTCACTAATACATATGTACATATGTATGCAAAATCTAAATTATTCACAGCTCTAACAAACTGAACGTTATTTTACAAATAAAAGCATAAAATAGATCTATTATAGCTCTATTATACCATTTGTAATAACAATTGATAATTTAAAACAAAAATATATACCAATTTATGTACTTATTATTGGCATAAAAAATTTCACTTTTAACAAAATATTAAAATTTTATTGAAGTGCAAGGTATTGGTGTGGCCACAACGAAATTGTGTACATGCAAAATGGAGAACTGTGTTGTCTTGTGTACATGGGTTCATGCAGTAGGATGCACAACGCCATTTTCAATTCACTGTCGTGCTGCCATGTCTTGTCGCGAGCATTGTACTTAGCAGGAATAAAGGGATGTTTAACTTATTCCAGTGTGATAACGCCTCAAAATCAGCGTTTTTTATAACATTTTCCATTGTAGCCAGATCAGAAAAAAAAATATTTTTTGAGCATTTTAAATAAAACACCCAATTCGCATTTTCCACACCACCTATGAGGTATGCAAAAGGGCGCGTTACCGAAGTTGTTTTTGGGTGCTCGGTTCCCCAACGAACCTATATCACCCATTAAAAATTTATTTACATAAAAAATTAAAAAAAAAAAAAACAAAGCAATAACAACTCATATATAATAGCATAAAAAAAATAACAAAAACAATATCACTTCATATCACAGTATATTAATATAATACTTAAAACTATAAAAATAAACATACATATATACAAATGCCAATATTTAACACCAAATTCCAACTTGTTATTAAAAACTTTCTATTAAACGTTCTAACTTTAGGGCTTCTTAATGCGAATCTGCTTAAAAAAATCTTATTTTAGTATAAAATATTTAGCTCATTGCAACCACTAAAAAAGGAAGATAAAATCTACAAATGTGAAACACACAAAATTTTACTCTTAAAATTGGGTAAAAATAAATCTCTATTTAAAAATTTCGTCACAAAATAAATTCTAATTCTAATAAATATAGCAATAACTACCTCTGGGTCGCAGTCTTCACAACACAAGAAGGGCCTAATATCTTTTAATTTAGCAAAAAGAATTTTTCCTAGTCCTATTTTATGACAATTTCTGTCAAATTCCTCAACAAATTTTATTTCTAAATTATTAATAAATGCAAGAAATTCTTGAGGCGGCTTCACTAAGTTACATTTATCGATCTGGTTTTGATGTATGAGACAAAAAAAAATACACCCAAAGCTAAAGTTTTAAGAAAAGTATCATATCGCCGACCATGACTTTGGCGATTACTATTTAAAAACTACTCTTAATACAAGCACCTAACTAAGGAGGAACTTTGCTGCAAACTATCTCAAGAGGATCTGACTTTTCTCCGAATGAACTACTTCTTAACATTTCCCTACCTCTTTCTAATTCAGTTGCCATTTGGACCAACTGAGCTTTTAAACTCCTATTCTCCTGTTCTTTTTCGTCTAATTTTATTTTTAAAATCCTATTCTCTTCTCTCAATTTTTTTTTTTTTTCTATCTGTCCCTGCTGTCAGACCCCTACCTGTTTGCGCGACTTTTTCACTACTCTTTAGTAGTTCCTCCTCAAGAAGTGGCAGAGTCTCAAAAAGATTTTCGCGGTCTTCCCTTTCTAAAAGTGGAAGCAGCTGCCTCGATGCACCGTTTGCATTTGAGGCAGATCCTTCCATTTGGGGAAAAAAATCTTCAACGCCTATTTCAATTATATTTTCAGAATTTGGGGCGTTAAATATTGGCTCATTAATTAAATTTATGTCCGGAACGGCTCTCGGACGCAATTTTTTTGCGTTACGCATTTCATTGGAAAAATGCCGCTCGCACGCAAAAATGTGTTTAGGTGCTTTTTCATTTGAATCTTCAAAAACACCTAAACGTTTGAGCCAACATTTACGCCTATTAAACGACACAAAATAAAATACAAAATGTTATATATAATTATAAAATATGTATAATAATAATAGTGTAAGAAGTGCATACTTAATGAATATTTAAAAGTACAGTTTTTTTTAATGACTATCAAAAATATTCAAAGATAAATTGTTACTTTAAAACAATTTATTTAGTTAATTAACGGCAATGGCAATAAATTGACAGTTACGCTCTCAACAAGTAGAGCGCGACAGACTGCAAGCGACATTTGTCAAATATTAAAATACACATGTTCTTAAGTACACAGTTATTGAGGCAGCTGCAGGACTACATAACTGTGTCCATATGAACCAGTGTATTTTAATATTTGACAAATGTCGCTTGCAGTCTGTCGCGCTCTACTTGTTCAGCACATCACACTTAAAAACACACTGAAATTCAATTTCATTATACAAAATTAATATTTTCATTGCACAATCGAAACACTTATTTCTTCGAAATTTTTCACAAATTCACAAACACTTTTTGCACTATTTAATGTTTTTCACTCACCGTTCGAGGTTCGTTCCACTGTTGGGAAAACTAAATGTCATTCCTCCCTCGTTGCAGCCAGCAACACATTTCTTCCAACTGCTGGTTGTTTTCGGCATTTTGTCTGTAAAATAAAGTAAAATAGTATTAAATAAATGCAAATTTACTTAATAAAAATTAAAATATACTCATATCTTTCAATCTGCGTACTGTTTCGCCTTCGGTATTCTTCGAATTAATGGCCGTTACAAATGGAGACAAAAAAATTAAAAATGTCTCCATTCGAATAATAATTTGGCGGGATTTTAATCTGGTCGTCCCTCTTTTCCAACTGCTAAACGTCAAAACCTACTGAACTCGATTAGCTGTCAAAGTTCAGTAGGTTTTGACGTTTAGCAATTGCTCTCTCACTTCCAGTGAGAGAGGAGTTAAACATCTTTTTATCTCTGCAATGAGCCAGAAGAAATATGGTGCAGCAGTGATGAAGAGTATGAAGAAAACAACAAAACTAATATTAATAATGAATTTTGTAAACTACAAAACAAATAAATTCGCTTCTTTGAAAATTTAAACAAATATTTCAATTAATTAGATATGATAAATAATTCTGTAACCTATATATCGTAATAACAAAAGAAATAGTTTCATTCCTTTTATGTATTAGCTATGCAATCAAATTTGAATTACAAGTTTAATTTCGCAACAAATTTACACATTATTTAGTAATTTACCAAATAGGTTCGAAAAGTTTTTACCGTTACCTTTGTAAATTTCTGTTGTAAAATGTCACAGCTGCATAAAACAAGCATTTGCATGCTCTTTGCTTATGAGTTCAGGCGCCAGTGATCAGTCAATGTCAAAAGTTGGTGTGAAGATCAGCAAAAAATTATTTTAATGCAAAGCGCATTTTCAGAAAATGTAAAAGAAATAATAATTGTGCTACAATTGTTCTTAAAAAAATATCACGGTATAGATACAATATTTTGGTTTACTAGTATAAAATTTTTTGTGAAAAAATTTGTACAGACAAGCTTCTAGCAAGCTAAAAGTTCACTACTCCTAAAGGCACACTTGCCGGCGCCCGCTCAAAAAAATTATTTCGTTGTAAGTATGTAAATTCTATTCGTAATTATTTTAACATGTTTAAAAGTAAATAGTAATTTATAAAATTACGTTTTGTAGTTGAAAGCAAAACATGTAACTATTATAACATATTTTATACATTATAATTTTTTTTTATTAACTTGTATTGTCAAATAATCGGAAGCGTTACAATTTGTCGCTTATGAGCGAAGAAGCTATCCAACAATTAATGAATTCTGTTGTTGATGATGATGATTCAGAAGATGATAAAAGCGTGAATGAAGAAGACTTTGACAGCGATGATAGCGCTCAAGAAGTTAACATGCAATTAGCAAATGAAGGTTTTGAAGAAATCGATCATTATATTGAGCATTTATATTATGCAATTGCAATAGATCTTTTGTCATCGGCAATTAATATAAGTGTAGATGAACCCAATGAGTCTACTCCACCTTCTTCCGAGCAACCAAGTACCAGCAGGACCGCAATGAATAAAACAATAAAACAGCCACCAAGGAGGAAAAGAGCTCGATCACCGTTACCACAAATTGAAGAAGGTGAAGTTTCTATTCCATCTAACTCTGGTGGATTTTTTGGTTCTGTGAAGCATTACACCACAATCTTCACAGTTCAAAAATATAGTTTGGAAAACAAAAACTTGCAGCTACATCGGAAAGAAATTGTATTCAATGGTGAACAGAAATTACCACAAGCATTTAATGAATTGGATACTCCTTTTAAATGCTTTACATATTTTTTTACAAATAAATTGCTGGGCGATATTGTCAGCCAAACAAATCTGTACGCTCATCAGCAAAACATAGACTCTGATTTCAATTTGACCAGACAAGATTTGAAAATTTACATTGGTATAATATTATAAAAGTATGTCTGTGTTTCGAAATCCAAATATTGAAAGTTATTTGTCGAAACACTTACTTGAATGTGTTAGAGTTGCGATGCCATCAAAACGATTTTATGAAATCAAGAAATACCTGCACTTCAATGACAGTTCGTATATGAAGAAAAAGGGTGAGGAAGGGTACGATCAGCTCTACAAAGTTCGTGCACTCATAGATACATTAAATGAACGGTTTAATTCTGTACCCAAATCACCAAGGCTATGTATTGACGAGCAAATGTGTCCCACAAAGATGATAACAAACTTACGTCAATATATGCCAGATAAACCTCACAAATATGGTGTTAAGCATTTTGTGTTATGTGACTCATATGGGTTTTCGTATAATTTTGAAGTCTACAGAGGTGCTGGTGATAATGATGTTGTAGCAGATGCCCCTGACTTGGGAGCAACCGGAAACGTTGTCGTCCGCTTAACACAAACCGTGCCCAACTTTAAAAATCACATAGTATACTTTGATAATTTCTATACGTCATTGGCATAGCTTGTTTATTTACGAAGCAGAGGAATTTATGCACTTGGTACGGTTCGTGCCAATAGACTTCCAAATTGTAAGCTCTCAAAGGACATCGATGTAAAAAATAAAGAACGGGGCTACGCCGAGGAATTTGTGGGTACTGCTTTTGGAGTTGACATAACGTCTGTACTGTGGAAAGACACAATATGTGTACGACTTGTTTCCACGTATGCTGGCGTTAAGTCTTTCTGCACTTCTACTGATACCTGTCAACCCCTAAAAGTGACGCGCTTTGATAGAAAGAAAAAAGAGTATGTGGATATCGATTGCCCAACCATAGTCAAAGAGTACAATCGGCATATGGGTGGCGTCGATTTAATGGATGGCCTAGTAGGACGCTATCATATCCGTCTTAAAACCAAAAAATGGACGTTACGTTTATTTTATCATATGCTGGATATAGCGGTTGTCAACGCATATATCATCTACCACTGGATTCATGATGTGGATCCTACGCACAGGCATCGTATTAAGTTGCCAGATTTTCGACTGGAAATTGCTGATGTGTTGTGTCACCTATCAAACGAAAGATATAAAAATAAAGTGGGTAGACCGTCAAGTGCAAGTCCACAAATGAGAACCGGCTATCGACGCACCTATGCACCACCAGCTGATATTCGATACGATGGGATTGGTCATATACCAGATGTTTTAGGGCGAGACGGTAAACATATGTGTAAGATGCCAGGCTGCAAATCTTTAACCCAAATGTATTGCACAAAATGTCAGTTAAATTTATGTTTATCATCGTCAAAAAAATGTTTTCAGTTATTTCACACAAAATCATAAACACTTTTGTATTATATATTATATTATAACTAAATTTGAATTTTTACTGCTATGCAATATATATGTTTACTTTATCTTTTATTTTATTTAATATTGTTTATGAAATAATATAACTAAACTTGAATTTGATACGTTTTACTTTAAATTATTGAAATAAACATTTTTCTTTTAAATAATTTGCAATAAATTAATCCGTATTTTTTTACATGCCAACAGGCAAGTATGCCTTAAGCAGACCTCACTTTTTCCAACCTCGAAGGTGACCTATTGAATTTTTTTAAATCTGACTTCCGATTCTTGTTCCTTGTATAAAAATTAGTGTATGGTAATTTTTTCAGCTCAAACAATAATCGGCCGGTTAGAGGGTTAATTTTTAAACTTTTGCTTAAATATGAAGTCATAAATAATTACACAACATCATTCGATCGCTCCTAACTCGCTATCTCACTCGCACTGTTTGTCTGGGCCAGGTAGGAACTGTAGAAACTGTCTGGCAACTGAGAAAACATCTTCTAATAGTCACCCAAATAATGTGTATAAATTTTAACTTTTATACTACTTATATCGAAAGTAGAATTAAAATTTTAGGGTGTCTGGCAAGGGATTACCACCACAAAAAGGGTCTGGCAATGAGTAAGATGGTTTGTAATGTTATTGCAAATAACATATTAAAAATTACGCTTTATAAAAACACGAAAATTGGCTGTTATTTTATACACCTGTCCCACCCGCTACCTCCCAAAGACACGATGACTCTTACCTAAGTATGTTCAAAGCATACTTCAACAAACTTTCAGCTTTTATAAAATGACGAAGGTCTGGATGTCACGGGCCCTTAGACTATAGTAAATGTTACAGCAACCTTGATACTTTCTTTCCAAATCTTTTATAATACCCTCTAACTCTTTGATCTTCTTATTCAATTTAAGCGTATTACTTTGACAGTAACGTGCTGATCGGGCAAATCGTTACCGACTATCTAATGCAAAGCCTATGTCGTCATATTGGGGTTCTAATTCTAATCTCTTTTCTTCTAAAATTGAATATGTTTCGAATTCCCTCAAAGTTATGTCGACCTTCTCTTCTTTACTTTCTACAGCTACCTCAGGACGACCATAAGTTTTGGTAACGGGCGGGCACACCCAAATAGAGTCAGCACTAGATGAGCTATGACTTAGTGCTGAACCTAATCTGAAACAGGGAAAAGCCACAGGCAGTAGTTTAAACTTGGTAACGTACTGCGAATCGAAATGATTTCGACAAATAAGCAGAGTATCGGAAAGCGGCACAGCTAATTTGTAAGCCTTTGCCCAACTTTCTCGAACATCTACCTCTTTAGAAAATTTGTAAAGCGTTTTCTGCCTGTTAACGCAATGGCAATGCAGAATCTTCGAACCGGCAATTGTGTCGCCCACAAATGCCTAGGGCGTTCGTCACATCCTATTTACACATGTACATAAAAAAATTTAAAGAAATTCCAATATGTACGTAGATACAGTTTGTCAAGAAAATGTTTTTACAAGCATAGAAGTGTGCCTTTTTGCCTAAATGCTGTTAATTAAGTAAATAAATATAAATATAAAATGTTTAAATTTTTTACATATCATATATTTATTAAACAAATATTTATAAAACACGAAAACTGTCGAAAATTTCCGAAAAACAACTTGAAGTTTTGAATAAAAAAGAAAATAATCCATTAATTTCAGTGTCAAGAAAATGTTTTTACATCAACATTTTAATTAAATAAAAATCGGTAATGTATTAATATAATTAATTTTAATATTTTGTGTGTTGACCTCCAGAGTCGATAACTGCCTGTAGTCTGATTTTCATTGATTTAATTAGTTTTTCTAGGTCATACTCGCTAGGAATTTTCTCCCATTCTTCATTAATATGCCATATCAATTCATTTCTGTTCTTCGGATTTCTTTTTCCCACCTTCTTTTTTAAATGTACCCACAAATTCTCAATGGGGTTGAGATCTGGGCTCTGAGGCGGCGCATCTAATACTCTACCGGAGTTATAAAAGAGCCAAGTTCTTACGTTAAGCGCCTTATGTTTTGGGTCGTTGTCTTGATAAAACTTAAATTTATTTCCTGCGAACCCAAATTTAGACGCACTATTTCGTAAGTGGGACCGCAAAATATTTAGATATTGCGTAGCATCTATATGACCCTCAATATAAACAAGATCTCCAACTCCTTTGCTAGAAATACAGGCCCAGACCATCACGGAAAGCTTACCGAACTTAACAGTTGGTATAATATTTTTTTGGTTCAAGGCTGTTAAGGGTTGACGCCACACTCTATTAGGACCCTCGTTATAATAAAGCATAATTTTCGTTTCGTCACAAAAAATAACATATTCCCAAAAAGCATCGCTATATGAAATATGACTTGTGGCGAACGACAGGCGCTTTTCTTTGTTTAATTGTGACAATAGCGGTTTTTTTCGTGCAACTCGTGAGGAGTACTTGTTTTTTTTAGAAGTACTTGGCGAACCGTTTCATGCGATATATCAACACCAGACTCCAATTTAATCTCATTTGCAATAGCTCTTGTTGATATTTGGGGATTATTACACACTTTTTTTTTATTATTCGGCGCTCATTTCGGGCAGATAGTTTTTTAGGCCTCCCTGGCGAATTACGCAACTCCAATTTTCCGTCCTTTTCCGCACGATTAATTATACTATAAACAGTTTGTCTGCTAAGGGAATACTTTTTGATATATCTGCAACACTTTTCCCCGTCATAAAAACTGTAATACACTAGCTGACTTATGTCACTGGCCACTCTTTCAAAATAAAAAAGTACTTTCTAAATTTACAACGTAATTCGTTAATGCTCACTTTAACATTAACTTTTAGCTTTATCGCGATGACGTGTCGCTGTCAACGGTACTTTCTCCATCAATTCAAATTCCTAGGAATCGGAACATTTTGCATTTCTACATAAAACGCTGTTTGTAAAAACATTTTTTCGACAGTGATCTAAGTGCCATATTTTGTTTTTGTTACTGTTTTTTTTTTTCTTTACAAAATTTTCGACAGTACTTATTTTATATGACTGCTTATGCATTACATGGCACGATTCCGATTACTTTGGCGGAGAGGTAAAAACACTGAATTTCCGTATAAATGGGGTATGTGCGGATAGGGGAGCTTCTCCAGAGGAGGAATATCCAAAAATAATATAAAAATAACTATTATTTTTTAAAATATTCACGTTTAAACGTTCAAAAATTTGCACTAATAACACATGGTTTTTCTCAATGCTTCACTGAGTTTTTTTTTTATATTTTTCACTTGGTATATTTAAATATACACTCTAAACATTGATATACTTATGTAAGTTCACATTTGATCTTAATTTTGTAATATTTTCCGTAAATTTATTAATTTAAAAATCATTTAGCGCACTCTTCGTTGCAAAGGTTAGATTGTTTACAATTGTGAGGAAAACGAGCGTTGCTACATCTTAAACACAAAATTTGTAGGATTCCTAACGATTTTTCTTTGTTTGTTTTTTTGCGTGATACTTGTTCTATATTAGTTATATCAAAAACTACTTTTCAACAACTTTCAAGTTATAATATTGAGTTGTGAACACTTTCCATATATGTATGTACAGTGACGAGCAATACTGTAACACCCCACAGTAATCCATTCTAAAATGACGTCGAAAACAAAAATAAAATAGGATTTTAATGATTTAAATTTTGTTTTCAATTAATTGTAGCCTTAGCTTTATTAAAGTAACTAATCATGGTAATTTAATAACAATTCAATATGTTTAAAAGTAATAACGTAAAAAAAGCTCAATGTTACAGTTTTGCACTCGATGTAATGTTAAAACATAATAATAAAAAAAATTAATATTTGGTCCAAAAACCCTTAGCTTTTTCAGTCGTTTCTTCTCTTGCTACTTGGCGCCAATTGGATATTCCAAGCGAAGCCAGGTGTAAATGAGAACGCGTTCGGGTTCGGGTGTAAAATTGTACTCATCTCTGGTTGCCCAGAGCTCCTTTATTTATACATTTCCTTATCCTAATTATTGTATGCACCACATGCAGAGTGCATACACATAATTTACTTAGTACTAATCTACTGTACATACCGACATTATGTACACATACCTTAAGCATAAATGTTCCCAACGGCATACATAAGTTTTTTCTTATCTTTTAATAGTTTAGGATCATTTCCGTTCCTTTACATTGCATGCATTAAATATTACAGTCGCTAATCAATATATGAACCTGTTCAAATATATTGAACAGGCTTATCTTCGGCAGTGTTGAGGCAGTACAAGCAAATACATAAACAAACGCATAGAGATACATACATTTATATGAGGCACGTATGCATGTATATGCAATACGTATGCACTCAACAATTGACAAACAAAGATATTTACTTAAGATAACATATTGGCCTAAGATATGTATTTAGGCAACTGAATACAAATGTGCATGTGCACTTGAAAACTACCCCATACCATGTAGCATAGAAATGGGTATTTGTACATACATATTTATATTTATGACTGTGTTTTTATGTGTTAGCGATAATGCATATAAGTATTTGAAATATGATATCCGTTTCTATACAGATTTACAAAAATATTTGATTTACATTTGTAGCCGTTAAGAACTGTTCAGAAATCTGAACATACTGCCCACGTTGAAGTGTCTACACTTCAAAATAATTCAAGTGTTTATATGTTAATCTGGGGCATTTTATTTAAATTTTTCTTCATAAAATTAGCGGATCGAACTCGTAATACTTTTTCCTAATATAAGCAATTTTTTATTGTATACATTTTAAATTTTTAATATATATTCATTTTGCTAATATTAATAACTAATTTCTAAATATATATCCTCCTATGGAATATACGTTCCTTGCTGCATTACAGATGCGTCGTAGGATTATTGTTAATATTATACCACCAGCAATTAACAGGATAAGGTTGGTGGTATTCATGCCGTAATGCACCATATGATGCCACTCTAAGTCCAGAGGAAATCCCCAAATGGTAGTTGGTCGCGGAATGTCAGGTATTTTGAATGCCTGCATGGATCCTTTTAACTTAAAATGTTTTAGGGGAGGGAGATGTGTTGTTAGATTAGTTCCTGGTATTTCAAACTTAATTCCGGAACTTTTGAGATGGTATGCCCAAAGGTTTACGCTCTCCGTACTCAAAACGCAATTTGTGTCTAGTGTTATGATGCCTTGTCCGTCTAGGATGGTACTTTGGTTACTACCATTGCAGCTTGTTTTGGCCTCTATCTTTGATGGCATTGAAAATATCCATGTGTTAGGTGATGAGAGTTGTAGCCAAAATTCTTGTGTTGGCATAATATTGACTTCACAGTTAAGTGGTATGCCTGTTTTATTTTTTAGTAATGACACCTCACAAGTCTGCATATGTCCTACGTTAAAGATAGGATGCACTTGTGGACATATTGTCATTCTCGCCATACGTTGACATCTGTACAACATTTCATCAGTCATGCTATAGAAAACCGTTTTATTTTCGTTAAAAATAATGTGACGATTTGTTTCCCTAATGCTGACGAAATACCCGTCATGTATTGTGGGGTATGTGTATATTGTGTACATATAGAGTTCTGTTTTGGTAACTAAAGGTATTTTTATATTAAACAATTTAAAATCTTTAGTATCTTTGGCTGTTGTGGTGGCTATATGTCCGAGTTCAAAGGGGTCAGTATCAGGAAGCCGCAACCTCTGGTCAAGATTATTTAAAATTAATTTTATTTGGGCTTCAAACTTTTTTATCGGCAACAGCCTTTCCATGAAGTTACCTCTAGAGTTCCAAAGGACGCTTATAATGTCTCTTTGAAGCATTTCAAAGGTCTTCATTGTTGTGCTGAGTTTTGTTGTTTCAATAAATAACTCACTTTTCAATTGGTCATCGAGAACGGAACTCATTGAATAAATTGAGTTGTTCATTATTTTAAAGTTATCCCAGTAAGCTTGATTTTGACGTTTTAAAACATCTAAGGTAACGTCTTCCACTGAAGATTGATTTCGCAGCAATCCCATCAAGTAGTTTTCGTTCACCTTAGCCTTCTCTATTTTTTCCGTAAGAACTTCTGCATGCTCTTCATCCATCAGTCCAAACAAGGAGTGGTATAATGACCCTATAAAGGGTAACACTGACCTTGTCTTCCGTTGCATCCTCCTCCCCGTGAACGCAATGATGTCGTGAAGCTGTTCAATCTCTAAATATTTGTTATGCAGCTGCTGAGCCATTTCGTTCACTTTATCCTCTTTAAATATAGTTGAGTCCTTTAAATATTTCAACGAATTTGAAATTTGCTGCTTTTCAACGGAGTATTGAAGAAGATCGATGTGGACAATTATATCCCACGCTGTTCTAGTCAACCCAACAGGCCCTCTTTGTTCCAAAAATATTCCAGAACTATTCTTAAAATAACTTAAATTTAAGCATTTTACAGATGGTAAAATTATAAGTAAGTTTAATAATGTTAAAATTAAGTTTTTATTTCTTATACGAGTCGACCGCCTTGGTATATTATCATTTGCCTCAATCGGGTCATCTCTTGTTTTTTCTTCGATAGGAAAAGGACAAACATTGTGTATTGCTCTTTTTGAAGTACCATTGCTTGTCCTTACGTCTACCATTCTACATTTGCCATCTTGGCCTAAAATAACGTTTTCAATACGTCCTCTTCGCCACTGTAATGGTGGGATATTTTCTTCTTTGAGAAGTTCCAAGGTACCAGTTTTGATATTTTCAAAAGGAACTTGCCATTTATTTCTTTTTTGCAGTTCATTTAAATATTCATTGGACCATCGCTTCCAGAATTCTTTTCGACCGATTTCCAATGGTCCTTTAACCCTTGGTAACTTTGGTTGTAGTTCGTGTCAACGATAGTTGATAATGGTTCTCCTACCAAAAAATGGCCTGGTATTAATACCTGGAGATCATTTGGATCGTTTGATAATGGGGTAAGAGGTCTTGATTTAAGTACGGCTTCTATTTGTGTCATGAGTGTGGATATTTCTTCAAAAGTCAGTATACCTTCAACTACTCGGAAAAAATGTTTTTTGACTGATTTAACAGCCGCTTCCCACAATCCTCCTACATGTGGAGATCTTGCTGGTATATTTTTCCAGGTTATTTCTCTTTGATTACAAAATTCTGATAATTCTGTTTTATGTGAGTCTTTCTGAAATAATTTAAAAACTTCGCGAAGACTATTGGCTGCTCCAATAAAATTGGTTCCGTTATCTGAATAGATTTTATGGGGGCAACTTCTCCTAGAAATAAATCTTTTTAGGGCACCTATAAAAGCTGCTGAAGAAAGATCTGATACTACTTCTAAGTGTACTGCCTTCGTGGCAAAGCACACAAAGACACAGACATAAGCTTTATCAGCCTTTTTCCCACGTATTTTATGATGTATCCATATTGGACCGAGGAAGTCCATTCCTACTATATAAAATGGACGCGTTTCTATTAGTCTATCTTGCGGTAAGTTTCCCATTAACTGATGTAGGGGCCGAGGGTTTGCTTTAAAGCATCTATAACATTTATTTACAACTTTGCTTGCTAATTGTCTACCTCTTAAAATCCAAAACTTTTGCCTGGTTATTATTGCTAGTAAACCCTGTGGTCCAATGTGTAGATGTTTAACATGTATATGATTTACTACTAAACGAACGATTTCATCTTCATAAGGGAGAAGTATAGGGTGCTTAGCATCCTCTGAAAGATTACTACTTTGAATCCTACCTCCTACTCTTATAATATTATTGCTGTCCACAATTGGAGCTAAAGTGGCTAGTTTGGAGTTTTTTGGAATTCGTTTGTTGGAATTGATTAGTTTTAGTTCTAGATCAAAGTATTTTTTTTTTGTATTTGACAAATTATATAATTTAATGCTTTTCGTTTATAAAAAATTGTATTCATTAATGGTTTTTTCCTAATGATATCTATAAATTTAAATATGTTAGCTATAACGTTTCGTAGAAATTCGAAACTATTTTTATGGTTTATATTCATTAGAATTGTTTGTTTTTCGGTTAGAATCATAACAATCTTGGATTTCTTTATCTCTGGAATAATTAAATTATCATTGTTTACCTTTTGTTGGATTTTATAATTATATGTATAAATAATTTCCGGTCCTCTAAACCATAATTTGCTGGTGATAAGTTCGCTTGGTGTCACTCCTCTAGAAATAATATCAGCCGGATTGTCTTTTGAGTCGATATGCCTCCAATTATTTATGTTGGTGTTGGTTTGTATGAAATTTACTCTATTCGACACAAATATCTGTAAACGTCCAGGATCTAGCTGTAGCCAATTCAATACTATTGTGGAATCTGTATAAAAGTAAATAGAACATTTAAATTTAAAACTTTCTAAAATTTTTTGTATTAATTCTACTAAGAGAACAGCCGCACATAGTTCAAGCCGCGGCAATGTTATTATCTTTATTGGCGCGACTCGTGACTTGGCTGCAAGTATATTTACATAAGTTTCACCTGTTTGATTTTCAGATTTTGCATAAACTACGGCACCATACGCTTTCATCGAAGCATCACAAAAACCATGTAACTCAATATTTACCGGTTCATTGCATAAAATACGTCTGGATATTCGTATTTGATTTAACAATGGAAGCTTTTTAACCAAGTGTCCACTATTTCCTGTGACGGCTTTTCATCCCAATCAGTTTTTAATTTCCACATTTCTTGTAATAAAATTTTAGAAGTAACTGTGACAGGATTTACAAATCCCAATGGGTCGAATAATTTGGAAACGTCTGAAAGAACGGTCCTTTAAGTAATTTTGTCGTTGCACTTCCAATTGCAAGTTATACGAAAGTGGTCGTCGAATGGAGTCCAAGTGACACCTAATGCTTTAACTTCAATGTTAGTTTCCTTGTTCAAGTCAAGTTGATTTTCTCTGTCTTCAAGAGGAATATTTTTTAGAAGTTCAATGTTACTGGCACACCATTTTCTCAGGTTGAATCCATATTTTCTTAAAATTATTTTGATATTGTCCTAGATTAACTTGACATCATCTAGATTATCTCCTCTTGTCATAAGATCATCCCTATAAAATTCTACATTGATAATTTCCGCTACTTCTGGATAATCATTTCTCTCCATTTCTGCAATTTTCTGCAAACATTTAACTGCTAAATAAGGTGCAGCTGCAGCACCATACGTAACTGTTTTAAGAGCATATGTTCGCAGTATTTCATTATCTTCATCGCGCCAATAGATTAATTGATATTTTTGATCCTCTGGGCGAATCCATATTTGCCTAAACATTTTCTCGATGTCTGCTGTGAAGACATACCCATGTTTTCTAAATCTCAGCAAAATATTAAATAAGTCTTCTTGCAACTTAGGCCCAGAATGCATTATTGAATTCAGAGAAACATTCTTGTCTGTTTTACAGGATGCATCAAAAACGACTCTTAATTTAGTAGTTGTACTATCTGGTTTAAGTACGCAATGATGTGGTAAATAATATTTCGATTTAAACATATTAACATTTTTTATTTCCTCCATATGGCCCAACCTTATGTATTCATTCATAAATTGTTTATATTGCTCTCTCACAGTTTCATTGCTTTTAAGCTTTTTCTCCAGAGAAAGAAATCTTCTTTTTGCTTGTAAAGAAGAGTCACCTAAATTTATATTTTCTTTTTTGAATGGAAGAGCTACAGTAAATTTACCATCTACAGAAATTTTAAAATTATTATTAAAATGCTCTTCACAATGTGTTTCCTCTTTAGTTTGATTAACACATTTATTTTCAACTGATTCTATTTCCCAAACTTTTTAAGTTGATTGTCAATTTTTTCATCCAAATATGTTACAACACCACAGTGAGCTAATTTGGAGCTTATGTTAGTTGATCCGTATAGCAACCACCCAAACACACTGTTCTGCAGTTTGTAATTAACATTTTCAATAGACAATTTATCTTCTTTTAATAAATCAAAGAATATGTCCGCACCTAAAAGTAAGTCAATTTTACCCGGAACACCAAATGAAGGGTCGGCAGGTTTTTTATTCTCTGGAATTTTTTTGACTTTTATGTATTCTGTGGGCACATTCGACACAATTTTTTGCACTACAATAGTGTCTAAATTTGTTTCGAAAGGATCTATTAATGACTTTAAATGAAGATTAACTCTTTCATTGGTATTTGTCTTGTTTTGACCAACTCCTTCAATAGTCATAGATTCTCTCCTCGAAGGAGTTTTAATGTATTTTTTAGTTCTTTGGTTATAAGGTGAACTTGAGACCCAATATCTAATAAAGCACGTGCCTTTATAATTTTTCCATCACGACCTTTTATACCAACAATTGCTGTGGTTAGCAGGACATGTTTAGAATCATTTTTTAATTTATCATTTTTCGTATTTTTAATAATTGTGCTTTTCGCTTTAGAAGTTTTATCTTTATGGAGCCATAAGTGATGGTTTCCTTTACAAGTGAGGCAACTTTCGCCTTTACATTCTTTTATATTGTGCCCTGTTTTAAGACATTTGGTGCATAATTTGTGTTTCATTACTGCATCCCATTTGTCCTGAGAAGAAAGGGCTTTAAATTTATGACAATAAAATATATTGTGTGAATTATTACATCCCATTATGCATTTATATTCTGCATTTTGAAATTTTGGTGATGTTTTTGAAGCTTGTGCTGCTTCTAGTGCATTCCCTTCATGATTCAGAAACGACTGTAGTGAATTTAAGATAGGTATTTCCTTAGGGCTTTTAAGGGAATTTTTATACCTAAGTCTTAAATTGTTGTCTAATTTTTGCACAAGCGTATAATTTAACAAAGCTTGTAACAAGTTATCTGCAGACAAACTGAGACTTTCCAATGCTTGTGTATTTTCAGAAATTTTTTCTTGAAATTTTTGTACACTAAAAGCAGTCTCAGTCACCACTGGTGCATCTAAAATTGGTTTAAAATAAGTATTAGCGAGTAACCTTTTATTAGTAAATTTTTCATTAAGAAGGTTCCAGGCAACTGAATAATTTGTTGAGATTGAAGGCAGATTTGCAATACAACTTGCAGCCGAACCTCTTAATTTAGTTTTTAAAATACACATTTTATACGTATCTGAAACATTTTGTGAGACTACAGGTTGTTCGAACAATTCTTTAAAAGTTTGCCACTGAGCGTAATCTCCTGAAAAGATCGGAATGTCAACTTGAGGCAACGTGAAATTGGTAGCATTTTTTTTGCTAATTGATTTTAATTTATGTTTGTAAAATCTATTTCTTAAGTCATAGAATTTACTCGTTAACTCATCATTTTCGTGCTGGCTAATAAATTCAAGCACAGTATCACGAGTTTTTTCTATGAGCCTCTCTATGCTATCTAGAGAGCATATTTCGTTTAATTCGCAGTCTTCAATATTTTTTTCTAATTCTGTTAATAGAAATTGAAGCCTGCGAACTAAACCAGGATTTGGACGGCATTTCATTTTCCTGGGAGCACTATTTTCTTTAATTATAGCGATCAATTCGCTTAACTTGGCGTGCGCTGTCAGATAAAGCGTGCCGACCGACCCTTCTACGTCAGTTTTAAAATAATTGTCTTTTTTATTTTTAGGATCTTTGGACAATTTTAAATGGTTTCGTTGAAACTCTGACCATTTTTTATCCAAACTATCTAGGAGTTTTTCCAAATTTCCCAAATCTTCATTTATATCCATACTCCTGGACTTGAAATGAAGTTTTTGCAGTTCTTCTGCTAATTGGATTTGGTTCTGCATTTTCCCAAAAATAAAATAAATAAGTTTAATTAATATACAACATGAGTTAAAGAAAACGAAAAATGTTCTTACCTTGGTATTGAATTGAATTCGGTTATTATTAATAATTTTTTTTTTTTTAATTTAGTTTAAAAAAATTCTATTTTTTAATTGCAATTTATTACCTTTTTTGTATTTTTGGCACTCTATATATATATATATATATATTTTTTTTTTTTTTTAACACACTTTCATTTCAAGACTTCTAAAACTTTATTTTTTGTTTTTAAATTTCACTCTCGTGTTTGTAAAACAAACTTAGGGGTCACCAACTGTAATTGAGAACGCGTTCGGGTTCGGGTGTAAAATTGTACTCAGCTCTGGTTGCCCAGAGCTCCTTTATTTATACATTTCCTTATCCTAATTATTGTATGCACCACATGCAGAGTGCATACACATAATTTACTTAGTACTAATCTACTGTACATACCGACATTATGTACACATACCTTAAGCATAAATGTTCCCAACGGCATGCATAAGTTTTTTCTTATCTTTTAATAGTTTAGGATCATTTCCGTTCCTTTACATTGCATGCATTAAATATTACAGTCGCTAATCAATATATGAACCTGTTCAAATATATTGAACAGGCTTATCTTCGGCAGTGTTGAGGCAGTACAAGCAAATACATAAACAAACGCATAGAGATACATACATTTATATGAGGCACGTATGCATGTATATGCAATACGTATGCACTCAACAATTGACAAACAAAGATATTTACTTAAGATAACATATTGGCCTAAGATATGTATTTAGGCAACTGAATAGAAATGTGCATGTGCACTTGAAAACTACCCCATACCATGTAGCATAGAAATGGGTATTTGTACATACATATTTATATTTATGACTGTGTTTTTATGTGTTAGCGATAATGCATATAAGTATTTGAAATATGATATCCGTTTCTATACAGATTTACAAAAATATTTGATTTACATTTGTAGCCGTTAAGAACTGTTCAGAAATCTGAACACCAGGTCCTTCTCCACTTGGTCCTTCCAACGGAGTGGAGGTCTTCCTCTTCCTCTGCTTCCCGCGGCGGGTACTGCGTCGAATACTTTCAGAGCTGGAGTTTTTTCATCCATCCGGACAATATGACCTAGCCAGCGTAGCCGCTGTCTTTTAATTCGCTGAACTATGTCAATGTCGTCGTATATCTCGTACAGCTCATCGTTCCATCGAATGCGATATTCGCCGTGGCCAACGCGCAAAGGACCATAAATCTTTCGCAGAACCTTTCTCTCGAAAACTCGCAAAGTCGACTCATCCGTTGTTGACATCGTCCAAGCCTCTGCACCATATGGCAGGACGGGAGTTATGAGTGACTTATAGAGTTTGGTTTTTGTTTGTCGAGAGAGGACTTTGCTTCTCAATTGCCTACTTAGTCCAAAGTAGCACCTGTTGCCAAGAGTTATCCTGCGTTGGATTTCCAGGCTGACATTGTTGGTGGTGTTTACGCTAGTTCCAAGATAGACGAAATTATCTACAACTTCAAAGTTATGACTGCCAAAGTTACGTGAGTGCCAAGTCGCGAGTGCGACGACTGTTTGTTTGATGACAGGAGATATTTCGTCTTGCCATCGTTCACTGCCAGACCCATTTCTTTTGCTTCCTTGTCCAGTCTGGAGAAAGCAGAACTAACGGCGCGGGTGTTGAGGCCGATGATATCAATATCATCGGCATACGCCAGCAGCTGTACACTCTTATAAAAGATTGTACCTGCTCGATTCAGTTCTGCAGCTCGAATAATTTTCTCCAGCAGCAGATTGAAAAAGTCGCACGATAGGGAGTCGCCTTGTCCGAAACCTCGTTTGGTATCGAACGGCTCGGAGAGGTGCTTCCCGATCCTGATGGAGCTTTTTGTGTTGCTCAACGTCAGTTTACACAGCCGAATTAGTTTTGCGGGGATACCAAATTCAGACATCGCGGCATAGAGGCAGAACCTTTTCGTGCTGTCGAAAGCAGCTTTGAAATCGACGAAGAGGTGGTGTGAGTCGATTCTCCTTTCACGGGTCTTTTCCAAGATTTGGCGAATGGTGAATATCTGGTCGGTTGTTGATTTGCCAGGTCTAAAGCCACTCTGATAAGGTCCAAAGAGTTTGCTGACGGTGGGCTTTAATCTTTCACACAATACGCCCGACAGAACCTTATATGCGATGTTGAGCAGGCTAATCCCACGGTAGTTGGCGCAGATTGTGGGGTCTCCTTTTTTATGGATTGGGCATAGCACACTTAAATTCCAATCGTTGGGCATGCTTCCGTCCGACCATATTTTACAAAGAAGCTGATGCATGCTCCTTACCAGTTCTTCGCCGCCGTGTTTGAATAGCTCGGCCGGCAATCCGTCGGCCCCTGCCGCTTTGTTGTTCTTCAGGCGGGCAATTGCTATTCGAACCTCTTCATGGTCGGGCAATGGAACGTCTGCTCCAATGTCATCGATTGGGGAATCGGGTTCGCCTTCTTCTGGCGTTGTACGTTCACTGCCATTCAGCAGGCTGGAGAAGTGTTCCCTCCATAATTTAAGTATGCTTTGGGCAACGGTGACTAGATCACCTTTGGGGGTTCTACAAAAGTATGCTCCGGTCTTGAAACCTTCTGTATGTCGCCGCGTCTTTTCGTAGAATTTTCGAGCATTACCCTTGTCGGCCAGCTTATCAACCTCTTCATACTCACGCATTTCGGCCTCTTTTTTTTCTGTCTACAAATGCGTCTCGCTTCCCTCTTCAACTCTCGGTATCTATCCCATCCCGCACGTGTTGTGGTCGATCGTAACGCTGCGACACGGCACTCCTCGTCGTACCAGCTGTTCTTTTGCACTTTCCGAAAACCAATGGTTTCGGTTGCAGCTGCACGTAAGGAGTTTGAAATGCCGTCCCACAGTTCCTTGTACCGAGTTGTTGACGAGTGCTCTCAGAGAGCAGGAGTGCAAGCCGAGTAGAAAATCGTTCGGCTGTCTGTTGTGATTGCAGCTTCTCGACGTCGAACCTTCCTTGTGTTTGTTGGTGTGCGTTTTTTGCTGCAACAATATAGTGGTCCGAGTCGATGTTAGGATCTCGGAGCGCACGCACATCTAAAACACTGGAGACGTGTCTTCCGTCTATCACAATGTGATCGATCTGGTTGGTGGTTTTTCGATCCGGAGACAGCCAGGTAGCTTGATGTATCTTCTTATGCTGGAATTTAGTACTACAGATAACCATATTTCGGACCCCGGCGAAGTCGATCAGCCTCAACCCATTTGGGGATGTTTCCTCGTGGAGGCTGAATTTACCGACCGTAGTGCCAAAGAAACCTTCTTTGGCCACCCTGGCGTTAAAGTCGCCAAGCACGATTTTGACATCGTGGCGGGGGCATCTCTCATAAGTGCGTTCCAAGCACTCATAAAAGGCATCTTTGGTCACATCGTCCTTCTCTTCCGTCTCTCTCCCACCACGAATCCAACACCAAACTTGCGCTCCTTTATATGGCCACTGTAGTAAATGTCACAAGGACCTACTCGTCTCTGTCCTTGTCCCGTCCATCGCATTTCGTGGACGGCGGTGATGTCAGCCTTTATTTTCACGAGGACATCAAAATGCTGGGCAGCAGCACCTTCCCAATTAAGGACTGGACATTCCAGGTGCATGCTCTCAATTCGTAGTCCTTATTTCGCTTGCCATGGTCATCATCAAAAGGGGGGTCTCTCATCCGAGGCTGATTGTTGGTTTTCATTGGGGGTGTTTTTTTTTTTGTGGCGGGTACCAAACCCAGCGCACAACCCTAAGTAGGGGATATTTCGCCTTCTCACTTTAGCTCGCCTTCAAACGGATGTTCTTAGGCTACCCAGAGGATACTTGGTCAGAGACCGGAAGCCGTGAGCTGCTTGAGTCATATGTAAAAGAATCGTTTCTGGCCACTCCCAAGTGAATGGCGATCAGAGAACTTTCCTCACTTGCGTGAACTTCTACACATGACTCCATCCTCCTTGCCTTGACATGAGTCCACAAATTTTGGATTGGATTCATATCCGGTGATTGTCGGGGCCATGTAGGGGTCGAAAATTTTTGACGTTTTATCCAATCTTGTACAAGGCGAGCCGTGTGCTTCGGGTCATTGTCTTGCTGAAAGATAACTTTTTCAGCAGCAAGACCCAAATTTTCGATTTACCATTTCCCAATCTTCTTCAGTCCAATGCTCATTTGTTGCAACAAAATCGCGCCGCAGCTTCACATGTCTTTCTGTCAACATCGGTTTTTTTTTCTTTTCAGATGCTTTGAGTCAAATTTTTTTTAAGGAACGGCGCGCTGTCCACTCACTTGCTTCGATATTTAGCACTTTAAGAGCTGCCGCGGGTGTTACCGCATTGTTCGAAGTGACCAATTGGGCGAGATGGCGGCATTGTCGGTCGTTAATTTTTCTGGGCCGACCACCTTTTTTCTTGGACGAGGTTTTAAAATATTTTTGTTTTAACCTGTTCACTGTCATATGGCTAACTTAACATTCTGTTGCTATTTTACGCACAGATTTCTCCTCCTTTATTAATTTTAAAATTTTCTGCGTATTTTCTGGCGGCATGGTCACGTTTGCTACTTGACAACTCAATTATCACTTAACAACTAAAAAATTCCTGCGTGCTTATCGCAATTGCAAGAAATAACGGTAATAAAAGATCACATGACATGCGTGCATAACTGTAACATTTTAGTTATTCTTAAATTTCGCTGTTCATAGTAATTTATTGTTGTATGTTAGCACTTTTACAGTAGACGTAAAATATAATGTCCACATACAACATTTCAAACAAATCAAATTGAGTTTTAAATCGAACTGCTGAAATATACTTAGTTGAAATAAAAGCGCCTTTAACGTGTTACAGTATTGCTCGTTACTGTATGTATGTATATATACATATGTGTAACATGTTTCATAAACACAAATAAGTAAAAATCTATGATAATATTGTAAAATTTATATCATATCGAGGTGACTGAAGTACTTTCGCGTAGTACTCCTTTCTGCGTTAAAAATAAAAAATATATTGAGTTTTAGTTACGAAGTGGTTAAAGCGGTTATATGTTTTGGTTATCATGCAGTCATATACCTTACACTTCATTACGTAATATTATTATATAATATTACTTATACATATGTACATATGTTGTATATATATTATTATAATAATATTACTAATGCATGCATATAATATTACTTATTTGCTTAATAAATTAAAAAAAAGAAAATATCCATATGCATGAATAGAGGAATTTTTGCGAAAAAGAGGAATTTAAGCGAATTGCCTTATCATCACATGGCAGCGCTCCATTTCGTCGTAATTTTTGGTAAACAAATGAGGTTCAAACGAGTGTAAAATGCAATTTTTAAATAAAGATTTTTTAGGTAAAAAAACCTGCGAAAAGTGTAAAATGTGGATTTTTTTTTAAGTTTTTAGTGTAATCTAATTAATTTGAAGTGAAAAATGTGTATAAAGTGTGTTTAAGGTGGTGAAATAGCTTCTTGAAATACTCGAATTTTACGAATTTTTGAACTTTAAGGTCGAATATCTCGTAAACTAAGCGTTTGCGGTACCTATAACCCTGTATATTTTTTAATCAGGAGAAAGAAATTTCAAAAGGGGAATTGTGCCCATTACATACATATGTATATGTACATACTTATATTGAGTAAAAAATTAACGAGCTTTTAACGACTTAACTTCATTTTATTCCCTGCCAACCATGAGCGGGTATAAAACCAGGTAATCGGTGGGTAAACAAGTGGGTAGTTTGCCATAGGCCGCGTGAAGACAGATTTTTTCTACTGTCTTCTTCTCTCACACGTACGTATATGAACATGTGATCATACATCTCTGTTGCGTTCATTCAGCAGTGTCATATAAAAAAGTATTTCTGTCCTGCTCTGATATCCCCAATCGACGGCTGATACAGGGTTGCATTTTAAACAGCTGATGCAGGGTTGTATTTTTTGATTCTTACTTAAAAAATTTCTTAAAATTTGAAAGACAACTTTTTAAATTTTAAACTATTACTTTTATTATTTTTAATACATACATGTATGTATTTACATAAAATTGTAATTTATTGTAATTAAATTTACTAACGGTAACACTATGTAAATAAAAATATATTTAATTTAAAAAAATAATTTCATCTGAAAAAAGATTATTAAAGACAAATACCTGAAATAAAATAAAGGTTATTAAAATCTAAAAATAAATAATAATTATATTGAATTTGTAATATCCAAAAGAAAAAGAAAGATTAATTGTATAAAATGATAATAATATCTGAAAGAAGATTAATATTATCTGAAAAAATTAAATTTATTAAATACAAATAGAATTTACTCTGAAAGCAAAGATTGATTAAATAAAAATAATAATAACATCTGAAAGAAAAGATAAATATTATTTGATCATTTAAAATATAAACAAACATTTGTTTTCACATATTATATTAGACTGTGCAGGCCGCCTTAAACGCATAAACTATACACTTATGTGCATATGTAATTATTTTTGCCTATTTTATTGGACTGCGCAATCCAATTTCAAACAACACACACTTTTTTCACATACATACTTACTTAACAATTGATATTTGCTGTTTCTGAGGAAAGTGCTGCTGCTTTCCAATTCTTTCTGATTTCCGATGCTATAAAAACAATTGAAGTCATTATTTGCAAATTTAATAACAAAAATACATAAAATTCACTTACTTACCTTTTTCGTGTTTAAGGAGGCTCTCCTTTACGATGGTACGATCATGAATGACATGCGTTTTTCTATCGTTGTTTTATTACACTTTTTGGAATTTTCTTTTGTCACTATTAACAATTGTGTTTTCTCTTTCGCACTTATTAAAATAAATCAAGAAATGCAAGAAATTTTTTTCATCGCATTTACGTAAACAAAAAATAACCCGAAAATGTGCGTTGGAGTCAGTACATAGAGAAAAAATGTGTAGTTGTATTGAAATATTTGACACAAGAGGGTAGTAATACATTATTTCCATCATAAGTGACACTCCGCGAAGAAAAAACTTTGAGTTGCAAGTACAAAATTACATATGTCAGCTGAAGGCCCTTGTTGCTGGCGCTGCTAAATATCTATTTGTTAAATAATTTATTATTATACAAATTTCTTAAAAATAAAATAAAAAATAAATAAATTACATAAGTATAATACATACATACCTCTATAGTTCCTTCCCCGAAATTCCACTCGGGATTCACCCCTGCACACCTGCACATAAATTTGGTTAATTAGGATATTTTGAAAAATAGTATATAAATCTTTGAAATTTGAAATAAAATAAGAGTGAAATATGTCTCAGCTTAGAGCCAGTGGTAATAATCTAAAGAATCTGATTTAAGTTTAAAGCTTGATATTACAATTCAAACATAATTTTTCCATTTGACATTTTATGATTTTTTTCTTAGTTTTTGTTTTTTTTTTTTGAATTTTGAAAACATTAGCATATTCTTTATATGTATGTCTAGAAAAATATTTATTCTTATTTATACATTGTAGTTGAATCATACTCAATGAATTTAAAACACTTCTATTATTATGCACACTTATGTACGTACAGTGACTCACACGTCTAACAGGATGCGTGCATTGACAATGATGGCACCTTCCAATCATATAGTGAGCATCTTAAAAATTATACATATGATACATCAAATTAAAGGAAAAATCTTCTATTTTATGTTTGAAAACTTAAAAATAATAATGAATTTATTCACTGCGTAAAATTTAGAGAAATAACTCGCAACATACAAATTCGTTTCACACAACTAACCGGAAAATTACAAGAAGTAACCTTCTATAAGTAACGATACTTCTGATCGTTGTGGAATTCCACTGGAATAAACTCTGAATATTCTTTCCTGCATATTAGTAGTTACCGGTAAGTAAGCCACACGACAATATGACGCCCCGCGTACTCATACTTGTACTGAAATTCGGAAGCCAATTATTCAGTTACGGGAAGAAGGAAAAACCATTAAAAATATTTCGGAGATTGTGAAAAAGACTACTTCAACAGTCTTCGATATTATAAAAAAGTTTGTGAAGGAAACTAGAATCAATAATATTAATAGAGCTGGTCAAGGAAAGAAGCTAACTCAAGCCGAAGAAAAGTTTATTCTGAAAATTGTTGAAAAAATCCATTTTCCCCGGCGGAAAATGTAAGAAACATACTGGAAAATGAATAAGGAAAGAAGGTTTCAGCTGAAACAATTCGCCGCACGCTTAGAAGCTTCGATTTACATGGTAGAGCAGTTGTAAAAAAGCCGTACATATTCGAAAAAATAGGAAGAAAAAGCTAGAATTTGCGAAATTGCATCTAAAAAGGCCTTATAAGTTTTGGCAAAGGGAAATTGGCATAATTTTGATTTAGTAATCATAAAATAGTATTATTACTTCTTTTTCGAGGTTCTTCTCACAGACGAAAGCAAGTTTAACTTGCATGGATCTGATGGCTGAAGTTTTGTATGGCGGCGTCCCAACGAAGCTTAATTACCAAACCATACTAGTGCAATACTTAAGCACGGTGGTGGGTCAGTAATGGTTTGAGGGTGTATAGCGTTTAAAGGAACGGGCAACTTGCATTTTCTTCAAGATATTATGGATTGTTTTTAATATGTCGACATTTTAAAGGAAAATGTAAAGCAGTCGTGTGTCACATTGGGAATTAAAGACAATCTTATATTTTACCAAGACATCGATCCCAAGCACAAATCGGAGATTGCTCGTACTTGGTAAATATACAATTGCCCTCATGTAAATTATGAAGTCTCTTCACTTATAATTTTTTAAACTTTTATTTCTCTTGCTATGCAGGAGCAGCCAAATCTTTCCGATTACAGAGTCGGTCTTAGACTAATTATTTCCCTAAACAAAAGCCAATTCCTAACTTAACGCTACCCTAAGCGTCGCTGCCGCTGCCACTGCGGTTCGCCGTTGTTGTCGTTATTGCTGTCACACGCTACTTTGCAGACAAAGCGTCAGTACTTTCCGTACCTATGGGAATGTTATTGTCGCTGATTTCGCATACTGTTGTTATTGCTGTTGTTGTCATGCGCGGAAGGTAAGTTGCATCGTAAGCACTTCGATGCACTACAGGTGAAATGAATAAGCAGATGGTGGTTTGTCTATGTGTGTTAACTACTCCCCTTTTTGAAAGCGACCGTCCTCGGGTGCCTCTTACACGTCGGGTGGAGTTGCAGTCGTCTGCAGCTGATGGCTAGCTTTCGCTGCTTCCTGAACCAAAAGTAGGCTATTATCATAAAAATGATGATCGTAGCCACTAGCCCCAGTGAACCAATCGAGATCAAATGTTTGGTTACCATTTCTTGTTGTAGTGATGCAATATGCTTTAAGTTCTTAAACTTTACTATCGTTGAAGGAGGGGCTTCGGGGTGGGATTTAACAACTTTTTTCCAGTTGACATGATTAGTTCCGTTTATGGTGACATTACCTTCAAACATAATGAGAAAGGTGCCCTTTATAGTAACGCTTGACCGTGTTCCCTCTGAGATCTCAACGCACTGGTCATTTACCACTATTAGTCCGTCGGCAATTTCTTCAATAGGGGCGATGTGTTCTGCTGAAGTTGTTTTGCATTGCGCTGAATTATGATTCAATAGCTGTTCCACGCATGAGGCTGAGGCAAGTGACTGGCAAAATGTAAGGGTTGCAGCATTTTTGCAGTTTGTGGGAGGTTGGTAGTCGGGAGCGCAGTGTGCTGCTATATCTGTTTCTAAGTGAATTATCTTCTTACTATGAATTACAGGTAAAAGCTTAATTTTTTCACAAGTTCTGCTGATTTTAGGATATTTAACTACAAAATAAATATTATCACTATCCTGCAACATTCTTAGCCTAGAGGCTGTTAATATATCGCTTATAAAGGGTGATTTTTTAAGAGCTTGATAACTTTTTTTTTAAAAAAAACGCATAAAATTTGCAAAATCTCATCGGTTCTTTATTTGAAACGTTAGATTGGTTCATGACATTTACTTTTTGAAGATAATTTCATTTAAATGTTGACCGCGGCTGCGTCTTAGGTGGTCCATTCGGAAAGTCCAATTTTGGGCAACTTTTTCGAGCATTTCGGCCGGAATAGCCCGAATTTCTTCGGAAATGTTGTCTTCCAAAGCTGGAATAGTTGCTGGCTTATTTCTGTAGACTTTAGACTTGACGTAGCCCCACAAAAAATAGTCTAAAGGCGTTAAATCGCATGATCTTGGTGGCCAACTTACGGGTCCATTTCTTGAGATGAATTGTTGTCCGAAGTTTTCCCTCAAAATGGCCATAGAATCGCGAGCTGTGTGGCATGTAGCGCCATCTTGTTGAAACCACATGTCAACCAAGTTCAGTTCTTCCATTTTTGGCAACAAAAAGTTTGTTAGCATCGAACGATAGCGATCGCCATTCACCGTAACGTTGCGTCCAACAGCATCTTTGAAAAAATACGGTCCAATGATTCCACCAGCGTACAAACCACACCAAACAGTGCATTTTTCGGGATGCATGGGCAGTTCTTGAACGGCTTCTGGTTGCTCTTCACCCCAAATGCGGCAATTTTGCTTATTTACGTAGCCATTCAACCAGAAATGAGCCTCATCGCTCATCGGACGTAAAGCGCGAAACACATTTCGAACCGAACACTGATTTTGGTAATAAAATTCAATGATTTGCAAGCGTTGCTCGTTAGCAAGTCTATTCATGATGAAATGTCAAAGCATACTGAGCATCTTTCTCTTTGACACCATGTCTGAAATCCCACGTGATCTGTCAAATACTAATGCATGAAAATCCTAACCTCAAAAAAATCACCCGTTATATTTAATTTTGAAATGTTGTATAAAACTTACCAATTATCAATAACATTCCTTAAGGTTGGTATCTAGCTCTCAAGTAATTGCTCAAGAAAAAAATACATAATTTCTTCAAATAATTTTGACAACTGGTTACGCATTGTGAATGATCCACATTAGAAGAGAAGGAGAAAATAAACAAACAAAACAAACTTAGGAGTGTAAGCACATAAATATTTGTATTGCGATCTAAGGAATATGTATGGATGAAGATTGGTAAGTTTTATATCAAATTTCAAAATGAACTATACGAGTATTTCATAATAATAATTTTAACTAATTGTAGGATAAATTTAATGAATACTTTGAATTGTGGTGCCATGATGGCTGCCATGGAGATGGATGCTGAATTCCAAAAAAAAGAGGGTAAGAAGACGAGATATTGGGTGAGTCCATACCTTAAGGAACAAAACGACAAGGGAAGGTTCATGTCCGATTTCGAAGCCCTGCGCAATTTACCAGATTTATTCGTTGAAAACTTTCGCATGACACCACAAGTTTTTGATGAACTGTATGAGATGGTGGAGCCGCATTTACTTCCGAAACGCAACAGCAGGCCAAAAGATTTCATTCCAATTAAAGCCAAATTGGCAGTGGTACTGGAGTATGTCTTAAACATTTTTGCCAAAGTGCCTTTTATAACCGTGTTATGTTTTTTTGAAAATTATTCTTACAGATATCTAGCTTCGGGGGATTTGCAATACTTTAGCTTCTTGCTATCGTATCAGCAAACAACATTTTGGCAGGATCGTGAATGACGTTTGTGAAGCATTATATACCGTACTGAAAAATGAAGTGCCCGATTGGACGGAACAAAATTTGCTAGAAATAGCTAATGGTTTTGAAAACCAATGGAATTTTCCCAATTATGTTGGCACCATTGACGGAAAACACATTAATATAAAAGCACCTCCAAAAAGTGGAAGTATATTTTATAACTACATAGTAAGATTACATTATATGCCTCGGTTGTACTAAAAAGTAATACGAATTTTAAACTTTTTAATTTATAGGGGTTTCATTCAATTGTGTTGCTGGCTATCTGAGATGCGAACTATAAATTTACATATTTGGATATATGTACATAGGTGCTTATGGAAGCGAAGGCGACTCTCATATTATGCAAAATTTTAAGCTTGGCACCAGAATTCTGAACGCCACCTGTCGATTTCCTCCAGACAGAGTAATTAATCAAAAAAATTGCCTCATTTCATTGTGGGAGACGACGCCTTTCCTTTATGTAAGCGCTTATTGTAAGCGCCACACAACTCTCGGTAGAGCAAAGGATTTCTAACTACAGGATTAATAGAGCTAGGCGGTGCATTGAAAATGCTTTCGACATTTTAACTGCAAGATGGCTTTGCCTTAGAAAACTTTTATTTTGCAAGCCTGAACGAGCGCAAGTTGTTGTTTCGGCATGTTGCCTCTTGCATAATTTCCTTACAATTATGCAAGACCGGCATAAGTCAAAAAAATCGATTCGCCAGAAAACGCGTTTAAAGTTTTCAACTGACTATAACCTTACACGGAAAACAGGAAATATATTCTCTTCTCAAGCGGAGCATATAAGAGGTATTCATATGAATTTTTCACTCAACATGAAGTATGATATAATGAACAATTCTGCAGCATTAACTCAAAAATCACGTTTTTTGACTTATGCCGGTCTTGCAGCAAATGAGCGAGTATGTAAGTGTCGCCGAACCTATGTATAATTCGAATGCGTTTTTTGGCTTTGAAGATAGCACTGGAAATTGGATAGCAGGAGAATGGGAAGTGTTGCTACAACAAGAACACACTCGAAATGAAGCCATCGTAACCACCAGAGATAAAGAGATCCCCAACTCTCTTGTCACTGGAAATGTGAGAGCCGCTCACCTACCGAACTTTGACAGTTGACTGGATTGGGTAGGTCTTGACGTTTCGCTATTAGAAGAAAAGAGACGACCGAATTGAAATCCCGCCAAAATAATATTAGAATGGAGGAATTCGTAACGGCCATCGTTTCTTCGCAGAAAAAAGAATTAGTAAAAAGTGAAGTAGTGAAGAACAAGTGAAAAGTGAATGAAGTGAATGAAAATTGTTTAAATACATATGTATATAAATTATAATAAATATAAATCAGCAAATATAATCGTAAGTACCATAAAAGTAATTTGCGTACATAATTATATATAAATCACATATTAATTTACAGCGAAAATGCCGAAAACCCCAATGTGGAAAAAGTGCATTGTGGGCTGCAGCGAGGGAAATACCGTATTTAGATTTCCCAACGAGGGATCGGATCTCGAACGGTAAGTAATTTTAATAGACTATAAATAGTGCAAAAAGTGACTGAATAATGAATAATAAAAATCCGGTGTTACAATTTTTTTAAAAAACAGAAAAAGTGTAATAGAATT
This sequence comes from Bactrocera zonata, assembly GCA_037783105.1. NCBI lineage: Eukaryota > Metazoa > Arthropoda > Insecta > Diptera > Tephritidae > Bactrocera > Bactrocera zonata. The sequence continues at coordinate 49,809 of JBAWJQ010001134.1, read as the reverse complement.
ATCGATACATTTCGATATTTTGAAATTAAATTTCGTAAATACATAAATGTAACGTTAACACGGGTTCTTCTAAATATTTGCAATGTGAAATTGATAGAATTATTTAAATAATATTTAATTATATAACTTAAAAATTAAATTCAATTAAGCGGATAAAAAATTGTAATAATATACATATGTAGTTATTTTATATTTTTATATTCTTTCTTTTTCTTTTAAATAGGCGTAAATGTTGGCTCAACCGTTTAGATGTTTCCAACAAAACACCCTAAACATATTTTTGCTTGTGAGCGGCATTTTTCGGCAAAAATGCGCCTTGAAAAGCGATTGCGTTCGAAGGCCGTTCCCGATATCAATTTAAAAGTTGAGCTTACATTTGACGTCCCAAATTCTAATGTAAAAAATACAATTTTATTGGGTTTCGAAGATTTTGCTCCCCAAGTAGAAGAAGCTGTCTCAAATACACACAATGCATCGAGACAGCTTTTTCCAATTATTCAAAGTGAGATAGAAGATGGAATTTTAGAGCCTCTTCCATTTTTTGAGGAGGATATACTTATCTTTTAACTTTGATAAGGCCGCGCAAACAGGTAGGGGTCTGACAGCAGGTACAGAAAGGAAGTAGAAATTGAGGGAAGAGAATAGGGTTTTGAAAATAAAGTTAGAAGAAAAAGAGCAGGAAAATAGGAGTTTAAAGGCCCAGTTAGTTGAAATGGCCGCAGAGTTAGAAAGATGTAGGGAACAGCTAAGGAATAGCTAATTTAGGGAACAGTCAGACCCTCTTTCTTTAGTTTGAAGTAAAGTTCCTCCTCAGTGCTTGCATTAGGAGTAGTTTTATAAATAGTAATCGCCGTACCCATGGTCGGCGATATGACAATTTTTTGAAAACGATAGCTTTGGGTGTTTTTTTTCTATCGCCAGTTGCTTATCGGCACTTAAAGCACCAATTAGATTTTCTATCCGAAAGTACTTTGGAAAACTTTGCTACAGACTGGCCCCGTTTCCCAGGTTGCACCCAAAGTAGCATAAAATCGTTAGAGATTAGGAGTAGGGGATTCACTTTCGAACAAAAGTTCGTGTCGGTTTCATGTAATGAAATGTCATTTGCAGTATGATAGGAAATTCGGTAGGGTGATAGGTATTGAGGATTATGGCGATGAAAATCGCACTTCTAGATTAGCAACTACTGCAATGACTATAATGGTGCAAGGTATAGGTGGAGAGCCTTGGTCCCACCCATTGGCTTACTTTTTCGTAAAAGGTTCCTGCAAAGGGGATGTCCTCAAGAAATACATTCTTGAAGCCATCACCCAACTGCAAAGTATAGGACTAATTCCTTGCTATTTTGTTTGCGACCAGATCACCAATTTTCAGAATTTCGCTAATTTGTTAGGTATTTCAGCGTCACGGCCTTTTTTTAATGTTAATGGCAAGGAAGTGTATTTTTTTACGATAGCCCCCATTTGATAAAAAGTAGTCGTAACTGTTTACAAAATTGAAAAAATACGGTTTTCTTTAAAAATAGTCGGGTAAGTTGGTCGGATATTGTTCATTTTTATGAAACCGACTCTAAGTCGAGTTATCGGTGTGCGCATAAATTAATCGATGCCCATATTTATCCAAATACCTTCCAAAAAATGAAGGTTGAATTCGCGTCTCAAGTATTGAGTAATACGGTCGCTTCTGGTATGTTGTCCCTATATACATAGCTCGGGAGCATTAAGCTCGAATAGTAGGAGCTTTATTAATACCGCGGAATTCGTTTCGTTTTTTAATAAATTATTTGATATTTTAAATAGCAGTTTTGTTGAGGCTGTTGTACCCACTAAAAAGTGTTTGTAGGTTCCCCTGAACAGTTAGAGTCTTTAAATGAGGCAGAACAAGTTTTAAAAACTATTCGCGTCGTAGACGATTTAGAAAGCAACACAACCAATAATTTTAGTTTTATAAAGGGGTGGGTGTTAAATATTAACAGTTTGAAACGATTGTGGCGATTTTTGTCACACTCAGGTTTTCCGTACTTGAAGACGAGACGACTATGTCAGGATAGTTTAGAACATTTTTTTGGGCAGATTCGAAGCAGAGGAGGTACTAGAGTAACGCCCTATATGTTCTCTAGTTTGCTTAGGAAATCGTGGGGCTTACGTTACGTAAACGTCGTAACAAAAGGAAACTGTGAGCTGCCTTTAGAACCTGATGCTACAGTAATTTCGGAACATAGTAATAATGTTCTACTTAATGTGTGTAATGATTCACCATTGAATGACCTTTCTTGGCAGGATTTTCACGGTTTACCACGGCCTGAACACTCTCTCGTTGGATCAATCGCATTAGATAGTAGTTTAAAAATCAATTTTTTGAAAGAAAATGCGTGTAGCTACTTTTGCGGCTATTTTTATTTAAAAATTTCAAACTGCACACATGTTCCCTGCCTTTACCATATTTAGGAGATGATATTCCTTCGGATGAATTCATTTTTATGCATAAAAATCAAATAGACAAATACAACTTAGTCAAGCCGCCTGAGGATTTTATTGCATTCGTAAAAATTTTGGAAACAAGATTTTTAGAAGAATTCGACAGTAATTGTCATAAAATAGGATTAGGAGATATTCTTTTTAATAAAATGAAAGATGTTAGGCCCTTTTTGTGTTGTGATAATTGTGACCTTAAAATAGTTTTAGCCCTTTTTATTAGAATTAGAATATATTTTTTTAACTAAATTTTTAAATAAAGACCTTTGTGTCCCTAACTTTAAAAATAAAATTTTGGGTTTCAATTTTTTTTATTTTTTAGTGGTTACAATAAGCGAACTTAAGCTTACGATAGAAAATAAAAAAGTAAAAATTTTGTAAACAGTTAGGATAAATAAATAAAAATAAGAAAGCAATTTTTTTAAGGAAAATTAGAATTTGGGATGTAAATGTAGGCATTTGTATATAAGTACATATATATATGTATATACATATATTACTGTGATATTTTTATACACATATTTTTTATATGAATTTTTATTGTTTTGTTTTAATCGTTATATGCATAATTTTATGGTTTTGTTTTTTTTTTCGTTGTACACTAATGAATTGTTATCGTTTTGTTGATTTATGTAAATAAATTTATTTATGGGTGATATAAGTAGGCCTAAAGGGGAACCGAGCACCCAAAACTAACTTCGGTAACGCGCCGTTTTGCATACCTCCTGGATGGTGTGGAAAGTGCAATTGGGCATTTTAATTTAAATGCTCAAAAATTCTTATTTTGTTCGATCTGGCCACAATGGAAAATGTTATAAAAAAACGCTTATTTTGATGCCCTCTCACACTGGAATTATCCCTGGTAACCACTTACCGCGGAAGAAGTTCAGATTACGGCAAATATATTCGGAAAATATTAACAGACTATGTTAATTCTCCTAATGGATCTGTTCCTTGGCAAAACAATGCCACTTTTGTTTAAATTTATAATATATTATTACTCTTATACAAATAAAAAATATCAAAACTATAGGCTTTTAGTTTTCATTTCATTACAAACTTTTTATCCTATATACATATATAAAAATGAATCGCAAAATGTGTTGGTAAGCGCATAACTCAAAAACTCCTGGACCAATTTTGCTAATACTTTTTTTTTAAATGTTCGTTGAGGCTCAAGGATGGTTTTTACGGCAAGAAAAATTCGAATAATTGCCGGGAAACCCCTAAAAAGAGCCCTTTTCTTTTTCCCATACAAACGAATGAATGTTTGTTTATTAGTAACGCTAAGGGAACGACTGATCCAATCTTGATGAAATTTTCAGAAAATGTCTCGTGTGGATCGGGGAAGGTTTAGAAATAAAAACCTTTTATGCTTCTCATGAGGAAAAGTCAGAAAATTGGAAAATTCCAAAAAGTTATTTTTTCCATACAAATTTTTTTTTTTTTAATTTTCTTTGTTTTGTTTTTCAATTATTTGAATCGTTCAAATTTGCCGTTTGCTTCAAAATTTTTTTTAAAATTATTCAGTGAAATTGTTACGATGCCACGAAGAGGTCGCGCTAATATCGGTCGGCGTTCTTTTTGGCATCAACATACATTAGCAGCCCAAGGCAAATGACCGAGTACTCCCAGGATGCGATGACATATGTACGTGCGGTATTATGGATCGCGGTCAATCATCAAGCGATCGTCACGATGTCGCGGCAAGACTTTTCAAGCAACAGCTCGAAGGACTTTATTGTGAAGCAACTTATGCATATATGGTGCTGTTAGATGCTAGATGTACTCTGTTGAGTGGCTAAAAAGAGATTTGCCGTACGCACACATTCTTTGGATGGTGGTTAAACCAGATCAAATTGATGAAATCATTCAATCATGCGGAAATTCCTGATGCAAAGAAAGATCCAGTATTATACGAAGTGATGAAAACCCATAAGGTTCATGGACCTTGCGGTTACCACAAATCCACTTCGGTTTGTACATCTGACAATAAATGCACGAAACAGTATCCACGTGCTTTTATTTCGGAAACACAAACTAGAAATGATGGATATCCACTCTATCGGCGTCCCTCACCAGACGACAATGGCAGAACATTTAGCATTCAATTTAGAGGCGTGAATATCGATCAACACATCGAAGTTGACAACACATGGATCGTACCATATTCACCACTGTTGTCTAATTCACATTCAAAAGTCATGATAATGTTGCGTATTGTAATTTGTTGTAATCGATAAAATACCTTTGTAAGTACGTCACCAAAAGAAGCAATATGGCAATTATTGGTCTTGAACGATTCGGTCGATACGTGAACTGTAGTGAGGCATTTTGTAAGATATTTACTTTTGCAATTCATGAACGTTTTCCGACTGTTGTGCATCTCGCAGTTAATTTGTAGAATTACCAAAGAGTCAATTTCTATCCAGATAATACAGTATATTCAGTGGAAATACCGCCACCAACAAAATTAATGTTACGAGAACTTGCTCTATTTGGAAATGCCTTGATATTATACATAGAATGCATCGTCGAAGAAATAGTTACGCAGAAAGCAAGGCCAACCAGTAGATGGACATCCGGTTGTGTTCTCAACCAATGCATTAGAACGAATTTACGCAATCCCTCCGAAAAACAACGATTGCTTTTATCTTTGGTTTCTATTTGCTCCAACATAGCTACTTCGAATGCCACTGAAGTTCGCACACTTTTCGAGATGATCAGCCTTCAAATCCGTGTCAATTATGGGATACGACCAAAAATTACATTGCCGAAAACATTTTCATCGCATACGCTAAGAATGGGTCAATACCGGTTGATATTTCCGGTGGTTTGATATCAATTCCACCGTTTATCAGTTCACGAAAGATGGACTCATCACGAATGTTTATACGAACGTTGGCCAAATTATCGTAAGTACGATTCCTTGAGTGCACGCGCAATGTTATCTGCCACCAATACCTATATTGTTGACTTAAACTGGAAGATCCAAAGTCAAATACCGGGAGACTTGCGGTGTAACAAATCGATCGATCGTCATGGCAATGAAAACGACATTATCCAGTGAAATTTCTAAATTCTTTGGAGAGGCTTGGTATGCCACCGCATCATTTGCGTCTCAAAGTTGGATCTGTCGTTATGATGTTTCGCAATCTGATTGTGACGCATCTATCAAATATAAGGGGCAGAATGTTTGATCCTACGGATTTCTTTTGAGTTCTAACGATTTGCCATTTCAGTTCAAACGTATTCCGTTTCCAGTGAAAATGGGATTTGAGATGATCAATAGGAGAGTTGTATAGTGGGTGGCATAAATTTGGAAATGCTATGTATGTTTTTCACACGGCCAGATATATGTACGTGGAGTGCTTGCGAGTTGGAAAACCATCTTCTCTGTACATTTACAACCATCTTCTCTGTACATTTACGCACTTGAACAGAAACCAAAAAATGTTTATCAAGCTGCGTTACATTGAAAAATAAATGTAGAAAAATCGCAAATAAATGATTATCAACACAATATGAATTTTTATCCTTTCATTTCAAAACACATAATTTCACGCAGGACAACGGCTGCGGGGTTAGCTAGTTATTAATACACATATGTACATAGTTATTTTCATTTCAGTACAAAATTTTTAATATTAATACTTATGTATATGTAAATGGTTACAAAAAATGTTATTCATCGTTGGTTCTTTTTCTATTTTTAGGCTCTTCAACCTTTTTTAGTGGCATTAGATTAGATGGAAAGAAACACGTCGTCGCCAACAGATCGAGGCAGTTGATTTAACAACCAATCAAAACTAGAAAGAGCTTGTTCGTAAGGGGGGCTGCGTGTGGTATTTGAGCGACTTTCCAACATTTCCTCTTGCTTCTTGAGTATGTTATCAAACCGACTCCACGCTTGATTTTTGCGGGGAGAGGTTAATCGCCGTCCTCGTTCCGTGGGTGTTGGGTTCTGAAATATAACAACACAATTGCAAAAATAAACAAAAAGAATATAAATAAGTATGTATGTCTAGCTTTAAAAATAAACAATAAATTACAAATGAAAAAAATTCCTATAATTAGGCCTATATAAAAAATTTCTCCATATACAAATATAATATGTATATGTATGTATGTGTTCACATAATCGTATGAGTGCTGTGAGTCGGTTGCACTTGTTAGTGACACATTAGAATCCTCGCCGATATGTATTGGCGATGCATGCGAGTCTTCTCCGAAAGATACTGGAGTTGTGAAAATCCTATAGAAAAAAATAATTGTTTGGCGAGCGTTCAAATTATGCACACTTACTTCCGTTTGTGGGATACATTCATCAAAAATGACATTTCCTCCGCAAACTCCCAATCAACGTTTTCTGGAAAGGATGGAGTTTCCAAAACTTCCCCACCATCGCTGCCTCTTTTGTTCTTATGAGCTACCCTAGCATGGTAGCGATAGCTTTCGCGCATACTTATCCACGCTGATTATGTTGCTAATATCCCAGATTCTGGTCCACTCCTTCACGCAATTCACAAGTTGCCGCTTCTCTAACGTTGTGAAATTCAGCATTCGATTTTTGCGTTTCAATGAACCATCATTTTTTAAATTTGCATCCATTTTTTAAATTTTCAAACAATATAAATAATTATAAATTTCACTTTAATCATACGTTGTCACTTTCCTTCAAGAAACTATTGTTGATTTGATGTTTCTTCGCAAAACCAGGTTTGCCATATTCGCATTTTATTGAAAAATGTATTAAAAATTAGTACTAGATTTCTTGAGAGCTGCATACTAGCGCAAGTTTTTACATTACTAAGCTTTAAATAGCAATGAAAATATTTATGTTACTACATACATAATACGCACAAAGTTTGTTTTCTTTGTTTATTCTCTCTTGCTCTTCTAATGTGGATCATTCACAATGCGTAACCAGCTGTCAAAATTACTTGAGGAATAATGTATTTTTTTTTCTTTAGCAATTACTTGAGAGCTGGATACCAACCTTTAGCTTGATGTGAGAAACCCAAAATTTGTTAAAATATGACCTATGACATGTAGTATTGGTTAAGTAAATCGATAATTAGGCAGCATTTAATATCTACTCGTAACCTTTCAGGATTAATTGTTACATTATTTGCGACCGAGTTCTATTGACGGCTTTACGAATTATTACTTCTTAATAGAATCATTTCTTCTAAAGCTTCACTGCTGTGGGGTTTTACCTGTCAACTTTAAACAGTCTAGTTCTTCAATTCGAATACCGTCCAAAGATCTATAACGACTAAGTATTAATTTTTTTATTACCTAAAAGTCACATGCTTTGCATTATTTGATATTATTTCTTCTGGAGCGCGTTTATACATACATATATCTACATATGTACATATGTATATAAAGTATACTTTCTTTAAGGATACACATACATATACATATGTATTTCATTATGTACTTACATGTGCTATTCAAATGTCACCAAAACTAGTTTCATATATGTATGTACATAGTTGTTGGATACTTTCAAGCGCATCTTTTTGGTGAGCTGCGTAAACTTACTATCGCCTTCCTACAGTGTCGCTCATATATAGTATTTTAGGTTTCAGTACCACTTAAAAAGTTACAAACAAACAAACATTAAAAAAGAGAATTTCATGTAAAATCAGGGCCCAAATCGCGGCACACGTTAACGAACGAAATTCATGTATGTTCTATGTTTTCGGATCGTTGTACTCGCTATCGAATACGCACATTCGCAATTTGAAATTTCCTCATTCGATAACGTGTTCTCGTTTGAAAATCGAAATTTCATTCGTTAGCTTTTTGAGAAACGTCATAATACAAATTAAGTAAAAAAATTTGAATGTATCAGCTAAAACAATCCGAGGGGCAAAATGTAATTTCTTTTATTTAGTTTATTTAACATGTAATATAATTATAACTAAGGATTTAAGAACTAATGTAAACAAAATAAAATGGCTTTATGCTACAGCATCAGGACTTAGCAAAAAATATTTTGCCTAATTGTGGGCAAGGCAAAGTTGCAGCAAATAAGCTATGGGAGGCATTGACGTTAAAACTTAACGCTGCCGGGCTACCGATGAAAATGCTAAATCTTGGTGATAAGTAAGATAAATAAAATAATAGATGATTAAAATAATAATGAAATACAAAAATAGGTTTTTGCTGATCAGAAGCACAACATAAAAAATAAACTTTCTTTCAACAAAGCCTCGAAACAAAGGACTGGTGGTGGTCGGTACGGGGAAAAGCTATTAACTGCTCCATAAGAGCAACTCCTCCAAGCTACGGGGATAGATGTTGTTGTAGAAGGGTTGACCGTAGTTAAATCTTTTGGTAATGTAGAGCCCGAAGAAGGATTAAATGAGTTGGTAGAGATGATTATAAATAGCGAGAAAGCGGAAGATCCGACACCATCCACCAGTCGCAGTGCGACAAAATCATCTAAAGCGATGCCCACTGCTGAAAGTGAAAAGCTTTCTCCTTTAAAATGCAATTTACGCGCATATGAAGTAACGCAAGCGCATATCAATAAAAATCTTGAGAAACCACTTGATCTATAGGAGAGATCTCTCCAAATAAAAGAAGAGGCACATACTGCAGATGTGAAAATAAAAGCTGTGGAGTTGCAGAGCTCATGAGCTTGATATTTTAAAGATAAAAATTCAGAAATAAATACCAATATATACGATATGTGAATTCCAAGTTCTTTATTGAAAACTAGCTGACCCCGCAGCCGTTGTCCTGCGTGAAAATGTTTTTTGAAATGAAAAGAAAGTTAAATTTATCATTTCATTTTTTTTTTCAATGCAACACAGCTTGATAAACAACATTTTTTGGTTTCTGTTCTGGTGTACAGAAAAGGTGGTTTTCCAACTCGTAAGCACGCCACGTATATCTGACCGTGTGAAAAACATAGCATTTCCAAATTTATGCCACACGCTATGCGAATATCCTAGTGTCCTCTCATCTCAAATGCAATTTTCACTGGAAACGGAATATGTTTGAACTGAAATGGCAAATCGATGGAGCTCAAAGGAATTCGTAGAATCAAGCATTCTGCTCCTTGTATTCGATAGGTGCGTCACAATCAGTCAGGTTCCATTACACAGTTTCGGCGCATGAAGATTGCGAAACATAATAACGACAGATCCAACTTTGAGGCGCAAATGATGCGGTGACATACCAAGCCTCTCCAAAGAATTTAGAAATTCCACTGGATAATTCATTCATTGTCAAGACGAACCATCGATTTATATGTCTCCCGGAATTTGACTTTGAATCTTCCATTTTAAGTCAACAATATCGGTATTTTTGGCAGCTTACATTGCGCGTACACTTAAGGAATCGTAGTTACGATAATTTGGCCAATGTCCGATCATTCGTGATGAGTTCATATTTCGTGAACAGATAAACGGCAGATGGAATTGATATCAAACCACCGGAAGTATCAACCGGAATTGATCCATTTCCAATTTTTAGCAAAGACGATGTAAATTGTCTTCGTCAATTTCATTTTTGTTCGTATCGCTTAATAGACGCGGATTTGAAGGCTGATATGTCGAAATGATTATCGCGAAAAGTGTGCGAATTTCATTTGCATTCCTGTGATTATCATTTTCCAGCAATTGTAATTACTGTCTTGCTTCTCAAAAAGTTGCACGCACCCATGGTACGGTATGTAATGACTCAAATGAAGTTGAACCGCGAACATTTATCAATAGCAATCGAAGGTAGAAACAATCGTCGTTTTTCGGGTGGATTATGTAAATTCATCCCAATGCATTAGTTGATAACACACCTGGATATCCATCTATCATGAATTGCAGAAGTAAATGTCCTACAAAGCGCTTTATTGCAGTTTATGTATCAACCGTATCGTTCAAGTCCAATAACCCCCATGTTGCTTCCCTTGTGACGTACTTTTAAACGTATTTTATCTATTACACCAAACTGCAATACTAAACACTGATATGAGCTTTGAATGTGAATTAGACAATAATGGTAAATATAGTACGATCCATGTGTTGTCAACTTCGATATTCACTCTTCTAAATTGAATGCTGAATGTTCTGCCATTGTCGTCTGGTGAGCGACGCCGATAGAGTGGATATCCATCATTTCTAGTTTGTGTTTCCGAAAGAAACGTGGATACTGTTTCATGTATTTATTCTCAGACATACAAACCGAAGTGGGATTGTGGTGTCCGCAAGGTCCATGAACCATATTGGTTTTCATCACTTCGTATAATACTGCACCTTTCTCTGCATCAGGAATTTCCGCGTGACTGAATGATTTCATCAATTTGATCTGGTGTAACCACCATCCAAAGAAGAATGTGTGCGTGCGGCAAACCTCTCTTTTGCCAGTCAACAGAGTACATCTAGCAGCTAACAGCGCCATATATGCGTGCTTCAAGATAAAGTCCATCGAAGCTGTTGCGTGAAAAGTCCTGCTGTGACATCGGGACGATCACTTGCTGATTGACCGCGATCCATAATATCGCACGTACATATTTCATCGCATCCTGGGAGTGCTCGGTCATTTGCCTTGGGCTGCTAATGTATGTTGATGCCAAAAAGAACGCCGACCGATATTAGCGCGACCTTTTCGTGGCATCGTAACAAATTTAAATCTGTAATTGATCACTTTGTGTGCAACACACATAACGTTTTCACTGAATAATTTTAAAAAATTTTTGAAGCAAACGACAAATTTGAACGATTCAAATAATTGAAAAACAAAACAAAAAGATTTAAAAATAAATTTGAATGGAAAAAATTTGTGTAGTTTTCCAATTTTCCGACTTTTCCTCACGAAAAGCATACAGTTTTTTTTTTATTTCTAAACCGTCCCCGATCCACACAGAACATTCCCTGAAAATTTCATCAAGATTGGTTCAGTCGTTCCCTTAGCGTTACTAATAAACAAACATTCATTCGTTTGTTTGGTAAAAAGAAAAGGGCTGTTTTCAGGGGGTTTCCGGCAATTGTTCGAATTTTTCTTGGTGTAAAACCATCTTTGAACCTCAGCGAACATTTAGAAAAAAGAATTGGTCAAACTAGTCCAGGCGTTGTTGAGTTTAGCGCTTACCAACACATTTTGCAATTCATTTTTATATACATACATACATATGTATGTATGTATAAGATATATGTATGTACTATTTATTAAAATAAAATATGAATTCAAATGTTGTGGGAACGTTTAATTCAATTATTATCTAAAGACAACATAATATGATCTCTAATTTTATGAACTTTAGTTAATTAAGTCTCATTTCCCGTACCTATTTTTGTATCATTGTTTTCATTTACAAAATGTCTGCAATATGTTGAATTATTAAATTGTATGCAGATGTTATGCAACGATGCACATATGTTCATATGTACAGTCTGTCTAGTAGAAGCGTGATCGCCATAACTTGGAATTTATTTGTCCGATTCGTTTCAAATAAACAACATTTTACACGTTTATAATATTTATTGTACGCAATACTTTTAATAACATGTATAGTCACCGCCATTCGCTATTATGACCTCACACCTCCGACTCATACTTTGCACTAAGTTCTGAGCAAGTTGCCGAGGCAATCGTTTCCAAATCAGCCGAATTTGTCTTGACAACTGTTTTGCTGTCCATATCGTTTTTCCTCTGAGTTTCTGCTTTACTATTGCCCACACATTTTCTATCGGATTGGCATCAGGCGACTGTGAAGGCCAATCTAACACCTCAACACCATTTTGCTGTTTCCACTCTGCACACATTCGACTGCGATGTTTGGGGTCATTATCTTCTTGCAAAATCCAAGAGTGTCCTCTTCTCCCGAACATCTTCGCAGCTGATGGTAATAAAGCTGTTTGATAAATTTTGTTCATCAAAACCGCATTCAAGATGCTGGTAAACACGAAAAGGCGTCCAAATCCTTTTTCTGAGAAACATCCCCAAACATGGACCTTCACTGGGTGTTTAACAGTTGGTTAGAGCAATCGATTGTTAGCGGTACACCAAGATCGATTTATGTTACTATTTGCCCAAAATGAAGATTCATCCGTGAATATTACATTATTCCAATTCCGTTCTGAATTGGCACGGGCCCAGGCGAGTCTTTTTTCAATGGGTGATGATGAGAGCAACGGTTTTTTAAGAGAGCTACGATATTTGACGTCGTTAGCGTCTAAACATTTTCGAATCGTCTCTACCGATATTTTAACAACACTTTTCTCTACAACTTCTTTAGCTTTACGTAACGATAAGTTCGGCTTCGTCGCAAACAAATCAAGGATCTTCTTGTCCTGCTTTGGTGAGGTCCTTTTTTTAGGGCCCCTCCCAGGCAAATCGTCGACATTTTTTACTTCTAAATACCAATTCGTCCACTTCGTTACGAATGACTTCGACTTCTTCATATATTTTGCTGCAGCTAAACGTGATATTTTCGGCCCTCTAGGGTGTAGACAAAGAAATACAGCTTCAAATCGCTTCTCGTACGCGGAACTCATTTTTTAAAACAACGTGCACTTTGTAATAGTTTCACGAAACTGACAGTTTTTGCAATGCGTACTACAAAAATGATGTCGTTACCAAGGTGCATTCAAATTATTTTGATAACGGCACTCTATGTGCAAATTTTGCCGATCACGATTCTACTAGACAGACTGTACATTGCCGAACTTTGCCATCTTTTCAAGACTATACCGACTTCTTTTATCATTACTAAAAATTTTCCAGCGGCCTTTCAATATACCAATGGTTCGTTCAACAATACAGTGTGCTTTTGCATGGACTTCATTAAACCGTGGTTGGCACGAGCCAAGTTCGGGGTTTCCAAATGGTGTCAAACACCATGGTTCCAAAGGATATCCAGAATCTCCTGTTAATTGAGAAAATACGTAGATATTTATGTCTGTAAATATATTTTGTAGCTGTATAAGTGCAGATGTACATATATTACCCAAAGGCCAGACATTTCTCATATTGTATTAATTATATGCTTCCTCCAAAAATCTCCTCTTCGCAGAATGCTTCCATGCAAAGGAATAGCGGCTCCACCATATTTTGAATTAATAGCTAAACTTCGATGTTCGTATGTACATATATACATACATATTCGTAAGTATGTGGTCTACAAATCCAAATAGGATGTATGTAAATGCATATTCCTGCCAACCACGGCTACCCACTTGCGTCAAATATTTCAATACAACTACACATTTTTTCTCTATGCACTAACACCAACGCACATTTTCGGGTTATTTTTTGTTTACCAAATTGGGATGAAAAAAAGTTTCTTTCATTTCTTGATTTATTTGAATGAGTGCGAAGGAGAAAACATAATTGTCAATAGTGCCAAAAGAAAATCCCAAAAAGGGTAATAAAAAAAACGATTGGAAGACGCATGTTATTCGTGATCGTACCATCATAAAGGAGGCTCGTACGACAAGAAGGTAAGTGAATGATTTTCATATGATTTTTTTTTTAAATAATTTGTAAATAATTACTTCATTTGTTTTTATAGCATTGGAAATCAGAACTCAATTGTAAATAAGTAGCACCAGCAGCAATTTCATCAGAAGCAGCAAATATAAATTGTTAAGTAAGTATGTGAAAATAAGTGTGTGTACTTTGAAATTGGACTGCGCAGTGCAATATAATACGCAAAATAAATACATACATATGTGTGTACATGTGTATGTATGTATTTGCACAATCCAATATAATATGTGAAAACAAATCTTTGTTTTATATTTTAAATGATCGAATAATATTTATATTTTCTTTCAGATGTTAACATTATTTTTATTTAATTATTCTTTCCTTTCAGATATTATTATCATTTTATACAATTAATCTTTCCTTTTCTTTTATACATTACAAACTCAAAATTATTCTTTATTTTCAGGTGTTAATAATCTTTATTTTGTTTCAATCTTTTTCAGATGAAATTATTATTTTTTGATTAAATATATTGTATTAATAGCAATGTTAGCTTTAATTTATTTAATTATAATAAAATTTATGTAAATATGTTTTAAAAATAATAAAATTAATAATGAAAAAATTAAAAAGTTTTGTTGGAAATTTTTAAAGTAGGAATAAAAAAATGCAACCCTGCATCAGCCGTCGATTGGGGATATTAAAGCAGGACAGATATACTTTTTTATATGACACTGCTGAATGAGCTGAAAAGTTTTAAAAATAATAAAATTAATAATTAAAAAATTAAAAAGTTTTGTTGGAACTTTTAAGAAATTTTTAAAGTAAATAATAAAAAGGCAACCCTGCATCAGCCGTCGATTGGGGATATTAAAGCAGGACAGATATACTTTTTATATGACACTGCTGAATGAGCTGAATAGTGGGTAGAATCTTCACTCGGCCTATGGCAAACTAACTTTACCACTTTACTACCTACTAATTAATTGCTTTTTTACCCGCTCATGGTTGGCAGGGATGCTATGTATTGATGAATACATACTTGTGTATATGTACATGTACATATATCTGTGCACTTAGATAAACGGTTTGGCGAAGACTGAATGAAATGTGGACAAAGTTTTGTTTCCACTTCATTAACTACGTCCCCTACAATTTTACATACTGTGCTTTAACACATTCCAATTAAAAAGTCGTTTCCATCTGAGTGTTGACAGCCTCCACTCGCCAAAAGAGTCGCTGCTAATTGAAGAATTGGTGGTACTGCGGTTGATAAATGCCCGTTAAATTTTATTTCCGATAGGATGAAAGTAAATGCGTCTTTGGTCAGTCTAAACCGCTTCCTGAATCTGTAAGTGATTTAAAATAATAAGATCTATACCAAGTTCAACAGTATAATTAAAAATATTCTTACGCTTCTTCAGGTAAAGCCATGGGATTACTTTTGTCACGAATCCTGAACCTTATGGCCATTTGGTGATGTTCTTCATCTGAATCAGATGAACTTGTATAAAAAAACACGTTAGGGTTCTTTTTATTTCCTGCGAAAACTAAATTTAGTAATTTTATATATGTACATATAAACGTATAATAAATTTTATATTTACATTCAATTCCAATCCAAATACTTGTTTACTTTGTTTCGTTATTCGAAAATGTCATTTAGAGCTACACCAGGGAAGTTATATCATAAAATTTCTATTCGTTTCGTATCGAGTGCGACGATCCGCACACTCAACACGATTACTACCTCGTTCACGACTGCCGCGATTCGGGTTTCTTAGTACAAAATAAAAATTTGAGTTCGTAAATGGGCGTAATTGACCCACTGCGACGCCCACAAATCGCCATTAACCGAAAACGTATGTATATATAAAGTGCCATAACTAAGCACTAAATTAAGATTTAAAACTGTAATTTGGCACAGGAGATCACACTAGCAAGGGGCACCTGTGGATAAAAATTTTTGAAAAAGTGGGCATGGCCCCTTTAATATGTTTAATGTGCATATCTCCTAAGCCATTAAAGCTACATAAGTATATCAATCAAATTCGCCCGGAACGAATATTACAAGAACTACTACCGATAGTGTGAAAAGTAAATGAAATCAGATGCAAACCCCGCTCGCTCACCATATAACGGTACTGTTCAAAACTACTAAAAGTGCGATTAATCAATAATTAAATGCGCCAGAAACGTAAATATTTGCCGACGGATTAATATGACGAAGGTCCCATATCTCAAGACCGAACTTACCGATTTCGAATGTAGCATTCTTTTCATATACCTACGTCACTCTGTGAAAATGAGTGAAATCGGACAATAAACACGCCTACTTCCCATATATCGCAATTTTAAATTCCACTTGATTCTTTTACTTTCCAGTACACAAATCAAGAAGAAATTGATATAATGAGATTCAACGAATAATGCCTTTAGGGTACGCCACCTTATTACAAAAAATTTTTCAAATCCAACCAAAACTGTTCAAGATCCTAGGTACCGAATATGGTTGACTATTGTTAGAAAATCTCGGTCAATGTGTCATATATATAACTAAAGTTAAGGGATAATACTTCTCTTGTAATACTATGTTCAGACCCATACTCAATCACTCGATTTCGGCTGTTGAATGGATTATCCTATTAATCTTAAAAATTTATCAAGATTTCGCCATACAAAAATGATAGTTCAAAATCACTTCATCAGAATGATTTGAAACTGATCCACGCTAAATCATCTGTTGGTCAAATTTGTTTAATTTCAGCTGATTTTGACACTATAAACTGTTAGAATTTAAAACTAACAGACAAAGAAGACAAAAAAAAACAAAATTTTTATTGATTACAAATCACAGTACAAAGTAAAAAAAAATATGGAAAAAACTATAAAAAAGAAACGACTTACATATGTGGAGTGAGGCTGCCGAGGCCTACTTAATAGAGGTACATATGGCAACAAAAAATGCCAGAGTCGCGGTCAACGCGAAAAAATAACCACATATACGAGGAAATTTCTTGTACGATGTTTTTGGCTGGACACGAATATACATACGTCTACTGAGATTAAAATTAAGTTGCACAATTTTACCAAGAAATACAGGTAAGTAATAAATTATGAGGTAAACATCTAAATTAAATATTTTTTTTTATTTTTAGACAAGAAAAGCAGAAAATTGGTCCATCGGGTGGCTCCCCTAGTCGGTGGAAATATTATGAGGCGGTCCACGAAACACTAGGCGGATTTAAAAGTTTTTGTTCCGCCGAACTTGTGGAGGATAGTATTGTGGGTAAGTTTTAAGCGCATTGGAGTAGATTCCAATAATCATAATAAAATAAAAAACGTTTATGGAATGTTTCTTTACACTTCAGTTGACATGGATCCAATTTACATTGAGGCCGATACAGAAGGAGAGTCGCCGCGCCCAAGCCCAGGCGTTGGACCTTCAACGTCGCGTGGTTGCGCACGGCCATCGTCAAGCGATTCTGTGAAAAGGAAAAAACCGGGGTAAACAATAATGGAGGAAATTAAGGATGACTTATTAAAGGCGACTGAGGCGATGAAAGAAGCCGATGAAAAGCGTCTTTCTCTCCTACAAGAATACATAAGCGATTCAAAAGAAGTGAAGGACGCTTTCACCGACCTCCTTCGTCGCCAAAAGTAGATTTAAACATTTTTTTTAGTTTTATTTTTAAGATTTACATATATATGTACATATAAATGAAGAATGAAAAATGAATTTAAATATATGCATGAATTGAAAATATATACATAAGTATAGTACATAAAATATATATATACCATAGTAAAGGTATCATGGTATTCTGTTTACTACGTTGGTGATACACATGGCAATGTAGTAAACTCAAATACTACCTTTCTTTCATAGGCAGTAAATACTTCAAAAAATTGTAAACAATAAATATATACGAGCAATGGAGAAATAAGTTTTATTCTTGCAAATAATGCAAAAATTATTTATTGTCTACATAAAAAACAAAAGTGTGCATTAAGAGCTCACCATAAAATAAAGCGGTACATGACCCTGGCATTCCTAAAAAAAAATACATGGAAAATATAGACGGTTCTGGACATGTGACTTACACATATGCCCAAACCTTTGACTATAACTCCAAATGTTTCACAGGTAGAAAAATCAAGCTTCTGGGAGAATGATATTCCAACTTTTAAGAACGATAAGTTCAAAAACACTTTCCGAATCGATCGTTCCACGTTTCAATATTTGGTTGATCAATTGAAGAATTTACAGAGAGCGGACACACGTTGGCGGAATGCTATTTCGTTGGAAAAGCGAATTGGTGTCGGGCTTTATTCATTAGCTTCATCAGCAGAGTACAGAACGGTGGCAAGCTTATTTGGAATTGGTAGAACAACAGTAGGAGAAATAGTTGTTCAGATGTGTAGGGAAATTTGTACCGTATTCCAAGAAACAATGTTGGACGCGTATCCACCAACACAAGCTAAAATCGAAGAAATTGTTAATGGTTTTGAATTATTGGGGTTCCCTCAATGCTATGGAGCGATTGATGGATGTCACATTGAAGTGAAACCTCCAAAATGTGAAGCTTCAGATTATTTCAATTTTAAAGGATGGTATTCAACAATTCTCTTTGCTGCTGTAGACTATCGTCATAGGTTCACCTATATAAATATACGAGTACCGGGAAGTGGTAACGATTCTTCCATTTTTGAATGCTCGGCTTTAAAGGCTTATCACATGAATATTTGAAACAAATTTCAAATTCATTGAAAGTGTAAAGGTACCGATTTTACTTATTGCGGATTCAGCGTTTAAACTTTCGCCATACGTAATGAAACAGTTTCCGTTTTCAGTTGACCAAACCGAAGGTGAAAAAATATTCAACAAAAAGCTATCTTCTTGCCGCCGCACAGTGGGCGATTGGGCCTCGCTAGCGGCATTTAATTCAAATTTTCAAATTTGAAAAAGCGTTAATTTTTTTCACAAATCGGTAACAGATGCTTTGATTAGATTTTTGGTGGTTTTTATAAGCTCTACGATCAGCTGATCATCAGCTGTGAGCTGTCAAATACAAAATATGTTTTAGCAAGTGCTTTACAATATTTTTTCTTTGTTGTGCGCATTGATTTCGAGCTCCTTGGAAATTTACAATTTTTACTTGTTTTATTAAAAGTGTGGCTTTTTATTAACTTCAAGGTATGTATTACATAAAAAATCAGTGTATGTGACCGGTCTGTAAATGTGTTGTTCATAAAACGTAGTGGTAATTAAGTGTATTAAAAAAAAAAGCGTCCAAAATGTGTAATATGAACTGCTATTACCTGCTAACCTTTAAATCATGGCACTTTTTAGGAACAATGTCGGTAGAAAAACGGGTACTTTTTTTTAGTATGGCATGAAGAAGCGATCCCAACCAAGAAGTTTCTCACCAGGGAAAACTTTGTATTTGGTACTGTTCTCAAAAACCTTAAATATACTCAGGAGAAGCAGTACGAGATTGGCAAAAAGCTGCGAAATTTTACTAGTAAGCTTGTAGAACAGTGGAAAAACTGTAGAAGAAATAAGGTTTTTTTTTGAAAACAAAAACCAGGAATGGCTAGATACGCCGTTAGTATTGATTGAAAGATCATCTTCTGAAATTATTGGACGTCCACAAAAAGATATTTCGAAGTGTTGCAAAAAAACGCAAGTTAAGAAATTGTCAGGCCATACTGAAGATGTGCCATCAGAAGCATTGTTGGTAGCTGCAAGCTGCAGCTTGTATAAAGGTGGAAAACGTAGTGCTTCACAGGTGGTGTCAATGCTAAATGCCGACGAAGAGTTTAGCGGTAAGATTTTGAAAACTATGAGTAGCGTCTACCAACAAAACTTTCTGATGAAAAAGCACTGGCGCTATTTGTAGATGTTGGACATACCAAGTACACATGGAATTTGTCAAAGAGAGCCGCTAAAGGGCAAAACGCCGATATATATCCATGCTAAAACAAACTGCGTTGTGCGAAAAAAAATGTTATCCTAGTGTCATCACGGTCACTGATCATTTCGCTGAAGTACCATTACAAAGCTTAATAAACCATACGATTGCTGGGATTATTGAAGCACACCCAGAAAAAAAAAACCAAAAAATCAAAACCATATTGAAAATAACAATAACACCCAATTAACTGCTACCTACAAATGGGGTTGTGATGGCAGCAGCGGCCATTCTACTTGCAGGCAAAAATTTAATGACTTCGATGGAGAGATGATAGATCAATATTTATTTTCAATTTGTATGGTACAATCGGGCTTCTTCTACCCGATATTGTCGACCCATTAAATTACTTTACGAGAAAGATTCGGCAGACTTGTCTCGCAGAGAAATTCAAAACATTAAGGGCCAAATATTAAATATTTTTCCAACATATGTGAGTACCTTAAGAATTGATCACCAATTTCATATGACCATGCTTGATGGGAAAACGTTCAGTGTCATATCGGAATCGGCTTCGCAAACTTGCGGAATCTGTAGCGCGACTCCCAAAAATATGAACGATCTAAATTTGGTGAAAAGCTTTCCTATTAATGCAAACCTATTTGAATATGGCTTATCAAGTCTCCACGCACGGATTAGGTTTTTCGAGTGTGTTTTGCACATTGCATATAGAATACCAATACAAAAGTGGCAAACTCGTGGTGCTGACAAGGATGTCGTTGATCAAAATAAAAGAAGTATTCAGCAGAAGCTAAGGGAAGAAATGCATTTGTTGGTGGATATACCAATAGCTGGTACTGGCAGCACGAACAACGGAAACACTGCAAGGAGGTTTTTCCAACAACCAAATTTGGCTGCTCGTATAACAGGAGTAAGCTATGATTTAATATATCGATTTAGCGTAATCTTACGAGCATTGGCTTGTGGATACGACATAAATTCGGACGCATTCGGATCTTACGCATTGGAAACTGCCGAAATTTTTGTTAAAGCGTACTCCTGGTTTTACATGCCATCGTCTGTTCACAGAATTTTAATTCATGGAGCAGATATAATAAACCATTTTTCCCTTCCGATTGGTATGATGTCCGAAGAAGCTCTTGAAGCCAGGAACAAGGATTATCGAAACATACGCGAGAGCAATACAAGAAAAAATTCCAGGAAAAATACAATAGAAGATATCATAAATGCTTTATTAGTTTCGTCTGACCCTTTGATATCTTCATTGTTAAATGGGTCTTCAATTTCGACTGCAAAAAATATTATTATGGACGATGATGTTAAGAGCTTGCTTTTAATGAAGCATCTAGATATGCCTGATTCTGATTTCGAAGATTCCGAAGATAATTTTGATTTATAAAATTTGTTTATTGAAGGTAAAAAAAAATTTTGAAATTAAAAAGAAAAATTAAAAAAAAAATTAAAAATTAAAAAAATAAGTTTAAACAAAATTTTTTTTATTAAAAAATTCTGTGACTTTTTTCTGAGCTGCGAAAAAAAAACCGTCTGAAGATATCTTTTTTCGTTTAGAAGTTATTAATTAAATGCCGCTAACGAGGCCCAATCACCCACTGTGCGCCGTGTTGTTGAAAACGCATTTGGTCATCTGAAAGCGCGATTTCAAAAAATTGGGAAAGGTTTGGAAGTTAAGATAAAAAATGTGAACACAATTATAACAGCTTGCTGTATTATGCATGATATTTCCAACAACAGAAACGATAACATCAATCAGTGTTGGATTCAGCAGTCAGACATCCAAAGTACAAGGCAGCAGCCCCAAAGAAGCATTTCCGTAAGTTATAGAAACAACAGTGGAATTGCTGTAAGAAACGCATTAATGACTAATTTTATTACCCGTTAGTATAATTGTTTTCAAGTACTATACAAATGTACTAAATTAAAAAAATATGTTTAAAATAAATATGTTTATTTATTTATTAACGCAGAAAACCATGCGTTGTTTTCTTCTAATAATTTTAGAACTTTTTCTTCATTTTCCAATGATTTTTTTAAATATTTCTGCATCATTTGTTGTTCATCTTTTATCAATTGGAAAAAACGATCATCTTGGTGTTTTCGTGGGTTGGGTTTAGTATCGCGCCGGTTAATTTTCGCTCACTGTGCCTAAACGAGAGAACCGAATTGAAAATTTTAAACACGCATGTATACTTAAATTATCTAACTTTATTTTAAAACATATTTTATAAAAATCGGTTCACAAATTTTTCCAAAAATTCACTTTAAAAAATGCTATTTTTTGTAAATTTCTCAATATATGCTAGTGTATTTTCACCTATTGTGCAATTGTAGCAAACCAATTATGGAAAAATTTTCACGCACATACATATATTACTTATGAATTATAAAAACCACTAGTAATGTGTTTAATTACTTTTTATTGTTAATTTCTTTGTAAATCTTTAAATAAAATACACCTTTTTCTGAATTGAGTTTAATAATGCGAAAATCCAAAATGACTGCCTAATTTGAACTGTCAAATTGCCGAGAAAGCACGAACAAAAGGGAATAAATTAAACCCAGTTAGCAATAAATGTATGAAGTGAACGCGAAAAGGTGTTCAATGCTAATATACTGTGGATGGCGTAGCCGGTGTTCGACCGGCTAGGGTTATTTTTTTTGAAGCGCGGCCGAAGGCCCCCCACGCAAAAAGGAGTTCTATGCGAAAAAAAATTGATACACCCCGGTGTTGGACCGACCAGGGTTATTTTTTTTGAAGCGCGGCCGAAGGCCGCCCACGCAAAAAGGAGTTCTATGCGAAAAAAAAATTGATACACCCCGGTGTTGGACCGGCCAGGGTTATTTTTTTTGAAGCGCGGCCGAAGGCCGCCAATGCAGAAAGGAGTTCTATGCGAAAAAAATCTGATACACCCCGGTGTTGGACCGGCCAGGGTTATTTTTTTTGAAGCGCGGCCGAAGGCCGCCAATGCAGAAAGGAATGAAATGCTAAAATACTGTGGATGAAATCCCGGTGAAGCATTATTTTACAAATTTAACTATAAGACAAATTAAGGCTTTATATTTCTTAACGATTTCAATATACCATCTAATATGTGTGCTGGGAAGCATAACGGTACTTTTCATATGTTTTTTCCATATTTAAAAATTTGGCGTTATGCAAAATACGTTTTCCGTGTTCGGGGTTATTAAAAATAAAAATATTGTAAAACAATGTGCGAAATTGCAAGTGGTGAGTAATAATAATAAGTAATAAGGTATTCTAATATTGGAATATATTATTTTTTTTTTTAGGAACGCGATCCACACGAGTTAAGTGGAGCCTTATGCGTGTTGGCACCGAGCTGCGCACGCATGAGCAAGGAGTCCGTTTTGCGGAGGAAAACGGTTTAATACCGAGGGAGCAATTGTGCCCTGTACACAAGGTTCCAAAAACCATTCGGAAAGGGGGAAATTTGGTTATTTTGTGTGCTACAGGGGCTCGTGCACAAAATGTTGAAAATGTTCGTATCAGTGTCCCTCGAGTATACTATCTGATGTACTGCTTTGCCTGTCGTATGTCCCGCGAAGAAATATTGCGCGAGGACTACACAAGTGAGGGGAGAACTTTGTCATCTGCAACAATTTCAGACTGGTATAGTTATTGCCGAGAGGCCGTGGTAATATACCAGTTGGACCACCAATATGAACAAGGAAAAATTGGTGGTCCGGGAAAAACTGTTCAGATCGACGAAAGTAAATTTGGGCGGCGGAAGTACAACAAAGGTAATATTATTTCCTTATACAATGAATTTAACTCTAATTAGGTTTTTTTACATTTTAGGCAGGCGCGTAGAGGGACACTGGGTCCTTGGGATGATCGAAGATGGTAGCGAGGACATACGCCTTGAAGTATGTCCTGACAATTTGCGAACGGCGGACATTTTAATTCCTTTGATACAGAAGCACGTGGCTGAAGGAAGTATAATTCGGACGGACTGCTGGTGGGCATATGACACACTACCAAATTTTGGGTACGTCCACCAAAAAGTGAACCATAGTGACGACACCAACCCTTTCGTTTCCGAGGACAAGACAATTATAATAACACTGCCAACTTCGCCGACGTCATCGTCGAATATATGTGGCGGCGATCTATTCAGAAACAAGGAAAAGATCCCTTTGAATCATTAATAGATGCAATAAAATATGTATATACATTGCACTGAAGCATTTTGGTTTTCATTATTTTGATTTCTTGTCCATACAAAAATGTTGGCTGGGTTGCATTGGTTTCAGTTTGTATGGAAAAATGAGCAAAAACACTGATTTTTGGTCATTTTCAAAAGGCTCCCTACGGGTCTATAGGGGCTCTAGGGGGTCGAGGGGGGGGTTTATTAAAAAGTTCAATCCTTCCTCTTTCCAATAAGGGGGCGTGAGGGGGGGTAGACCCGCCTCCTTTTTCACCATAAACGATACTAAACCGGCGCGATACTAAACACTTTGACGGTGATCCACCACTAGGACCAATTTTACGTTTTTTTTGCCTAAAAAATTTAAGATTTAGAAGAATTAAATAAGAATATTTCCGTAAATGGACTGGTTCTTACATACCTATATCTTTTAGTTAAATTATTTAACCGTGTACGCATCTCTACAGCATTCAAACAAACCTTGTGCTCGTTTTTCAGTGCGCACATGTTTTGCAGCACATGATTATTTTTGTGGGTTCCCCTTAGTTTTTCAATGTTTTGGCCCCAAACTTCAATGAGGGACTTCGTCTCAGAAGTCCCTAAATAAATGCGCGTTTTTTTCGTATAATTTTCCATTTTTTGTTTTTCATTATTATTATTTTTGAAATAATTTTGACGGAATATTTCGAAGAGCTTTTGTGTAAAAGCTTTTAGCAAAGTTTGTTACCTTTTTTTTAGCTGTGTTTATACAAATACCACAATGAAACATCATAGTATTATACCAGCAAAATACTACATTGCTCATATGGTATTTTGCTAGTATTTGGTGACACACATGTGGTATTGTTACTACATGTCTGTCTCAGGTATTAGGTGTTTAAAAGAGCTTCATGAAAAAACTTAACTTGCATCTATTAAAGCCAAAAGAACTGTGGAATACCAGCCTTTGTAATTGTAGTAGTCAACAGCATCTTCTGCAGCTGGGCGAACTTCTGTATGACAACCATCTAAAACATAAAAACATGTACATATAAAAATACTCCAATGTAAAAAATTTAACTTATTACCTATAGCTCCTAACACTTGAGGGAAACCCAATGACTCAAAACCATTTAAATACTCACGTAATTGAATTTCGTTCATTGGGAATTTCTTCAATTACAAAGGCCACAAACATCGCCAGACTTCATGAAAGAAATCAATTAGAATGGAGCAGACAGTGCTTTTACCAACTCCGAATATATTTCCAATTGTTCGGTATTCTGCAGAAGAACCAAGAACTAATAAAGCAATAGCAACGCGTTTCTCTAATTGAATTGCTTTCCTGTAGTTAGTGTTTTTCTTCTCCAAGTCTTTCAACATAATACACAATTTAATGAAAGAATTGCGCTTCATTCGGAAGTTGTTTTTAAAAAATGCGTCTGAATTCACCTGGCAGTCGACTTCCCACGAGTCTGAATTATATACACATTATAATTAAACGAAGTTATAATACCAAAATTTATTTACATATGTACTTGCCTTTATCCAAATAGACCGTGTTGAATTTGCTCCATATAGCCTACATATTTTTAGTGCTACGTGTTCATACAGCAAACATTTCATTGCTAAGTGGTTAGAATCAAACAATTCCCAAATTATTTCCATTGAGCGGAGATAATTTAGAAAAAAGAAAACAATTTTTATAACAAGGTACGACTTTACAACATTTTCCTTTAATAAATACTTTGATGTTTATGGCTGAATGTCAAAAACATGTGATTTATAAACCACCAACGGCAGTAAGAACACTTTTGGGTTATGAAATGCTTAAATGTAATCTGGCCTTTAAAATTTTCGGTCTGAACATGGTATTAGGGTAAGTTGCAAGAGTATAAAATGTTCGGTTGCACCCGAACTTAGTCCTGCCTTATTTATAAATTTTACCTTTGTTAAATTTTATTTTTCCAAATTTGTTTTCATCGACCGCATCTTCCTGCGATCAACGTGAGGCGTATCAAAAATCAGATGGAATATTTGTGGCAAAGGTATAAGTTCCTTGGATCGCCATATCGCGGAACGCGTACGGCATCTAAACGTATTGACAGTACTATTTCTGACGAAAGAGAGCACCTTCTACAGTTTAAACATTCTGCGATCAACGCCGCGACTCGTCGATAGTTCTTTGGTTCCATATTTAATTGTTAAGTAGTATTAAAGAATAATTGAAATATCTTATTAAAATTTAATTTAACGCACCTGATGAACTAGCGCTCTTTTTTTTTTTTTTTGCAAATTTAGTAGGGAATTTAAAGTTTATTATATAATTAATTAGTAATTTTTTTTGTATGGTAATTAAATCTAAATTAGCGTTTAAATCAAGCAAAGACCAAATAATTGTTCAATTAACTAATGTGCAAAAAGGTTTTTAGGCTTAATTCCTTTCTTATTTTATATAACGAAGTGCGTTTTTAACTTCAACTTCATAATGATTTCACAAAAAAGTTAAGGAACATGGACAATACTACTAGCACTTTTGCTGAACTGTGCTCCCATTATCAGTTAATAGTACCTTACTTCCCAGAAATGTACTTATGTACATATATGTACATACGCATACAACAAATACAAAAGCAGCAAACAACAATCAATCATGCGTCACTGTAACATCATCATAGCAGATGAACCAGAAGCAGAGACCTTGTCATAAATTTTCATATTTACATATGTACATACATATAAGTACATATGTATGTGACTCAGCTACGTTATTTACCCTACTGGACATTGCTTATCTCAAAAGTTCAAAAACCATACGTAATACTTAATACGTATATGTATGAATGTTTGGTAAAAACATTCGGATCTACACTAGAGCAACTTAGTTCTCAAGCCGTCATATTAAAGTAGAAACAATAGGGGGATTCTCTTGCTCTTGCAAGATTGCACAATGACACAAAATGCAAAAATCATATACCGAAATATGCAAGGTCAAGAGAGCACCCACTGCAGAATCTAGTGATATATAAACGGCTGATTCGGTCAATTTATTGAGAATGACTATTGTGAATTGTCGCACATTTTGTATTTATTCTTAACAAAAAACTGTAACAAATCTTTATAATTTATGTAGAAATTATAAAATCTATTTAAAACTTACCTTCCTCAACAATTTAACGGCGAAATACATATGTATGTACATATGTCTTTATGTAAAATGACAGCTAAAACAGGACTGCAAGTATATTTATACGTGTCATTGTGTGTTGTGCGTGTGTTTGTTGTTGTGTCGTTGCACCAAGATGAAAATTCTGCAATTCTGCACCGGGCAAGGGTTTTGCAAGAACAAGAGAATCCTCCTAGTATATTTCTTTTTAAGCTATGAAGATTTTTAAAGAATTTATTATATAAATGGGGGATCCCCACCAGATGTAATACACTTATAGCAACGGTTTTTCCAGTCCTCGAAACACTTTTAGATGGTAACCTACTGAAATTTATAGAGTCTACCATGGACAAATATACATACCTTAATACCTTAAAAATAAATTTGAATTAAAGACAGGAAAAATTGGGTCTTGTTACTACTATTTTCTACAAGATAATGGCCTGAAGCAAAACTGTACAAGTGCATTTCTCAAAAAAGCTTAAATGTTTTATCTGCTGGCAGACCCGCATACTGGCCGACTGATCGCAACAAAATTCTGGATCTAATTGACTTCGCAATTTATACCGGCATAAGCCCACATCATCTAGAAATTTCGAATAATGAAGATATGTACTATATGAGCTCATATCATTCCGCTCTCATTATCAATATGAATATTCTTGTTGTTGTCACATCCCGAAAGCAGCGTTCTTTAACTAAAAGGTCGAACATACGATTTTTCCAAGCATGCCTGGAGTCCCACGTAAACCTAAACATGGAAATAACAACAAAACGAGACTTGGATGACGCTGTGGAAAACTCAAGCCGCTTCGTTAGCTTCTCCTCTTAATTCATCTAAACCATACTGTACCAACAATGTGCCATATTCAGATGAAGTAGCGCAGATGGTACAAAATAAAAGACGACTTCGAAGGATCTGGCAGAATAGCAGATATCCGGTCGCACAGCTGAAAGAAGAATCTATTGCAGAATTTCTTAAGAATGCTGATCCAAATAAAAACGATGAATACAATCTGTGGAAAGCTACGAAATACCTGAAACGTCCTCCGAAGCGACAGGTACCGATAAAAGATGAAAACAACTCTTGGTGTAGATCTGACAAAAAAAGAAAAAAGCCGACGCTTTTGGCAACCACCTTGCGAATACTTTCAAGTCTTTTGCTCTCAATACTGACCATTAGCGCCAAAATGTTTAGACTTTTCTTGAGAGTCCATGTTAAATGGATAAACCAATACATTAGGTAAAACTGACTAAAGTATAACCAGAAGTGTCACAGTTGAAAATTTCTAAATCCCCTGACCCAGATAATATTGATACATTGACAATCAAACAATTACCAAGGAAATGCCTGCTATTCTTAGTTTTAATCTTTAATTGTGGTTTAAGGCTGAGTCACTTTCCTACGCAATGGAAATTTGCCGAAATTATAATGATTCCGAAGCCAAACAGGCCCGAGAACGAAATAACCTCTTATAGACCAATAAGTTTGCTGACAATATTCTCTAAAATATTCGAAAAAATATTTCTTCGTTGATTGTTCCAGTTTTGGATTTCTTATCCGTCATCCCAGACCATCAATTTGGATTCAGGCAACAACATGGAACCACTGAACCATACTTAAATGTCTCGGAAGTTTTCTTAGACATTCAACAAGCTTTCGATAGAGTCTGGCATGAGGGGTTGTTATCTTATCTTCTCTCATCTTATATAAATTAAAAGACCAGACACTTGCTCACTTCGGCAGTCACATTTATTCTGATTTTTTTCTAATTCGATACAGTTTCTTCTACTTAAAAAACTAAGCCTACCAAGCCTACGCAAATACTAAATGGAAAAAACAGGTTGTTTTTTATGGTGTCAGGTATGCGATCAGCGGACGCTTTCCATAGATTTAGTTACCGCAAGTTGATGTCGCTTAGCTTGCCGTGTGCAAACTTTACAACGCAGCATGCCATTGTCATACCTTTCCAATGAAGGTCACCCGCAATAAATGTTCGGGCAGTATCAATTGCTAATTGTTGTTGTAGGGTGTCACTTACATATATGATTTTCTTTTAGAATTACTACAGCTAAGCGTAATTAGATTATGAATGATAATAATGAAAAAAAAGACACGAGCGGATTCAATGATGCCTTTAGGGGAGTTGAGATGAGGGTCGATCCACTAACTATTCCCCTCCATAAGATCGAATCGTCCCCGGTTCGATGACCATCTCTTGTTTTAGGCTACAGTTCAATAGGATGGTTTCGTTGCTCCATCAACATTGCATTTGTATTGTATCATTTAAAAGTGCAACGCCATCAGTAGGTTGTGATACAGATGTTAACAGTTGTTGTGACAGCGTGCCTGTTTTTAATTGGTTTGGCATACAAATATCCAAATAACAAAAAGTAGTATTTCATTTTTACATTTTTTTATCTTGAACTTAAAATAAAGGTAAATATTCAAGATTAGATGCTTGTGGATTTTATTTTAATACTAATTTCTTATAATTTTTTAGATATATACTTTTTTTAATTTCTGTCATATAAGTTGATTATAACAGTATAAGTAATGAGTTTACATACAAAAAATGTCTAACGTATATTGCTTTTGTGAATCTTTTTACCATCTATTAGTACCGTTGTTCCCAAGTCCTTTTCAATAACCTTTTCAATATAAATACTGCTGAACTTGTTTCCCAGTCTTTTATTCCTTTTAAGAAACACCTTTTCGCCAGGCTTATACGTTTTAGTATTTTTGTTTTTATTAAATCTGTCTAGCGTTTTTTCTTGTGCAAGTTTCAATTTATTTCTTATCGTTTCTAGTGTTTCTATTGATGAGCTATAGAGAGCTTCAAGTTTGTGACAGAATGGATACTAGTATTACATTTATGTGTGGCTAATAACATTAGTTCATTAGTCTCACTTATTTGTTGTTGTTCCTTGATGCAGCGGGCAATTTCCAGCAGTGTGGAGTGGAACCTCTCAACCTGTCCATTACTCTCGCTATGAAGTGTAGGAATAAAAAACTTTTCGATTGAAAAATTATCCCTAAGAAGACTTTTAAGAAAGATGGAATGGAAAGCTTTTTCATTGTCAGATACCATAGTTTTGGTATTTTTAAAAATTAGCAGTATTTCTAGCATTGCATCTTTTATATCAACTGTGGAACGTGAAGCTATTGCCTTAACAATGGCGTATTTAGAAAACTTGTCAATACAAGTTAAAAAATGCTGTTTGGCTGTGATAAAAATATCAATATGGAGTATTTCTCCGGGGTATTTCGGTATGGGGGTTTTTCCAATACCAGGATCAAATCGTTTTCTTTGATATTTGTTTTGCAAACAAATTCTGCAGTTCACAATTAAAGATTTTAGCATTTTTCTCATGTTTGGAAAATAATATTCATTTAAGATTTGTTGAAAATTCTCGTTCAGACATCGATGAGCTCGATTATGTTCCGTAGCAATTGTTTCTAGTTGGTCACTCTTGTTGGTTAAATCAATTGCAAGTTTTTCCGTGTGTACGAATTTAACTACAGGAAATTGCCTCACTAATTCATTTTGTATTTCTGCCAAAACTTTATGTTCACATTGTAAGCCGTTTGTGACATTTGGATTGATAGCTTCTTTAGATAGCGCATTAGGTTTTCGATGGTGTCAAAACAAATAATATGACGTCGGAGCTTTTGAAATAAAATTTTATTTATTTTGCTAAAATGGTCGGATTTAGACAACACTAACTGATTTTTAAATTGGTTTACAGGATATTTAATAGTTTTAATGGCATCACTAGAAGACTGTTCGCTATGAACGGTTTCCATCTTCCCTGATTCACTCAAGTTGTGGATGAACTGTCTACATAAGGCGTCGGCTACTTTATTTTCTTTTCCTGGCTTGTAGTGAAATTTTGGTGAAAACTCTTCGATAAAAGCACGCCATCTTTTCAAATTTGAGTTAGGATTCTTATCAGATACAGCGAAAATAAGGTGCTGGTGATCGGTAAAAATGTTAAGATTACTAATACCGTACAAGTAATGGCGCAAATTTTTTAATGCCCATACTATTGCGAGGAACTCTCGTTCATTTGTAGCATAATTTTGTTCTGTGGTAGACAAAGTACGAGAAATCATAGTAATTGGTCTACCATTTTGTGACAAAACTGCTCCCAACGCACTTGAAGAGGCATCTGTAGTAAGTTCGAAAGGTTGGCTATAATCCGAGTGTTGCAGGAGTACATCTTCAGATGCCAATACCCGTTTTATTTTCTCGAATGCCCTTATAGCTTCATGGTCAAGTTCTATGACAACGGCTTTTGATTTATTCGCACCTACATTTCCGTTTTCCCCTCTCAGATATTTTGTGAGCGGCTTCACAATTCTAGCGTAATCTTTCACAAATCTTCGATAATATCCTGATAGCCCAAGGAATGATCGTAGTGCTCGAAGAGTGTTTGGAATTTCATAATTGAGTATATCATTCACTTTAGTTGGGCATGTTTGGATACCATTTCGTTAAACTAAAAATCCCAAAAATTCAACTTCTATTTTAAAAAACTTTGATTTTTCGGACGAAATTCTCATTCCTGCTTTTTCTAAACTTTGTAAAATTATGTTTATGTCAACTAAATGGGATTGTTCGTCAGGAGAGAAAATAATGATGTCATCCATATAAACGTGGCAACATTTTCCTATGTATTCACGAAGGACATCATCGATAATTCGCTGGAAAATGCTGGGAGCATTTTTCAGGCCAATAGCAGACGACAGAACTCGTACTCTCCATTGTTGACACTGAAAGCGGTTTTTTCCCGATCTTCAACGCATAAAATTATCTGGTGAAATCCCGATTTTAAGTCGAGGGTGGTATAATATTTAGATTTCCCTAAGTTTGCCAAAATTACTGACGAGTCAGGAATGGGATATCTATCTGAAATTGTTTTCTCATTTAGTTTCCTAAAGTCTATCACCATCCGTAATTTTTGCCTACCATTTTCGTCCAAGCCCTTTTTTGTAACCACATGAACAGGCGAGTTATATGGAGAGCAAGATTTGCGAATTATTTTATCTTTAAGGAGAGCTAATAATTCTGTGTTTATGAACTCTGCTGTGGAAACAGGAAAGGGATAGCTTTTGGTATAAATTGGCTCATTCGTAATCGTACAAATTCTACCCTGTACTTTGGTGTTATAAGGCAGTGCTCTATCTGTATCGGCAAAGGCATTAATATTGCTACTAATCATATCATTGAATTAGTTTCGGATACTAGTTGGAACCGAATCCTCTATGGTTATCAAATTTACTTGGCTGCAAGAAATATGCTGAAGTTTTACTTGGCCATTGCGGTAAAATAAGTATCCCCTCTCTATATCAATTATAGCGTTAATTTTTTCTTTCAAAAATTCGTATCTAATGATACCATCAAACGTTTTAAATTTGTTAGTAAATAAAAAGAAGAGGTAGAATTTAGGACATTTATTAAACATTGTTTATCAATCAGATTGACGCCATTGATTGATTTAAGCTTGAATGTTTTTTCCATCGATTTCACGCCTTTCAAGAAAGAATAGTTTTTGACATAATTTTTGGAAGTACCAGTGTCTATTAAAATGCGTGGCTCCTGACCATTTGCCGTTTTTTTCGTAATAAATGGTAGGAGCGAACTTAGTTTAAATGGTTGATTTCGTCTGCAAAGTTACTCTCAATATCTTCATGACAGTCATTGGTGTTGTAATCATTTTCCTGATGCTCGCAACCATAATCGTATTCATGGTTATCCTGATCTCCTTCTATGTAATTATTGATAGAATTGGCTTCTATTTCATGTGGCATATAGTTTACCCTTTGTGCCCTAGGGAATGGTGATCTATTAGAGTATGTTTGATCGCAACCGCGCTTAAAAACTGTGGGCTTGAAAAGGATTGGATTCTGTTGTGGTCGAGAAGCGGTAATGGGAGGATTTGGGTTGGGCAAATGGTTGCTGTCTCGCTTTTGAAGAGCATTGTTGGTGTAAGGATTAGCATGTTGCCGAGTAGAAGCGATACTATGATTGACTTCCATAGGAGTTGGTCTATTGTTGTGATTTGAATAAGTGCGATGATTTAGCTGATTCCTAAAAAAGGCTGACGGCCCTGAGATTTAACAGGAATATTCGGCGTCTGCGAATTTCCTACGGCAAATATACGCGCAAAATCGTACCTTTTGTGGCTAGTTTCGAGCTCCTCAGCAACTGCAAGCGCAGTTGGAAGGTCCTTTGGCCTGGTGGAAAAGAGTATGTCACATAATGGTCTACGAAGACCCGAAACGAATACACGAAGTGCGTTTTCCCTTGCTCTCTCATTCAGAGCAGCGACAACTTCAGAGTTACCATTATGGGATATAACTTGCTTATTAATAATTAGTATCAGTTGTTTATCAACTGTATCGTAATAATCAGCAATCGATAGATTGCCTTGCCTCAAAATACTTAATTCATTTTCTAAAACATACAACTGTCTCTTATCCGCGTATGTCTGATCCAACCTTGCGATTATTGCCTTAAAATTAAGAACCATGTTAAAGGAAGAAAGGGATATATTAGCTGAATCTGTAATTTTATTTCTGAAAATTCCCATAGTGACATAATATTTTTCTGAATGTTTTTTATAATAGCTCATAGCAAAATGAGCTGCAGTGCGCCAAGCGGGATGCGCTGAGGCTTCCCCTTTAAATTCTGGGAGGGATTTTATTAAATCTAAACTTAAACGTTTTTCTACTCGGCTTGCACTCTTGCTTTCTGAGAGCACTCGTCAACAACTCGGTATAAGGGAACTGTGGGACGGCATTTCAAACTCCTTACGTACAGCTGCAACCGAAACCATTGGTTTTCGGAAAGCGCAAAAGAACAGCTGGTACGACGATGGGTGTCGCGTCGCAGCGGAGAGAAAACAGGCTGCCTACCTCGCAACGTTACGATCGACCACAACACGTGCGGGATGGGATAAATACCGAGAGTTGAAGAGGGAAGCGAGACGCATTTGTAGACAGAAAAAGAAAGAGGCCGAAATGCGTGAGTACGAAGAGCTTGATAAGCTGGCCGACAGGGGTAAAGCTCGAAAATTCTACGAAAAAATGCGGCGGCTTGCAGAAGGTTTCAAGACCGGAGCATACTCTCGTAAACCCCTCAAGGTGATCTAGCCACCGATGCCCAGAGCATACTTAAATTATGGAGGGAACACTTCTCCAGCCTGCGGAATGGCAGTGCACGCACAACATCAAGAGAAAGCGAACCCGATATCCCAATCGATGACGATGGAGCAGACGTTCCATTGCCCGACCATGAAGAAGTTCGAATAGCAATTGCCCGCCTGAAAAACAATAAAGCGGCAGGGGCCGATGGATTGCCGGCCGAGCTGATAAGGTGCATGCATCAGCTTCTTTTTAAATTATGGTCGGACGAAAGTATGCCCAACGATTGGAATTTAAGTGTACTATGCCCAATCCATAAAAAAGGAGACCCCACAATCTGCACCAACTACCGTGGGATTAGCCTCCTCAACATCGCATATAAGATTCTGTCGAGCGTATTGTGTGAAAGATTAAAGCCCACCGTCAACAAACTGATTGGACCTCATCAGTGTGGCTTTAGACCTGGTAAATCAACAACCGACCAGATATTCACGATGCGCCAATTCTGGGAAAAGACCCGTGAAAGGAGAATCGACACACACCACCTCTTCGTCGATTTCAAAGCTGCTTTCGACAGCACGAAAAGGAGCTGCCTTTATGCCGCGATGTCTGAATTTGGTATGTCCGCAAAACTTATACGGCTGTGTAAGCTGACGTTGAGC
This sequence comes from Bactrocera zonata, assembly GCA_037783105.1. Lineage (NCBI taxonomy): Eukaryota > Metazoa > Arthropoda > Insecta > Diptera > Tephritidae > Bactrocera > Bactrocera zonata. The sequence continues at coordinate 14,810 of JBAWJQ010001134.1, read as the reverse complement.
AACACGAAAAGCTCCGTCAGAATCGGGAAGGACCTCTCCGAGCCGTTCGATACCAAACGATGTTTCAGAAAAGGCGATTCCCTATCGTGCGACTTTTTCAATCTGCTTCTGGAGAAAATAGTTCGAGCTGCAGAATTTAATCGAGCAGGTACAATATTTTATAAGAGTGTACAGCTGCTGGTGTATGCCAATGATATTGATATAATCGGCCTCAACACCCGCGCCGTTAGTTCTGCCTTGTCCAGGCTGGACAAGGAAGAGAAGCAAATGGGTCTGGCAGTGAACGAAACAAACAGTCGTCGCACTCGCGACTTGGCACTCACGTCACTGTTGGCAGTCATAACTTTGAAGTAGTAGATAATTTCGTCTATCTTGGAACCAGCGTAAACACCACCAACAATGTCAGCCTAGAAATCCAACGCAGGATAACTCTTGCCAACAGGTGCTACTTTGGACTAAGTAGGCAATTGAGAAGCAAAGTCCTCTCTCGACAAACAAAAACCAAACTCTATAAGTCACTCATAATACCTGTGCTGCTATATGGTGCAGCGGCTTGGACGATGTCAGCAACGGACGAGTCGACTTTGCGAGTTTTCGAGAGAAAGGTTCTGAGAAAGATTTATGGTCCTTTGCGCGTTGGCCACGGCGAATATCGCATTCGATGGAACGATGAGCTGTACGAGATATACGACGACATTGACATAGTTCAGCGAATTAAAAGACAGCGGCTACGCTGGCTAGGTCATGTTGTCCGGATGGATGAAAAAACTCCAGCTCTGGAAGTATTCGACGCAGTACCCGCCGCGGGAAGCAGAGGAAGAGGAAGACCTCCACTCCGTTGGAAGGACCAAGTGGAGAAGGACCTGGCTTCGCTTGGAATATCCAATTGGCGCCACGTAGCGAAGAGTAGAAACGACTGTCGCGCTGTTGTTGACTCGGTTATAATCGCGTAAGCGGTGTCTACGCTAGTAAAGAAGAAGAAGAAGAAGAAGAAACTTAAATTATCTGAACTAACTGTAAGATCAATGCTTACCGGTAAGTAAGTTTCCCCGCTAGGTGGAATTAGCCGGTCAAGAGGTTGAGAAAGGCGGCAAATTTGCTCTGCCAATCCCTGCTTAATTTCTTCATTACTTTTTTTCACTATTTCTATTACTTGTTCACGCGTAACACTCACTTTTAATCACGTAACTTATAAAGCACAATTTTCTTATTTCAAACCGAAACCGTATGCCCTTTGAAAAGGCACTCCTAAAGCAAGGACTTGGGTGAAAATAATTCAAACTCTTTACAGGACAAATTACTGTGGTTTCAGCAATTTTTATAAAAAAAAGCGAAAAAATCAAATTTAAGGAAGGAAATACTTAGATGCCATACAAAATTAAATTTACTTTTTAAACTTTCACTTTGATATTGAAATTTTTCACTAATAACACTTAATCACCACAAGAAATAATCTTGACTAATTACTTACAAGTATTCTTTATGAAAATTCTTGGGTATGTTGAGATCTGATGATTGAAGCGAGGATCGTTGAGCCCTTTAAATTTTATAATTCCTTCAGTTGATGAGGTCCTTAGCCTGCCGGGCTATCCTTCGATTCGAGATTATCCTTGTTGGAGAATCTGCCTACAATGAAGTATGATTGCTTATTTACGACAGGCTCCACGTTGGGCGTCAATTAAAAGACCAGACACTTGCTCACTTCGGCAGTCACATTTATTCTGAATTTTTTCTGATTCGATACAGTTTCTTCTACTAAACTAAGCCTACCAAGCCTACGCAAATACCAAATGGAAAAAACAGGTTGTTGTTGATGGTGTCAGGTATGCGATCAGCGGACGCTTTCCATAGATTTAGTTACCACAAGTTGATGTCGCTGTGTGCAAACTTTCCAACGCAGCATGCCATTGTCATACCTTTCCAATGAAGGTCATCCGCAATAAATGTTCGGGCAGTATCAATTGCTAATTGTTGTTGTAGGTTGTCATTTACATATATGATTTTCTTTTAGAATTACTAAAGCTAAGCGTAATTAGATTATGAATGGTAATAATGAAGAAAACGACACGAGCGGATTCAATGATGCCTTTAGGGGAGTTGAGATGAGGGTCGATCCACTAACTTATATAAAAATGAATCGCAGAATGTGTTGGTAAGCGCATAACTCAAAAACGCCCGGACCAATTTTGTCAATTTTTTTTTTTTAAATGTTCGGTGAAGCTCAAGGATGGTTTTTACGGCAAGAAAAATTCGAATAATTGCCGGGAACCCCCTAAAAACAGCCCCTTTCTTTTTTTCCATACAAACGTATGAATGTTTGTTTATAAGTAACACTAAGGGAACGACTAAACCAATCTTGATGAAATTTTCAGAGAATGTTCTGTGTGGATCGGTGAAGGTTTGGAAATAAAAAAACCGTATGCTTTTCGTGAGGAAAATTCCAAAAAGTTAATTTTTTCATTCAAACATTTTTTTTTCTAATTTTTTTTTTGTATTTGAATCGTTCAAATTTGTCGTTTGCTCCAAAAAATTTTGAAAATTATTCAGTGAAAACGTTATGTGTGTTGCACACAAAGTGATTAATTACATATTGAAATTTGTAATATCGGTCGGTGTTCTTTTTGGCATCAACATACATTAGCAGCCCAAGGCACTTGACCGAGTACTCCCAGGAAGCGATGACATACATATGTACGTGCGGTATTATGGATCGCGGTCAATCAGCAAGCGATCATCACGATGTCACAGCAAGACTTTTCAAGCAACAGCGATGGACTTTATCTTGAAGCAACGTATAGTATATATGGTGCTGTTAGATGGCAGATGTACTCTGTTGAGTGGCAAAGTTGAGGTTTGCCGCAAGCACACATTTTTTTTTTGGATGGTGGGTGGTGGTTACAGCTTGATTCTTCGGATTTCTTTTGAGTTCTAACGATTGCCGTTTCAGTTGAAACGTATTCCATTTCCAGTGGAAATTGAATTCAAAATGATGATAAATTTGGAAATGCTATGTTTTTCACACGGCCAGATGTACGTGGCGTGGTCACGAGTTGGAAGCGGCGTTACATTAAAAAAAATTTAGAAAAACGCAAATAAATGATTATCAAGACAATATGAATTTTTGTCTTTTCATTTCAAAACACATAATTTCACGCAGGACAACGGCTGCGGGGTCAGCTAGTATAAAATAAAAATGAAACTACCAGCTCCATTTTACCTATTTCTTCGGTCAAACCTAGATTACAGACATTTTTACGTTAGAATTAATGATGACACCTCTGACATATATGAAGTCAAAGCAGGTGTTCCGCAAGGGAGCGTGCTTGGCCCAACGCTGTACACGATTTTCAATGCCGACGAAAATATAACTGTTGCCACATATGCGGACGACATCGCCATTCTTGCATCTGCTTACTCTGCAAACGAAGCGTCTGAAACTGTTCAAAAACAACTGAACGCAGTTAAATCATGGCTTCGAAATTGGAACATTATTGTAAATGAAGGAAATCAGCGCATGTTACCTCCATCATGAAAGCTGGAAATTGCCCCAGCGTCAATCTCAATCAAACAATTATTCCAGAACGCACTAGCACAAAGATATCAGCCGAAAACACTCAGGTTGATTGCAAACGCTCCATGGTACATCAAAAATATTAACATTAATTAATATTTTTAACAAAGATCTTGAAATAAATGTGATAAAGGGCGAGATTCAGAAACTCAGTTCAAGATATCTTATTCGCCTCTGCCACCCCAACATACACGCCATTAACCTACTGGACAACAGTGAAGATACTCGCCGACTGCAAAGGCAACATCCCTTAGACTTACCATTTAGATCATAAGTTTAACTGAATTTATTAAATTGTAAATTGATATACTATGTATATAGTACAAATCTTATATTTCAAATGCCTTTATGTATTTAAGGGACAAATTGCAATTTTAGCATCAAAGTGAATCTTAGATATAATAACATTTGCTTATTGTCACACGACAGCTTGTAAATAAAAGGAAATAATAAAAAAAAATTTAAGTTACATATAGTATAAGTATGTATTAATTTTTAGAAACAAGAAGGCTTAATTAAAAAGAATTTGTTATGTGTTATAATTTTCTGTGTTATATTATGTCATTTGTTCAAAATCATACAAAATGAAAGAAGGTTGCAAAGTAATAATTATAAGTTAAAAGTCCGTATCCAGCTCCTAAGTATTCCTTATATCTTGAGCTGTAGTCAAGTAATTTTGACAGCTGGTTACGCATTGTGAATGATCATTATTAGAAGAGCAAGAGAAAACATACAAAGAAAATAAACTTATGTGCCTAAATACATAAATATTTTCATTGCAATTTAAGTCATATGAATGAAGTTTGGGAAGTTGATTTCATGTTTTTTCGCAAAACCAAGATTCCCAAATACGCATTTTATTGAAAAATGTGTTAAAAATTAGTACTAGATTTCTTCAAAGCTGCATTTACCGCAGGAAATTTTTTTCAACATTTCGTTTTTTTCTTATATGAAGCTTATAGAATTCTTGAGAGCTGGATACTGGCTTAAGATGTAAAACGTCAACCAGAGGATCTGAATCTTAGCAGTTTTATATACGTATACATACAATATACATATGTATATGTATAATTTATATACCAACCTATGTACATATTCGGCGTAAGATTTAGAAAATCCAAAATGAGTACACGTAGTATATGGGAGTGGTGTAGGGGGCATGCTGTTTCAAAGGCACCCATGATGCATTGTGTAAGTTTTCCTACTGCTAAGTTTAAATCTGACACAGAACATATCCGGTCAGGTACTGAGAGTGTACCCATAGAACGACCCAGTTCAGTCACATACATACATATTTATCGCATTTTGTTTTGCATCTATGCATTCCTGTACATCGGTTGTTCTAGGCCTCCGATATTAACTTCGAAGTCAGTGTACCTGCGGTCGGAAAAGGAGTGGTCTGAAGAGACCTGCCAATCCGATATTAGACCCCCCGCCTTCTACTGCATATTTTTATCTTTATTCAATGTTAGTATGTTTTTAGTTCATGTAGTTGAACATCGAGGATGGAGTCATGTGTAAAAGTTCACGCAAGTGAAGAAAGTTCTCTGATCGTCATTCACTTGGGAGTGGCCAGAAAGGATTCTCTCACATATGGCTCAAGCAGCGCGCGACTTCCGGTCTTTCACCTAGTATCCTTTGGGTAGCCTAAGAACATCCGTCTAAAGCGAGCTAAAGTGAGAAGGCGAAACATCCCCTACATAGGGTTGTGCACTGGGTTTGGGACTTGCCACCTAAAAAACAGTACCAATGAAAAATTACCAACAGCCTCGGAAGAAAAACCCCCCTTTGGATGACGACCATGGCAAACGAAATAAAGACTACGAATTGAGGGCATGCACCTGGAATGTCCGGTCCCTTAATTGGGAAGGTGCCGCGCCCAACTGGTTGATGTCCTCATGAACACGAGTAGATCCTTGTGGCATTTACTACAGTGGCCATATAAAGAAGCGTAAATATGCTGTGGGATTCGTGGTGGGAGAGAGACCCCGTCGCCGAGTATTTTCATTCACACCGGTGAATGAACGTCTATTCGCATCAAAGCGAAGTTCTTCAACATATCGCTGATTTGCGCCCACGCCCTGACGTAAGAGAAGGACGATGTGACCAAAGATGCCTTCTATGAGCGCATCTATGAGAGCTGCCCCCGTCACGATGTCAAAATCGTGATTGGCGACTTTAACGCCAGGGTGGGTGAAGAAGGTGTCTTTGGCACTACGGTCGGTAAATTCAGTCTCCACGGGGAAACATCCCCAAATGAGCTGAGGCTGATCGACTTCGCCGGGGTCCGAAATATGGTTATCTATAGTACTAGATTCCTGGCTGTCTTCGGATCGAAAAGCCACCAACCAGATTGATTATTTTGTAATAGACGGAAGACACGTCTCCAATGTTCTAGACGTGCATACACTCCGAGGACCTGACATCGACTCGGACCACTATCTTGTTGCAGCCAAGATTTGCACCCGCCTCTGTGTAGCAAAAACGCACGTCAACAAACACAAGGAAGGTTCGAGAAGCTGCAATCACAACAGACAGCCGAAAGATTTTCCACTCGGCTTGCATTCCTGCTCTCTGAGAGCCTTCGTCAACAACTCCGGTATAAGGGAACTGTGGGACGGCGTTTCTAACTCCTTTCGTACAGCTGCAACCGAAACCATTGGTTTTCGGAAAACGTAAAAGAACAGCTGGTACGACGATGGGTGTCGCGTCGCAGCGGAGAGAAAACAGACTGCCTAACTCGCAAAGTTACGACCGACCACAACACGTGCGGGATGGGATAGATACCGAGAGTTGAAGAGGGAAGCGAGACGCATTTGCAGACAGAAAAAAAGAGGGCGAAATGCGTGAGTACGAAGAGCTTGATAAGCTGGAGGGGTAATGCTCGAAAATTCTACGAAAAAATGCGGCGTCTTACAGAAGGTTTCAAGACCGGAGTATACTTTTGTAGAACCCCAAAGGCGATCTAGTCACCGATGCCCAGAGCATACTTAAATTATGGAGGGAACACTTCTCAAGCCTGCTGAATGGCGGTGAACGTACAACGCTAGGAGAAGGCGAACCCGATTCCCCAATCGATGACGATGGAGCAGACGTTCCATTGCCCGACTAAGAAGAAGTTCGAATTGCAATTACCCGTCTGAAGAACAACAAAGCAGCGGGGGCCGATGGATTGTCGGCCGAGCTATTCAAACTCGGCGGCGAGGAACTAATAATCCAACGATTGGAATTTGCTCTGGCCAATCCACAAAAGGAAGACCCCACAATCTGCGCCAACTACCGTGGGATAAGCCTCCTCAACATCGCGTATCGAGCGTATTGTGTGAAAGTTTAAAGCCTACCGTCAACAAACTGATTGGACCTTATCAGTGTGGCTTTAGACCTGGCAAATCAACAACCGACCACATATTCACCATTCGCCAAATTTTGGAAAAGACCCGTGAAAAGAGAATCGACACACACCACCTCTTCGTCGACTTCAAAGCTGTTTTCGACAACACGAAAAGGAGCTGCCTTTATGCCGCGATGTCTAAATTTGGTATTTCCGTAAACTATACCAAAAGCTCCGTCAGGATCGGTAAGGACCTCTCCGAGCCGTTCGATACCAAACGAGGTTTCAGACAAGGCGACGCCCTATCGTGCGACTTTTCAATCTGCTGCTGGAGAAAATAATTCGAGCTGCAGAACTTAATCGAGCAAGTACAATCTTTCGTAAAAGTATACACCTGCTGGCGTATGTCGATGATATTGATATCATCGGCCTCAACACCCGCGCCGTTAGTTCTGCTTTCTCCAGACTGGACAAGGAAGCAAAGCAAATGGATCTGGCAGTGAACGAGGGAGGACGAAATATCTCCTGTCATCAAACAAACAGTCGTCGCACTCGCGACTTGGCTCTCACGTCACTGTTGACAGTCATAACTTTGAAGTTGTAGATAGGCAATTGAAAAGTAAAGTCCTCTCTCGATGAACAAAAGCCAAACTCTATAAGTCACTCATAATTTCCGTCTTGATATATGGTGCAGAGCAGAGATAACGAGATCCCCAACTCTCCTGTCACTAGAAATGTGAGAACCGCTCAACTACCGAACTTTGACAGTTGACTGGATTGGGTAGGTTTTGACGTTTTGCAATTGGAATGACTGGAACGGCCAGACTGAAATTATACCAAATATATACATACATACATATGTGAATGGAGGAATTTGTTGCCGCCGTTCAAGATCGCTAATAAAAATTTAAAACAATAAAAATCAGAGAAAATTAAAATTTAAATATACTTATTTCATGAAATGTTTTGAAATTTGATGCATAATCGAATTAATTTTCAATTACAAATAATTAAAAACATTTATTAATTGAGAACTTACAGGTTCAATTCACCTTATTAAGTATTGAAAGATCAAAAGTTAGTTGTTTAATATACCAAAAAATTTAAGTAGTTTCGCCATACATATACTGGTTGTCAAAAAAGTCTTGCGGTATTTTCATTGAATCAATTCGTGTGGCACCCATACATCGAGCTTCTTAGTGACTCCAAGCTTCTTCAAATGGTTTATAACGGTTTGATGACTACTATGCCGGTCTCTTTCGACCAATTCAGCGATTTTATCGCAATTTTCGACGACAAGCCTTCCGGAGCGTGGCGCGTCTTCGACCACCTCTACACCAGAACGAAAACGTGGAAACCATCGTTGTGCGGTGGAAATGGAAACCGTATCGGGTCCATAAACTGCACAAATTTTATTGGCGGCTTGAGATGCATTTTTGCCTTTATCGTAGTAGTACTGTAAAATATGCCGTATTTTCTATTTATTTTGCTCCATGTTTGCGACGCTATAACTCTCGAACGACTCAAAAGAAACGACAATCAAACACATGTTAGCGCGTGAAATGAGCTTTCCAAAAAGGTATAGCATGACCCGATGCGACGAATAAAACTAGAACTACGCGCTTTCAGTGCCAACTAGCGAAAATACCGCAAAACTTTTTTGACAACATAATACATATTCCTTCCTTATCCTTCCTTATCTTCAAAATATTAAATAATAATAAAAAAAATCCAAAAAGGAATACATCCTTTACCAACGGATTCATAGAATGCTGTCTGTAAGTGTAGTTGGTTTTGTCGTATGATATATACATACATATGTATATAAAGGACTGTTTTTACGTAGTCGGTCACTGATCTCTATAGAAACCAAGCCTCAAGTACTACCAAATAACACCAGCATAGATATAAGAAAATAAATCAAGACATAAATTCATTGCATTTTTCGCTCTGTGACTAAAGAACTAAAAACTACCGTTCGAAAGATCCATGGAATGGCGCAAAGGCTGCATAAACTGTATAAAGAAGAACGGAGAAGACATCGGATTTACTCGTGCCACTTTGCGAAACAAGGTAACGTCAATGCTACATTGCAGAATCCATCCGTCAATACACAAGATTCCATGGATGATGTAACTTTTGGTGTCTCAATTTGGTCACGCGGTTGGGCTATGAATACCTTTATGATAATAGTCAACATAATCTAAGCGATTTCGGGGAGAGCTTACTGTCTTTCGTGCTAGTTCCAGTAGCCAATATCCGCGAAGTTGAGGGTTGATTACCACTTCCGGGGTTCTACATGGAGTATTAAACTATTCCATTTATTATATTTACCTTATGCCTAAAGGTGGAAGGGTCTGTCAGAGGGTATTGTTCGCTTCTTCCTCCTACTTCCCGAGACTCTTACTAGAAGTCAATCCGAATACTTCAACCATCCCTATGCAACCTCTACTCGACGTCATTTTTTGCAAAAGATTCAGGTCTTTTGGTAAAACTCCAGCATTGAACGCTTCATACCCAAACAAGAAAAAACAAGAAAAAAACGTTAACTTCGGGTGCACCAAAGCTAATATACCCTTCACACTTGATTTTTTTAATAACTATGCGTTCAGTTTGTATGGAAGCTACATATATGCAATAGTAATCCGATCTGAACAATATTTTCGGAGATTATATTATTACCTTAAGCAGTAATCCATGTCAAATCTCGTGAAGATATCACGTCAAATGCGAAAGTTTTCCAAACCAGTCCTTGATTCCGATCATTCGGTTTGTATTGCAGCTATATGCTATAGTGAGCCGAACTGAACAATTTCTTCCGATGTTACATCATTTCTATGAACAATAAATCACACCAAATTTCGTGAAGACATATCGTCCAACAAAGAAGTTTCCCATGCAAGCATTTGATTCCGATCATTCAGTTTGTATGGCACCTATATGCTATAGTAAACTGATCTAAACAATTTCTTCGGTGATTACATTGTTGCCTTAGAAAATAATCTATACCAAATTTCGTAAATATATTTTGTCAAATGTGAAAGTTTTCCATAACAGCACTAGATTCCGATCGTTCGGTTTGCATGGTAGGTATAAGTTATGTTTAACCGATCTGAACAATTTCTTCGGAGATTACATTGCTGCCTTAGAAAATAATCTATACAATATCCACAAAATCATGTTTGAGTTAAAAACGTCCTTTTACTTTTAGACCTTAAATTTTACATCACAGTCTAATTTTTAATACATACATATATTTACTTCAAGTACAGTTATTCTTATAAAAGATATGGCATTTTAAACTCATTTTTAAATGTTTCGACAAATATATAGTATTTCCTGCCGATTTTCATTACTACAGTCTATCACTCTTTGGCGTTTAGTTTGCTTTCGCCGTCTTCGTCTACTTTACTTAATTTCAAGAATACTTCATTAAGTTCCTGTTCGGAACGGTATATTCCGGCAGCCTCCTCCATCGCTATTTGTGACTGCCGACGTGCAACTTCTGCATTGCTCACTTTCCGTCCAGTACGGAAGTAGTTTTCAATCTCCAGTAATGTGCGGCCCTTCGTCTCTGGCACAATGAAATAAATGAACGCCACACCCAATAGAGATATCGCACCAAAAAAGCGAAACAATTGGCCGTGCCTATCCAAGCTTCCGCGGTGGGATACAGCTTCACTACGCTAAAGGAGAACAGAAGGCCAACACATAATGTGAACCCATTGGCGCTGCCACGTACACGTTGTGGAAAAACCTCTGAGATCATGAAGAATGGCAGGGTTAGTAGACCCATTGTGGAGAAGATTATGTGTAGCACAATGGCAAAAACAGACAATAATGGGACATGCTCGCCGATAACTGGCCACCAACCGTTAGCTGCAAGCAATGCCATGCAAATCGTCATTCCGGTCGCTGAAACTATACCCGCTGGGCGACGTCCCCATTTTTCGAAAATCATGCCCATGAAAAAAGTGGTAACTATACGTGCAACACCAACGAACACAGCCACCAGCAGCGGATCGGCAGAGACACCAGCGCGTGTAGCGATTTGTGCTGCAAATACAATCACAACAACAATTCCAGAGCACTGTTGAAAGAAAAAGAAGCCGATCATCATGAGCAGTGGTTTGTAGACCTCCGGTGCTCTTATGGCCTGTAAAAGCGACTCATTGGCAGCGGCTGTCCGACTGCTGTCTGAGTTTTTCTTGATGAGTGCCAATTCTGCTTCGAATTCCTCGTAAATGTTATTATCTGTTTTAGCAAAAATTTAAATCAGAATATTTCATATATACACATAATGATTTAGAAACTAACCATTTTTTGAGAGACCCCGAAAATACCTCAGCGACTTGCGAGCCCGCTCCTCATAGCCCTTCTGTAGCAGCCAACTTGGGGATTCAGGCATGGGAAGGCAACAGCAGAACGCCAAGCATTGATAAACGACGGATATAATGGAGATTAATTTAAAGTTGTTCTGTAACGAAGAAATGTTTCAGTACTCGTTTAATTCGATTTATTATTAGTTATTCAAACCAGATACAAACTTTGAGTATGTACTCAATACTCACTCGTATAAAATAACCTAACAAATACATAAGCAATATACCGCTGGCTATTGCTATCGATGTACCCATAATCAGACGACCCCTAATCCGTGGTAAACTAATTTCTGCCGCATACGAACCAATTGGGGACAGTGATAAACCAATCATAAGACCTACGTATGTATTTACATTGACGATAATAATATTTGTTAGATGTTTGCATCATGTTTATTTACATTTCTTTTCAGTAATTTACCACTTAGAAATCTGCCGATGAGTAACTGTATATAAATCGCATCACGTGTGGTTTGGTGGGGGGCAGTGACAATCAGCAATAATCCGATAATACCGACGAAATTCGTGCATAACATCGTGTTCCTACGACCGATGCGATCCATGAGATAACCTACTAATAGGCCTCCCAGCGGGCATGCCATACTGTTAATAGAAGCTGAAATTGTCGAGAAAGGTAAAACAAACGTTAGGAATTAAAATAAATTCGGAACAACAACACTTGACACTTTTATAAATATTTAGAAAAACTAAGTCCTAAGCCTTGATTTTTTTCGTTCGACTGGACCAATATAATTTCAGGGCTCATACTGTTACTCTCCATTATCATTCTCGTGTTATTTTTTGTAAACCTTGAAGAAAGTATATTATGTTTGCCATGATGCTTGTACCCCTTAAAGGCAAACGTTGGAAACCCTTTAAATTTTACAAAGAAATAGTCAACATAACGAACTGATTTGATTTAGCCATGTCTGTCGGTCTATCCGTTCATCTGTATAAAACCAAACTAGTTCTTCAATTCGTGCTTTTCTTCCAAAGAAGCTACTCAATTTTAAATGGATCATTGTCCAAAGTATCTCTAAAATTGTTCAGATTGTACCAATGTATCCTTTATTTCTTTATTTATCTTTTGTATTTGTAAACATACATTAGTTCAACAGTTTAGGTTTTTTCGTATTTGTACTCCGTTTTAGACAACAAGGTATGTATATTTTTAAAAATTCATGTAAATATTTATACCGATTTCGTAAATAATAATTACACAACTTGGATTTTGTGGAACTGTTCTTAAACGGTTGGAACATTGTATACATAATAGAAAATTAAAAACAAAAAACTTTTCAAATAAGGGAAATCTTCAATACGAGAAGAGACGGCATTTTTGAGGAGAGTTATCATTTGTTTGAAACTTTATTTTTCAATTAAATCTAAATATAATACATACGAGTACATACATATGTATGTAGGTACATTTATGAATAAATATATACCTGCTTTTCTTAAAACGGCCGAAAAGAGATTGTAAGTGAAAGTGGTTGTTTTGTATTATTTCAGATATTGTTTCGAAATTATAACTAAAGTACTTGTATGACAGTGACATCCAAGTGTGCCAAATGTCACATCAAACTTATCATTAGTGTTTAAATACGCTTGTCTTTCTGAAGTACTTAAATACATACGTGCATTCTGCGATTTTTACGATGAGTGAAATTTTTCAACAAAGAAGTTGCATTAAATTTTGTGTGCTGAATCAAATTTCTTGTACCTAAACGTTCAGAATGTTGGAAAAAGCTTTCGGTGTAATTGTTTGTTGCGAACAAGTGTTTTTTATTGGTATAAATTATTCAAGGAGTGTCGAGAATGCGTTGATGTCGAACCATGTCCAGAACGGCAATAAACAACAATTGATGATCAGCACGTCAATAAAATAAAGGAACTGGTGCCTGAGAATCGACGATTTAAAGTCAGAGATCTTACTGGCATCATTGGAAAATAAGAAGGATAAGTGAAACTCATATTGAAATATTATTGCGCATCAACGTCGTAAACAATGGAGGTCATGAAACGTATTATTACTGGTGATGACTGGACCTACGCTTACGACCTGGAAATAAACGATTGTTATGGTGGCAAAGGTGAGCCGAAGCCGAAAGAACTATGCCAAGGCAGGTCAAGAATCAAGCTTACGTTGACAGTTTTCTCCGATTATCGAGGTGTGGTGCACCCCGAATTCCCTCGGACTTGAGAAATTGTCAACAAGGAATACTATTTGAGTGTTAGGCGTCGTTTGGGTGAAGCTATTCGTGAAGAGAGACTGGAATTATGACAACTTTTGATTTTTGCACCACGATAATACACTGCCGCATACTGCTTTGATTCTTTGTGAGTTTTTCGTCAAATGTTTAACCAATATCGTACAGGTACCACCGTATTCGTCTGATTTAGTTCCGACTGACTTCTGGCTACTCAGCAAACTCAAACGAACACTCCGGGGGAACCGTTTTGAGTCAATTGAAGACATTAATCTTGAATCGCTATGCGCACTGAAGGCTTTTTCGGAAATTGATTTTAACCACTATTTCGTGGATTAAAAAACGTCACCACAAGCGATTACTTAGATGGGGACGACATAGACTAAAAAAAAAATAAATTAAGCATTTTAAAATTATGAGAAAATTCATACTCCTTTTTGCTCGTGTCACAAAATACAACGAGTTACTGTATTGCCGAGATTAACGAACGATACAGAAACACCTTTGGATTGCGCTCAAAAAGCGTTGAACATTGCAGTGAGGTAGCATATTTAAAAACTCAAAACAAAATTGCGAGTCCTTACTTATCTGATCACTGTCGTGTAATTACTACATCTTAAAAATTACATATAGATGTATGTAGATATCATTAGTATTGATTTCCGAATATTTTAACATAATACTACCCAACATACTTACCAAACCAACTGCTTTCCTCGGTGTTGAGATGGTAAATATCATTGGGATCTGTTAGTTGAGCTAGCGACACAGAAGGTAGAGCCACGGACATGCCCGACGCTACCACACACGTATTGCCAAGAAGTACCATCAGCTCCTATAATGATATAATTTTCGTATGAATTATCAATGTATTTGATTATTCCTGAGTTTTTAATTACCTGACGCAATACTGCTTTTCTCCGTTCGCCCAACGGTTTCGGTGGCTTTATTTTATCGAGTCCATTCACAATTAAAACTTTTTGTGCTGAACTACCGTTGTGCAATTTCACCAATTCAGAGTGATTTGTCATTTCGAGTTTTTATATTATATTGATTGATTTACGTATATAACTGCAATGTTTATCTGAAATGATATCTAATAAAATCAGCATATAAATCGTAATGTAAATGCAAGTAATACATGAAAAATTAAAACAACGGTGAGTACTAGAGAAGTTTCAAATAAACCACAAATTTACATATGTACATATAAATTATTTTGAGCTCTTTGTCCCATTAATCTGAATGGAGCTATAAATGAAAGTAAGACCCTCTGGCAACGACGTTTCATTACCCTTACTAATGGTTTCTTAAAT